>CM035442.1:72826574-73256574 GCA_020310875.1 Ceratopteris richardii | reverse complement strand
AATGCTGATTTGACATCCATGTGGTGTACTACCCATCGTTTATGTGCAGTCATAGCTAGTACTAGTCAAATGGTAGTCATCCTTAGGGGTAAATGATTCACAGAAGTGAATACCTTCGACTTGTGAATAGCCATGTGCACCAAGTCTAGTCTAGCTTTGTACTTCTCCAAAGTACCATCAGCCTTGTACTTTAACTTTGAGACCCACTTGGTGTCGATGACCTTCCGCTTTGGAGGTCGCTCCACTATCTCCCAAGTTCCATTCTTCATGATATTGTTGTATTTTGTTTGCATAGTAGTTCTCCAATTCGGATTGTGGAGTGCTCATTCCACATTGGTCGGATCATTTGCTTGTTCACCGATAATCTCAACCATCAATGCTGAGTTTATAATATGGGCCTTTGCCTGTCTCTGTTCCTCTATTCTCTATGACCGCCTTGGACCATCCGCAACCTATTATAATGATTGTGGGATGGGATTTGCATAATCATAGAGCTGCCTCACCCAACATGGCAATGGATTTTCCATTTGAGTGAAAACAGGTTGGTGAATTTTTGCCTCATCATCTGAGGATGATGCTTCCTTCTCTTCTATAGAAGGGCTAGCTCATGGGCCAGGTTCATAGTGGATTACTTCTTCATCTAATGATAGAGTAGAAGATCTCTTTTCCTCTTCCATTTCATGTGGTTGCTCCTCTTTGAACATCACATCATGACTTTCTATGATATTCTTTGTCTGCGGGTCATAGATCTTGTAAGCTTTCTTCTCTTCACTATACCCTAAGAAGATATCTGGTGCTTTTTAGTGAAGCTTGTTCCTCTCTTTATCTGGAATTTGTACATAACAATCACTTCCAAATACTTTGAAATGGGAAACAGGAGGCTTTCTACCATTTAGGCCTCTTGTGGAGTCTTTCCATCAAGTTCCTTAGTGTAGCTTCAATTTAGGATGTAAACAACAGTGTTGATAGCCTCTACCCAAAAATGATTAGGCAATCCTTTTCCCTTCAACATGCACCTTGCCATTTCCATGATGGTTCGATTTTGACATTCAACAACACCATTTTGGTGAGGGCTATGCACCATTGTGAGTTCATGCTTGATTCCTTTGCCCTTGCAGAAATCATCAAACTCTATTGATGTGAACTCGCCACAACCATCCATCGTGAACTTCTTCATCTTCTTCCCATTTTTAGTTCCAACAAGTTGAAGCCATTCGTTAAACTTACCAAAAGCTTGATCCTTATCACAAAGAAAGTGCACCCACATCTTCTTGCTATAGTCATCGACGAGTAACATGAAGTAGGAAGATCCTCCCAAGGCTTGTGTAGGCATTCTTCTGCACAAGTCAGCATGCACCAACTCTAGAGGACCGCTTGCTCTATTCTTGCCCTTGTGGAAATGCCTTCCTTTGCTGCTTGCCCATCATGAAAGCTTCACATGGTTCTTTCATCTCTGCAACCAAAGGCAGATGAGCAACCATACCTTTCTAGTGCATCTCTTTCAGTATTGGGTACACGATGTGGCCAAATCTCTCATACCAAAGCTTACTTGTGCCCACATTTGTCGTGGTTGTAAGAGCAGACATTTTGTAGAGGTTGTTCCTCCTTATTCCAATCACAACAACATTGTTGTTCCAATCCAAAATCTCAACTCGTGTCTGGCTAAAAGACACTTGATGACCTTGATCAATTATAAAAGCTATCAAAAGTTAATTTCATTTGATTTGTGGAACATAGAACATGTTTGAAAGCTTTCTAATGTACCCATTATGGTTAACAAAAGGCACCATACCTTTGCCCTTAGCAGGACATCTTGCATTGTTGCCTACCTTTACCATGATGGGTTCCTCTATAGGCTGTAGGGAACTATAAAGGTCTTTTTTTCTCATCGTGTGACAAGAGGCACCACTATCCAATACCCATGATTCATTGTAGCTAAATCTTTAGCTGAGGAGCACATTTCCTCTACTATATAAATAACTCAAGATGGGTTTCGATAGCATTAGCAAACTCCTTGGCCTTACCACTTTTTGAAGAGCCACTCTTTTCCTTTGCCTTCTTAATGCAATAGTCTTGGATTCTGTGGCCTTTCTTATTATAGTGGAAACACTCTCCCTTGAACTTCTTCTTGTCATTCTTCTTTTTGTCCCCATCTTTTGAAGAATCTGGCTTGCCAACTTTGGCATTTACCAAGAATGTAGCTTCTCCTTTGCCACTATCATTTCTTATCTTGAACCACAACTCCTCCTCCATGAGTAAGGCACTGAATTCTTCAAAGTTTAGTGCTTGTGGTCTGATTTGGGTATTGAAGACAATTACTAGACCATCAAAATTCGGTGGAAGAATTCAAACACAACACCGAGCTAGCTCCTCACTTGACTTTGGTACACCTCCTCTCCCATTTGATCATGTAGATTCTTTATGCAAGTGATAAGCACTTCAGTCATCTCCCCATCAAAAAACCTCTCTATTGCTATCTATTTCTCCAAGTTTTAAATCCATGTATGATTCCAAATTTCATTTTGATTTCTCAATATGTTCCATGCTTCACACGCCTTCGTGGTGTGCTAAATAAGAATCAAAACACTATTAGAAGTGCCTGAGAATAGAGTACAGAGTGCATCTACATTCCTCTGCTTGTAAGCACGTAAAAGATTAGCATCAGGAGGAACCACTAGACCAAGATCATTTGAGTTCGGTGTTCCTTGGGCCTCATAGTTAGTCCCAAGTACAGTCTCAAGTAGCTCATAAGATTCAAGGATAGAAGTGATCTTAAACTCCCACAAGGTGATATTCTTACCATCAAGTTTACCTTCTATGAAGGTTGGTGGTTGTATTCACAATGCTTGCATGACTGACATCATTACTACTCCAATTTGTGTTCCACATACTCCTATTGATGAAGCACATTGATTCCCAACAATAGATGATGACACACTGCTTGACATCTTCTCTCTTAAGTTGTTCAAAAACTCATGGGACTTCTACTTTTTTACTTCTGCAACACTCAAAGTCTCCTAAGCTATGATACCATGTAAGAAAATAATCAAGAATAATGATGCAGTGGAATAAGATCTGTAGGTAGACTAGTGAGAAGCAGAACACACTAACAGAAATATACACAGAAAGATAGATAGAGAACTTAGATTCTCAAATTACCAACAATTATGTATATACAATGATGATATTGTCCACCCATGCGCTCACACCGTGGAGCTTCAATGGCATTCTGGATATACTCTAGACGAAGGGCTTTATAGTGCACACAATCATGATTTCACCATATTAACCAAGGCACCCCTATCATTTTGGCATGATCACCAGGGTCACCTGATGCTATGATCTAGGTCTAACCATCGAGATCATTTGTAATTTGGAACATACCAAATTACCTACCTATCAGACTAGGTAAACCAATAGATTGAATGGCACTGGACTAGTCAACTACCGGACCATCGGAATGGTCATGTACTGGATTGCCTGGTCACCATAATTCCACACCGGTTGACTACCAAACTATCATACCTCCAAAATTTTGGTGTGAGTGAAGTATACGCCCTGCCTAGCCTATTGACTAGATTCACATAGATCCTCTAGTACCTTTGCTAGTCTCATGAAGACCTCATCACAAATGTCTCGACTCTCATAATGGCTTCTCCTTATAATGGAGGCCATACAACTTAGAGTACCATGGATCATTTGCGATCACATGCGGGTGGATTATTGAGTATATCTAACATTACGCTCGGTGAATGTCTTCAATAACTTGCAATAGACAAAGAAAGAGAGAGATATATATAAGAGATATAAAGAGACAGAGAGAAAGAGAGAGCTCGAGGTCGTAAGCATAACACAAATATGAATGTTGATTCGCTCTTTGATCAGACACACGTAAAATGATGGTCAAAAAGTGATGCATTTTTCTTTTATTATGATCAAAAGCAAGTGTTGCATAAAATGATGGTAAAAAAGTGATGCATTTTTCTTTTATTATGATCAAAAGCAAGTGTTGCATAAGTAATGTTAAATATTTATATATGCGACTCTTATAAGCATCACATATATGACTTTGCAAATCATCATATATGTGTGTATTCATAGGCATCACATATGCGACATTTGTGAGCATCACATATGCAACTCTTAAAAGCATTGCATATACGAAGCTTAGAAGTGTCGCATATGCGATGCTTATTTACTATCGTATATGTGAAGGTAATTGAGATTCACATATGCGATGTTCCAATGACCATCATCAAAAGCCTCAAAATAAGTGTTGATGTAAACATCATTTAGTTGATATTGTATGCTCGATGCTCTATGAGATGAAACACACAATCACGAAGTGACGAAATTGTGTTGCGTTGACCGTCACTATGAGTGTAACTTCTTGTAGTGTGATTGCATATACTAAAAAGGCATGAACTCCAAACATGGGAGGAAAACCAACAAGAAATCAAGATAAGGCTTTCCTTGCCCTGATAACTTCCTCGCGTATGACAAAGGATAACAAAAAAAAATCAAGAAATAGTTCAAGATACAAACAAAGAGCTAGAGACATCTACAAACCTTCAAGATAATCATATAGAATCCAATGATGAAGATAAAGCAAATCTATGCAAAGATCAAGTTCAAGATACTTCCTTAATAGATGTGACCCCTTTGGACTAGATTAACGATTTGATGCAGATATATAAAAACATAGGGTTTTGTTTGAAATATGATATGAATGAAAGTACAAACAATCACTCAGAGATGAATGATGATCACATTGAGTTAAATCCATGTGCGTACGAATTTGTACATGAATAGATGGATGTAATGATTAATGAAATGTATGTCAAATTTCATGAAAATACATCATCTAATGAGATTCAATACGAAAGGCATGAATACATTGATGAAGATGGGCACAATAACTCAGAGATGAAAGATGGTCCAATTGAGACAAATGTATGTCTAGAAGCACTAAGATATGACGAAGTATTTATGCAAGAAATGATTGAAAAGATGCATTTAGAGTGTGATGGATGTACATCTTTCAAAAAGAATTAACAAGAAATATTTGAGATAGAAGAAGTATCGTATGATTACTTTTTGAATGGAAAAGGTGATTTGAAATCAATTTACATGCATATTCCTAGGAAGCATTGTAATGATGTGAGTGAATGTGGATAATGCAATGAGTATGGATTGCAAATGGAAGAATTGATTATTCTTAATGACAAGATTTTCTTGATTATGATGATATGGATATTCTTCGTTACAAAGGAGAAATAATTTTGAAGCAAAGCGATGATAAAGTGTTTTTGGAAAGATTGGAAATAGAAGTGTACATTGCCATTTGAACATTACTAACACTTCTATTTGATGTGAAAATCTTATAAATCTATCCAAAAACTCCATTCTACTAATGGAACTCTTATTAATATAATAATGTGAACGATGAACTTCCTTCAAACGATTTCAAGCATAAATCGGATCAAGATGCATGCTTGAAGGAGCTTTGGGTCATGAACAAAGAAAACTATGATCAAATGATGACATCATGGATTTTCAAGTTTTTCAAGTATTATGCATGCCAATCAAGCCTCCAAGGGATGGATAGAAAAATGAAGTGGTGTATCAAAATCTCTAAACCAAGATATGACACACAAGAAATATTTTTCAAAGAAGTTCAAAGTCAAATCAAACCTCCTAAAACGATTAAGGTTTTTGTGGTGAAAATTTGACTTCTTTGTATTTTGTTGTTTCAATGTTGATAACCTTTGAACCTAAAATTTTGCTTTACATGATATTTGAAGAATTTTTTCTTGCCTATGCAAGGATACTTAGAACACCTCAATTAGAGGTATGTAACTCAAGTTACAAGCAAAATTGTTGATATATTTAGTTAGCAATGTGTGTGAACACACTAGGACCGCCGAGGCACTTTTTTCCCTCTTTAGGAGGTTTTCTTCCCCAGCTTGTATATATGCCTATTGCACTAATGGGCTACTTATCTTTGTACATTCTAGTGGTAATACATTCAGTATTATGTGTTGCACTCCAAGCTTCTTCTTCTTCCTTGTGTTGTTCGTGTGCTTCCATAGACATCTAACTCCAACAATTGGTATCATCATGTCACCGCTTCATCTAGGGCATCGTCATCACTTCTCTGGTTGTAGTCTCAAAATCGCACGAAATTTGGTGAGCATACTCAAGGTGTTTCAAAGATCAAAACTACTTTGCTCTATTGTGCCGAAATTGTGATCTGAGCTCGTTTTGGCCTCCGAATGCACTATCGCAATGCTTGTGTAGGCTATTTTGTCTTTTTGTGCCAAAGCTATATACCAGTTTTGGTTCGCCAGTATAAGCATCTCGAAGTCTGCTACAGGTTTAGCAGAATTTGTCTAAGTAGTTATATTCAATTGTTCGAGATTGAGTCAATTTTTTGTGTCAAGGTATTTTATTCATTGGCCATGGCTGAAAGCAATGATGTATTCTGTATGTTGGTTGTTGAAGATAAGTTGGATGGCACCAACTACCCGTTATGGGCTTATATGATGCGACATGTATTGGTTGCAAAAGGACTATGGAACATTATGTAGGGTGTTGAAAGACGTCATGTTACACTTGCGACTACAGGTACTGCAAATACAAGTGTTGGACCTAATGGAGATGGTGTCGATGATGATGATATTCTGCAAATTCTTGTTCATGCTTCAGTTTCTGCTGCACCTACTGTAGATCAAATTTTTTGGGATGGCAGAGATGCTTAGGCACATGCACTGATAGCCTTGTCTATCAAACGTGCCATTATTCCTCACATTCGCTCTTGTAGAATAGTTAAGGATGCTTGGGATACACTTACCACATTGTATCAGGCTAGGAATGAGGCTCGTGTTGCTTACCTCCAAAAACAGTTGGAGAGTGAGTACATGAATGAAGGTGATCCTATGGACACTTTTCTAACAAAGATCAAAGACTTGAAGGAACAGTTGATTTCTGTTGATGAGGTTGTACCAGATAGCTCACTTGTGCAGACCGTTCTGAATGGTCTTCCTGATTCATATAAGAGTTTTGCTTCTACTCTTTGTTTGATGATGAAAGTCAATCCAAATGCCTTCTCATTTGAGGAGATAGTTTTTGTTCTGTTGCAGGAAGATCATTCTAGGCAGAACAAGTCTATTATATGTGTTGTAGATCAAGCTTTCTTGGCCTGTCAGAAGGACAAAGGTAAATGACGCTCATCTACTAGCAAGAAAAAATCTGCAAATGTTGCACATTCAAAGAAGGAAGACAAAGTAGAAAAGCAGAAATTGTTTTGCAAGTACTGTAAAGGAAATGATCATATCATAAAGAACTGTTCAAAATTGGCTACTAAAGAGGCAAAGAAGAAAGAGGTTGGAATGCTTATTGCAGAGACCTATACATCGAATACAATGTCCGCTAATCTTGTGCAAGAAGAAGAATGGGCGTTTACTAATGTTTGCAGTTTTGACCCGTCTTCTCATGAGCAGTGCATGTCTGCAATAGACTCGGATGTTTGGTACTTTGATAGTGGGGTGACCAAACATATTACTTTGCAGCATAGTTTCTTCTCTTCACTCGAGTCTGCCCCTACAGGGAATACTATCACATGCACCAACAACTCCTCTTATCCTGTCATGAGAGTTGGTAAGATCATTCTGACTACTACCGATGGTAGTTCTTTCACTTTGTCAGATGCTTTATTTGTACCAGGGATCAAGAAAAATCTATTATCAGTTTCTGCATTGGCAAAGATTGTCTTGGTTGTGAAATTTGTTGATGGCAGATGTACAATTCATGATCTATCAAATGGTGACATGATTATTGCTTCTAGCATTTTATGTCGTGGGCTGTAGAAGCTCATAGATTATGAAAGATATGTGAATGATTCGGCATGTGTAGTACATGATTCTCAAGCTATGTCAGATGCAAAGCTTTGGCATGGTTTGGTCATCTGAATTTTGCTAGTTTTCTATGCCTATAGAAATCTGATATGGTGACTTCTTTGCCCAAGCTTGAGGCACCCAAAAAACATGTTTGTGAAGGCTGTATTTTGGGCAAAATGCAGCATTCCTCCTTGTTGGAGTTAGACGTCTGCGAAAGCACGCGAACAGCACAAGGAAGAAGAAGAAGCTTGGAGCACAACACACAATACTGAATATATTACTAGAGAATGTACAAAGATAAGTAGCCCATTAGGACAATAGGCGTATATACAAGCCAGGGGAAAAAAACCTCTTGAAGAGGGAAAAAGTACCCCAGGGGTCCTAGTGTGTTCACACACATCACTAGCTAAATATATCAACAAATCCCCCCTGAGAGTGATGCGGTGAACAAGGAGTTGGCACTCATGTATAAGGAAGTGCCAAGCTATGTGGAAATCACTCCACAAAAGGAAGTAAGCCCAAAGCTTTGCGAAAAGCTTCAAACTTCTCCCTAGGTAGAGCCTTCGTAAAAAGGTCTGCAATGTTCTCCTGCGTGGGCACATATGCCAAGCTGATCTCCCCAACAGAGAACCTCTCCCTGACAAAGTGATAATGCACCTCAATGTGCTTGGTGCAAGCATGGAACAAATGGTTCCTCGCAACTGCCAATGCGCTCTGACTGTCAGTGAAGATGGTGGTGGCAGAAGTCTGACCAACACCCAAATCAACCATAAGGGGTCTGAGCCACACACACTCAATAGTCGTTGTGAAAGCTGCCCTACACTCAGCCTCACAACTAGAAGTGGCCACAGTAGGCTGCTTCTTGCTCAACCAAGATATACATGCGCTACCAAGCATGAAGCAAAAGCCACTAGTGGACACACAAGTGTCATAGCAACCAACCCAATTAGAGTCAGAAAAAGCATGCAAATCTGGCGGTAGTGATCCCCCCTTGGGATAAAACAACCCAAGTAGTCGAGTACCACTCAAATAGCTAAAGATGCACTTAACTGCCTGCCAATGCTTGACTCCTGGGCAATGCATAAACCTGCTCATCTATGAGACAACAAACTGAATATCTGGCCGAGTAATGCATAAGTAAACCAAGCATCCGACAGCCTCCTGATAGAGAACATCATCAAATGCATCTCCAACATCATGAAGACTCAAACGTAAACCTGTCTCCATAGGAGTGGCAATAGGCTTACAGTCTTCAAGGCCAAAACACTGCAATAATGTGTCAATATATTTCATTTGACACAAAGCCATTCCACCATCAACTTGCATAAATTGAATGCCCAAATAGTGATGCAAATGCCCCAAATCAGACATCTCAAATGAGGCATGCAAATCAGCCTTATTATCAGCAATATGCTTCTCAATAGGACCAGTGAAGAGCATGTCGTCAACATAGACAACAATGATCAGAAGCACATCATTAGCACGCTTAACATATAAGGTGCTTTTAGTTGGACTGTTCTCAAAACCATGTGCAATCAAATAGGCATGTATCTTCTCATACCAAGCACGTGGTGCTTGCTTTAAACCATATAATGCCTTCTTTAACCTACACACCTAGTTTTCATGCCCTTTCTACACAAAGCCACGGGGCTGAAAAACATACACTTCTTCATGCAAGTCACCATTCAGAAATGCAGTTTTAATGTCCAACTGATATACATTCCAACCATGATGGGCTGCAAGTGCACAAATGCTCCGAACAATAGTCATACGGCATGTAGGTGCAAAGGTCTCATCAAAATCAATGCCTCTTTCCTGCGCATAACCCTTTGCAACAAGCCTAGCCATATACCTGTCAATTGTACCATCAGGTTTACGCTTCAGCTTGTATACCCACTTAGTGCCAATGGCCTTCTTGCCAGGAGGCAAGTCACATAAAGACCAAGTACCATTCTTCATTATTGCATCATATTCAGATTGCATAGCAGCCATCCAATTTTCTGAATTTTGTGCTTCATCAAACGAAACAGGCTCATTCTCATCATAGAGACTAGATGCAGCCATAGCATAGCAATCTGATGCAAAAGAGCCACTGAGAGCCTGAACGAGTACGATATGACAAAGGTGCATCTAATTTGTTGTCACGCAAAGTCTGCACCAGCCATTTTGGCATAGTTTTTGCCTGCTCGATATCAGCTCTCTCATCAACTAGTGCATCATGTAAATCCACATAAAAAATGGAATGATCTGCATCATCACATGAAACCTGCAAAGGCTGAGAAGTTGCCTCATTGGGACCAGCACTAGACTGTCCACCTATAAAAAGAGGCAGCAAAGTATCATACATGTCTTTGGAGCTAACATATGTCTCCTTAGTATATGAACGCAATGGCTGAATAGCATCTTCCACAAAAACAACATCACGGCTAACCAGAATGCCTTTAGTCTGTGGATGATACAGATGATAGCCTTTACTTTCAGAAGTGTATCCAACAAAAATACATTTTACTACTTTATTATTCAACTTTTTGCGATGTTGTTCAGGCACTAATGCATATGCCAAACAACCAAAAACACGCAGATGAGCAACAGATGGCTTGCGGTCATGCCAAGCCTCATATGGAGTGATAGACTGCAGTGCTTTACTGGGACACCTGTTCAATACATATGTTGCACACATGACAGCCTCAAGCCAGAAACTATGTGGTAAAGCCTGACTCTTGACCATACACCTCACCATCTCCATGAGTGACCTGTTCTTTCGTTCAGCAACTCCATTCTGTTGATGTGTATACGGCATTGGACATTGGTGTTTTATCCCGCATTCAGCCAAAAATGCATTAAAATCAGAATGGAGGGTGCCCATTTTACATGCTGACAGATTTTCAGCCAAAACCAAAAATTGTTTGAAGCACATGAACACTTCGGACTTTGCCTTCAATGGATATACCCATGCATGCCTGGAAAAAACATCGATGAAAGTCACGAAGTAAAGATAATTCCCAAAAGAAGGTGTCTGCATATGACCACAGACATCACTATGTACAAGCTGCAATTTCTGAGTAGGCCGAACTGAACCATCTTTTGGAAAGGATGAACGCTGCATTTTGCCCAAAATACAGCCTTCACAAACATGTTTTCCAGGTGCCTCAAGTTTGGGCAAAGAGGACACCATTTCAGAATTTTGTAGGCATAGCAAACTAGCAAAATTCAGATGGCCAAAGCATGCATGCCAAAGCTTTGCATCTGACATAGCCCGAGAATCATTTACTGTACATGCCAAATCATTTACATATCTTTCATAGTCTATGAGCTTATACAGCCCATGACATAAAATGCTAGAAGTAGTAATCACATCGCCATTTGACAGATCATGAATTGTACACCTGTCATCAATAAATTTCACAACCAAACCAATCTTGGCTAGTGCAGAAACTGATAACAGGTTCTTCTTGATCCCTGGCACAAATAAAGCATCTGAAAAAGTGAGAGAACTACCATAAAAAATAGTCAAAATGATCTTACCAACTCCCATAACAGGATAAGAGGAGTTGTTGGCGCATGTAAGAGTATTCCCTGTAGGAGCAGGCTCGAGTGAAGAGAAGAAACTGCGATGCGATGTAATATGTTTGGTCGCCCCACTGTCAAAATACCAAACATCTGAGTCTACTGCAGACATGCATTGCTCATGAGAAGATGGGTCAAAACTGCAGACAATAGTAAATGTCCATTCTTCTTCCTGCATAAGATTAGCAGACTCTGTTTTTGGTGTAGAGGCCTCTACAACAACCATTCCAACCTCTTTCTTCTTTGCCTCTTTAGCAGCCAGTTTTGGATAGTTCTTTATGATATGATCATTCCCTTTACAGTACTTACAAAACAATTTCTGCTTTTCTAATTTCTTCTCATCTTTATCTTCCTTCTTCGAATATGTAGAATTAGCAGATTTCTGCTTACTAGTTGAAGAGATCCATTTTCCTTTGCCCTTCTGACTAGCCAAGAAAGCTTGATCTACAACTTGCATAATGGACCTGTTCTACCTAGAGTGATCTTCCTGCAACAGAACAGAGACTAACTCCTCAAATGATAAGGCATTTGGATTGCCTTTTATCATCAACCAAAGAGTAGAATCAAAACTCCGATATGAATCAAGAAGACCATTCAGAACGGTCTGCACAAGTGAGCTATCTGGTATAACCTCATCAGCAGAAATCAACTGTTTCTTCAAGTCTTTGATCTTCGTTAGGAAACTGTCCATAGAATCACCTTCATTCATGTGCTCACTCTCCAACTATTTTCGGAGGTAAGCAACACAAGCCTCATTCCTAGCTTGGTACAATGTGGTAAGTGTATCCCAAGCATCCTTAGCTATTCTACAAGAGCGAATGTGAGGAATAATGGCACGTTTGATAGACAAAGCTATCAATGCATGTGCCTGGGCATCTCTGCCATCCCAGCGAATCTGCTTTGCAGTAGGTGCAGCAAAAACTGCAGCACGAACAGGAATATGCAAAATATCATCATCTTCGACACCTTCTGCATCAGCTTCAGTACCTGCAGTTGTAATAGTTGTAGGTGTGATAGGACGTTTTTCGACACCATGTACAATGTTCCACAGTCCTTTTGCAACCAACACATGTCGCATCACATAAACCCATAACAGGTAGTTGGTACCATCCAACTTATCCTCAACAGGCAACATACAGAATACATCACTGCTTTTAGCCATGGCCTGTGACTAAAATACCTTGATGCAAAAAATTGATTGTATCTCAAAAAGTTGAACAAAACTGCCCAGACGAATTCTACTAGACCTGTAGCAGACTTTGAGACGCTTATATCGGCGAACAGAAACTGGTATATACCTTTGGCACAAAAAGACAAAATAGCCTACACAAGCGCTGCGATAGTGCGTTCGGAGGCCAAAACGAGCTCAGATCGCAATTTCGGCACCACAAAGAGAAGCCGTTTTGATCTCAGAAACACCCTGAGTATGCTCACCAAAATTCATGCGATTCTGAGACTGCAAATGGAGGAGTGTCGACGGCACCTTAGATGAAGTGACGACCTGCTCTGATACCAATTGTTGGAGTTAGACGTATGCAGAAGCACGCGAACAGCACAAGGAAGAAGATGAAGCTTGGAGCACAACACACAATACTGAATATATTACTAGAGAATGTACAAAGATAAGTAGCCCATTAGAGCAATAGGTGTATATACAACCCGGGGGAAAAAACCTCCTAAAGAGGGAAAAAAGTGCCCCGGCGGTCCTAGTGTGTTCAGACACATCACTACCTAAATATATCAACACTCCTTTCCAAAAAGCAAAGAATGAAGCTTTGAGGGACAAAAAATGTTCAAGGTAATGTCAACCTTAGTCTTTCCACTTTTTTAGACACCACAAGAGTGTATCTTAGTGGCAAGAGATTGCCACGGTTAAGTGAGCTATGGGCGAACAGTGTTGGGATGGGTGACCTCTTGGGAAGTACTAGGAACCTCTATCTTCCTTGTTCATTGAGGTTCTCCCTCACGTAGCACCAACGGTGCCGACGGTGACTTCAGCGACTCGGATGACAAGGTATGCCAAGGTCTATGCCTTGGTCACCACCTTAATCGTAAGCCTTTGGAGAAAGCCGAGGGGGGAAGGGTGCTCGCTTCACTCGCACAAAGGGAGCAAATCTTTTGCATCGATCAGCTCTGATACAAGTGAAGTATTTTGATGGGGATGCACCATAGTGCGCTCTCCTTCTCGAGAGCTCCACAATGATAACCTCGAAGTAGAACAATGAGCTCCTAAGGCCGCACACAATACTCTGCATAGAGGCTTCAGAATACGCTGAAAAACATAGTATAGAGGGAGCACGAAGACGGACTTCTTAGGTCTTACAAATGCGATTGAACTTACAGTCTGTGACTGACCAAGCCACTATATGTTTTATTAAAGAACATATACAAGGAAGTGTACAGTGGCCATGTGGCCTTTCACATGGACACTAACGGTAACAATTATGTAAAAGGAAGAGGTAATGGTAGAGGTAAAGGTAGAGGAAATGGAAAAAGAAGAGATAACCAAAATAATAACAAGAAGACATGTTAGATTTGTGGATTCAGCAATCATTTGGCTTATGATTGTTGGCGCAATCAACAAGGTTCAAATAAAATCAAAGTAACAATTGTAGAGGTAGAGATGGACGATATCAAAATCAATTTCAAAGAGGAAGTCAAAGTCAAAGAGGTGGCTATGGTAGAGGTGGAGGAAGAAATTGGGGACAAAACCAATCCTACAATACCACCTACTACAATTCTGTAAATGATACACATAATGAGAATCTTAAAATGTTGATGATGAATTCAATAAGCACAAGAGAGAGAGAAGATCTCAAGGTATCATGTATTAACTCTACTTGTTCTAATCATTTGTCAGGAAATATAGAATCAATGTTAGAATCAAAAGAAGGCATTTCTAGTCATACAATTCAAGCTGGTGATAACACAAGACATAATGTGCATTCAATTGGAAAAGTGAAACATAGAAGTGGAGCAGATTTGCTAACCAATGTTTTGTATGTTCCCACAATACCTAAGAATTTAATTAGTGAGGGGCAAATAGTTGAGAAAGGTTTTCAAGTTAGATTTACAAATGGAGTATTTGTGGAAGATCTAGAGAATGATTATAATCGGATTGTTTATAGTAAAAAGGAAGGTAGAATTTACTTTGAAAGTGCAAGGGAACATTGGTCAAGCCTTGCTCACACATGGTGATGACGTGATTATAGAATTAGACCTCTCACATAAGAGGTTAGGACATTTCAATGAAACATGAATCAAAGCTATGGTGGCTAATCAATCTATACTAGGGTGACCAAATGTGGAGAACCAACACATGATTTACAAATATGAAGCATGCCAAATGGGAAAAGCACATACATTACCATTTCATAAGAAAGGATTCAAGCATGATGGAGTACTAGAGCTCATACATACAGATGTATGGGGACCAACAAAAGAAGGATCAATCAATGGATCTAGGTATTATGCTCTTTTTATTGACGATGCTACAAGATGGATAACTCTTTATGTCTTGAAGGAAATATCATAAGTATCTCGAGCCTTCAAACATTTTCATGCATATGCAGAAAGATTTACAGGTCAAAAGCTTAAGAGACTAAGGTCTGATGGAGGGGGAGAATACTTCTCCCAAGAACTCAATGATTATCTTTGGAATGTAGGTAGTAGGAGGGAAATAACTTGCAAATACACACTACAACAAAATGGGGTAACAAAAAGAAGAAATAGAACTTTGGTTGAGTTTGCTAGGGCTATGTTAAAGGAGAAAAATTTTCCAAATTATCTATGGGCTAAGGTTGTAATACAAAAAACATACCTTGTGAATAGGCCACCATGTATAGCTCTTAATGGAATGACCCCTTATGAAGCTTTGTGGGGTAAGAAACCAACATTAAATCATTGTAAAATGTTTGGATCAATTGCCTATGCTTATGTACCATCACAAAATAGAAATAAGCTTGAACCAAAGGCTGAAAAATATGTATTCATTCGGTATGATGAAAAACATATGGGTTATAGGTTGTGGAATCCTCTAGCCAAACAATTTCTTGTTTCTAGAGATGTGACATTTGATGAACATAAAATTTGGTATGCAAAACAAAGTCACAACATTGAAACACTTGAAGAAGAGGTAAGAAGAAGTGAGAGAGTTAAATCAAATATGCAAGTAAATGGAGATGAAGATCACATGCAAACAAGCACATCCAGAGTTGGATCATCAAGAAGGAATGGAGATGTACCTAGATTTGATGAAGTAGAGAATGCAAGGAGGTCAAGCAAGTTAAGGAGACAACCAAAAAAGTATTCTTATGATACTTCTTATATGACTCAAAAAAACTATGCTTAAATGGTCAAAGAAGATGAAGAACCTCAAAGCTATGATGAAGCAAAAGGCAAGAAACAATGGGAAGTAGCAATGAAGGAAGAATTCAATGCACTTGAGGAGAACAATGTACAAAGTACACACATAAAAGAAAAATGAAAAGAAGAGTGTACTCACAAAAGAAAGAGTGTGGGAGACTCAAAGTGAGTAGACCAATGTTGCAGAGCAAAGAAGCACAAAAGAAGAGCCCCAAAATTTTCAAATTAATGGGCATGATTTTTCTTCTTCAAAGTCTTAGAGAATTCCCTCAAGCCATGTAAATACACTAGAGGAGTCCTCTAGTGGCATAATCCCATCTTGTTGTAAAATATCCCTTGTAAATTAGTAGGAAATTCACTTTTTAGTAATAAAGTACCGGTCTCTTGTGTGAAAGGACCAAACTTAGGGCACACATATATAAGTCACTTTGTGACTCTTTGTAAGGACTTTTTGCCATTGTGAAGAAGGAGAGCTCTCGAATCTCGAATTTACCTCTTTCCTGCAGATTTCCATATTCTCTTTGATCTTCTATGTGTGTGTAAGACTGTTGTCTACCCCTCCCCATTGTTTTTGAGTTGTTGTAGTGTGTGTGAGCTTGTAGGAGTTGTGGCGTGAGTGTGGGTACTTCCCACCATTCACTATATAACTTGAAGCAAGGTTGTCAGAATCAAGTGAAACCACTTCCAATAGATGCGTCTTGTCGAGAGCTTCGAAACGAGTACCCTATTGACTATATTTGGAGTCCGGAGCTGGGAGAAATCCTCGATTTATTGAAAACTGCTATAAATGGCATCACGGTAGAAACTTTCAGTCTTTTAGTGAGTTAGAGAGGTGATTTAGTCTTTTCTTACACATATCAGCTGAACCACTTCATTCTCCATCATGTGTGCACGTGTCCTCATACACTTGGCTAGGTCATTTGATCGGATTGACATATAAGCGTGTGTCAATTTCCCACTATACGCACTTGTGTTGCAAATGAGGTTTAGTCTCTTTGGCATAAGTCCTTGAGTCTTCTTGACTTAGGTACACACGTTTTTGGCGCCATTGCCGGGGAACACTCAACCAAGGTGCCTTCGTGATGGTTATAGATCGAGTGTGATGAAATCGTACTTGTAGAAGTGAACTCGTTTCATGGCAAGTAGTCAATCACTTCAGCACTTGTTACTTCACATCCCGGAGGTGTGTGTAATGAGTTTCTAGGTTTAGGGTTAGTAGGAAGGGAGAGAAGGAGGAGTTAAGGTTAGGTTAGAAGGAGAGGAGAAGAGAAGGGAAGTAGGAGTAGGCCAAGATCACCAAAAAAGCCAAAAAATTTGCCAAAATTAGGGTAGTTCACTTTTGTCACCAAAAAGATATAAAAACCAAAAATTTGAACTCATTGGACACTTTCTTGCATTTTGGTATCGTCGGAGAGCAACGATCGGTATCGTGGGTGCAGTATCGCACATTGCACGCCATTAAGACTAGTTGTTGAGCTCAAAGTGCAACCAAGACATCATTGAGGTAAGATTCCATAAGTGTTCACTGACCAAAACTTATTAAAAAAACTCAAAAACGTGAATAATTGCGCATCTAGTATCGCGGGGAGGGACAGTGCATTTCTTGAGTTTCTTTGCAAGAGATAGAAGACTAGGGGTGAAGAGGGGTGAGAGAAGAGTAAGGGGCAACAAAAACTTTTGATTTTTGAGATATTTTGGCTTGAGTATCGCAGTCGATTGAGTTTTTGGTATCGCGATACCAAAAATTCCCTTGTATCGTGATACTCGCCGAAGTATCATATCGTCGGTTACCAATCTTGGTATCGCGATACCACTTGTGGTATCGTATCGCCGAGTTGGTATCGCGATCTCACTTTACCCCAGTGGTATCGTATCACGGTCCACATTGTGGTATCGTATCGCCCTCTTCCTACTTTAGTATCACGATACCATTTCAGTATCGTATCGTGCGGTTTTGCAGTATCGTATCGCACAACTGCTGGTATCATATCGCCAACCCCTGAAGTATCGTATCGTGCCATGTCCTAGTTTAGTGTCACGATACCATACCAAGTATCGTATCGTCCCTTCATTCTAATATCGTATCATGCAAGCTGGTAATATTGTATCGCCACTTGCATTGGTATCGTATCGTGTGAATGGCTCAGTATCGTATCACCTCGGTTCTCAAGTATCGTATCGCGGGGACTGTTGGTATTGTATCGTCTCATTTTCAGGCATCGTATCGCAATACCAATTTGGTATCATATCATCCCCCAGTTGTGGTATCGTATCGGCTATTATTCAGGTATCGTATCGCATCCTTTTTGGTATCGTATCGTCCAAAAAGTGGTATTGTATCGTCTGGTAGGTTGGTATCGTATCGTGAGAATCCCAAGTATCGTATCATCGAGAAAGCCGGTATCGTATCACGGCCAAGTGCAGTATCGTATCGTCTGCTACTCCAAGTATCATATCGCCTAGATTTCTGGTATTGTATCGTGGCCAAAGCAATATTGCCTAGTGCAGTATCACCTAGAAGTGGTATCGTCTAGAGCTATTGTAGCATTTTGTAGGGCATGCTTAAGGCATTTGAAGAGCCACTCAAGGAGAGTTTTAGAGACCTAGAGAGCCTCAGGAGGGTGAATGAACTTGAGGTCAGGGAGAGTGCTAAGTAGCCAAAGAAGTGTCATATCTTCTGTAGGAAGTGCTGCCCAGGTTAGTCACCACTCTGTCTATTCAGATACCTCTAGTGACTCAGAGGAGGAGATACCCATGGCTTCAGAAGACATGCAGGGTCCCACTCCAAGTAGAAATTTCATGACTGCTGTAAAGGGAGAGTACCGCACTTCCTTACAGTATGTTTCTACTAATGCCTAGGAGATCCCCATCTACCTGGATGGCTTAAACAGATCTGTGGCTAGAATGGTAACTTCCATGGATGCCACGATTGTGCGCAGACCAACTGTTAAGTACAAAGGAGGGGCATACATGGACAAGATAGGTCACATATACATAGTGACTGAATTTCCCGAGATGATCAATGAAAGGGGAGAGTTAGTGGAACAAGAAAACCCAGGGAGAACAAACCCGGAGGAACTAGTGACGACCCCTAGAGGTAGATCCCAAGTAACACTGAGTCTTGAAAGGAGACTTGATACCTCAAGATGATTACCTGTTGGAAGTCTATATGATCCATGGATCAGATGTATTACTTCAAACAGACTTACCGGCTCCAGGAAGAGAAGAAAGCCCTATGACATTTTATGAGCTGAAGGATCCAGAAGACGAAACTAGAATCACATACCTAGACAAAAATCACAGAAGATATTGGTTGGTTAGTGCCTTGGACAGAGCTCGATTGAAATACATGGGTTTGCTTGTATTCCCTCAGAGAGATCGGGCAACTACTTCGCAGAACCCCTTTGGAAATCAACAAGAGACAGAACACACCACGTCAGGACAAACTAGCCAACGGAGTGTCCCAATCCGTACTCATGTACAATTTGCGATTCCAAGAGTGCAAGCACACGATCAGACCCACCCAAGAGTAGGGAATCAGTACCGACCACCAGTAGGAGGGTAGCCTAGAATACCCCCAGTTAGACCAGCACTTCTTGCCTTTCCCGTAATGCCTAGACCGCCAGAACCAATGAGAAGATTGAGACCTATCCAAGTGGCCAAATGCTTAAGAAATCATTATGATAGATTAGGAGAACCCTACGATCACATTGTTGAATTTAAACAAGTCCTAAGGGCAGAACAAGGAGACAACTTCTTTGTGCAGTATGAGTCCTTTGGACTCATCCTCACAGGAACGGCTCTGACTTGGTTCCAACCGTTAGACCCTAATCAGTTTGGAAACATGGAGCAATTTTTTCAAGAATTCATTGGAGAATTCACTAAAAGAGGGATTAAAAACAATTCTGCATCTTTAATCCATAGTTTTAAACAAAACCCTAATGAAACAGTGAAAACAACTGCCCGGAGATTCAATCAGTATGTGGATAGATGTCCAGCTACCGAGAGACCCACTCAACAAAAAATGATTTCATATTTTTGGATGGACTCCCGAATGGAACCTTAAGAACTTTAGTTTACGTTGTCGGGAAGATTTGCATCTTCCAATTGATGACCCGAAAAATTAAAATATTTATTGGTGAATTCTAAACCTCTTTTATATCACTGTTGATCAGTTGTGTTAATTGGATTAACTATTTTGAAAGTGTTTTCAGGTATGAAGGATGAAGCAGGACATATGTCCATGTTAGGGTTTACCCTAATTACTCATTTAATGAGAATTTCCTATTTTTTTTACATTCAAGAATTATGGGTATTTATTCCCAGGGTTTCATAAGTTCAAAGATTGTATGTTGCTAATGGTTAAGCCAAAGGGTTTAGATGATTTATAATGAGTTAATGGTAGGGTTTCAGAAGGATTTTAATGGTCTAACCCAGGGGGTTTTATGGGTTTCCAATAGGTTTTCTAGGATTTAATATATTTAAAGGGTTAACATAGATGTTATTCAAAAACATTAATATCTAAATTACATATTTATGTACTAAACATTAAACTATGTCATTAAAAATTACTTTAATTAAATATGTGTATTTAAATACTAAGGTTCTAATTAATTAAACCCTTAAACTAAGCTTAAATTAATTGATTTATTTAAATAAGAAATGTAGGCTAATTAGATTAAAATGATTAATTAAATGGATAAATAACTAGTGGACTATATGAGTGCTAGGGAAAAGAATGGCTTATATAAGTTGTGTAACTAAAGAGATTTAAGGAGTGGTCTCAATAGAAGATGCACTTAAAGAGAAAAAAGTTGGTTAAGAAAAAGAGTGGAGAGAATTAGTGAAGATGAAAAGAGAGGAGTAGAAATTAAGTGTAATTAAAGTAGAAAAGTTAAACTGGAAAGTGTGGTGGAAGTAAGGAGATTAAAGTGTGGTTGTAGATTAAAAGTTAAAACTAAAAAGAGTGGTTTACAAATGACTTGTGTATGTATTTAAATGAGTGTTGAGCTCAAGTTTCTCTTAATGTTTTTTTTGCAGGTACTTTCTTCTGCTCTTACTTTCTTCTGTTTTTCCTTCTTTCTCATTAGACCCTCCTTGTGCTCGGGATATTAAGCCATCATGTACTACTGTTGATTGTCCGGCTGGAAGCATGCCCATGCCTATTCCATGGCTTGGTCTTGGTCCCTGTAGCATTGCGTGTGTGTGTGTGAAGTGTGTGTATGTGATATATGTGTGTATGTATGTGTGTGTGTGAAGTGTGTGTATGTGATATATGTGTGTGTGTGATGTGTGTGTATGTGATGTATGTGTGTGAAGTGTGTGTGATGTGATGTATGTGTGTGTATGTGAAGTGTATGTGTGTGTGTGAAGTATATATGTGATGTGTGTATGTATGTGTGTGTGTGAAGTGTGTGTATGTGATATATGTGTGTGTGTGATGTGTGTGTATGTGATGTGATGTATGTGTGTGTGTGAAGTGTATGTGTGTGTGTGTGAAGTGTATGTGTGTGTATGTGAAGTGTATGTGTGTGTGTGAAGTATATATGTGATGTGTGTATGTATGTGTGTGTGTGAAGTGTGTGTATGTGATATATATGTGTGTGTGATGTGTGTGTATGTTATGTGATATATGTGTGTGTGTGATGTGTGTGTATGTGATGTGATGTATGTGTGTGTGTGAAGTGTATGTGTGTGTGTGAAGTGTATGTGTGTGTGAAGTGTGTGTATGTGATGCATGTGTGTGAAGTGTGTGTATGTGATGTATGTGTGTGTATGTGAAGTGTATGTGTGTGTGATGTATGTGTGTGAGAGAGACTCTCCCTCCCCTCCTCTGTCAGCGCGGCAACGCGCAGACAGAGAAGGAGAGAGAGAGAGAGAGAGAACGGGGAAGAGAGAGAGCAGAAAGTAGAGAGAGAGAGAGAGAGTGAAAGTCTATCCCTCCCTCCCTAGCGCTGCGCACAGCAGCGCGCACAAAGAGAGAGAGAGAGAGAGAGAGAGAGAGAGAGAGAGAGAGACAGAGAGAGAGAGAGAGAGAGATAGGGAGAGAGAGAAGAGAGAGAGAGAGAGGTAGAGAGAGAGAGAGTGAAAGTCTCTCCCTCCCTCCCTGGCGCTGCGCGCAGCAGCGCGCAGAGAGAGAGAGAGAGAGAGAGAGAGAGAGAGAGAGATAAGGAGAGAGAGAGAGAGAGAGAGAAAAAAAAAAATTCTCTCCCTCCCCTCCTCTGTCTGGGCGCGGCAGCGCGCAAACAGAGAAGGAGAGAGAGAGAGAGAGAGAGAGAGAGAGAGAGAGAGAGAGGTAGGCAGGCAGAGAGAGAACGGGGAAGAGAGAGAACAGACAGAGAAAGAGAGAGAGAGAGAGAGAGAGAGAGAGAGAGAGAAAGTATATCCTCCCTCCCTCCACGGTCTGCGCGCGGCAGCGCCGCAGAGAGAGAGAGAGAGAGAGAGAGAGAGAGAGAGAGAGAGAGAGAGAGAGAGAGAGAGAGAGAGAGAGAGAGAGAGAGAGAGAGAGAGAGAGAGAGAGAGAGGGAGAGAGAGAAGAGAGAGAGAGAGAGAGAGAGAGATCGGTAGAGAGAAAAAGAGAGAGAGAGAGATAGGGAGAGAGAAAGAGTTAATTAATTCGGTAATTAGTTAATTAGTTAACTAGAGTTAATTAGAGTTAATTAATCTAACTTAAAGATAATTATATTTAATTAGTTAGTTAATATTGCATTATTAAACTAATTATATCTATTTAGACATATTACTAGAGTATTTTAATTAGAGATAAGTAGGTTTATTAAGATATTTATGAGATTGGTATTGTATAATTAGATACATACTTGTATGTGTTAATAAAACATATGCATAGGCATGTAATTGCATTATGTGTTAACATGTGCATTAGCATATATTAGCATTTGAAAGCATGCATGTGAAGTGCATTAGTATGTATGAGGAATGTATGCATTAGATGTGAAATGCTTTAATGAATGTAATGTCTTTCAAGCTTCTTAATGGTTCTTATAACTTTACTAACATGTTAATGTTTTTTTTTGCAGAAACATTGATGAGTTCAAGCTATTGAAGTGAAGTAAAGAGAAGCAGCAAGATTGAAGATTCATTTAAATCTTATTTTCCAATTAGTCAGCTATCCAATTGATTAGACATTTATCCAATTATCTAGACTTTACTTTTGTATTAGCTTATTAATTCATTTATTCAAACCAGTTTAGCATCTTATTGTTTCTATTAGTTCTTTCATGTCTTCCGATTTATACCATGCATCTGAACACAGTAGTAATTGTTGGTGCATACCAATCACCAATTGAAGGCCTGGAAGACCAAATGATGAAGGAAGAATCAATTCCTAAAGTGTGGAAGAAGATTACATTCAGAGGACAAGAGAAGTGTACACATATGTACATTAGCATAGTCATAGATGACTTAGATCATTTTGTTCAGTAAGAATTATGTACAAATTATCTATAAATACCTTGAGAAAAGTCGGGGCATGTATGAGAGCATATGTGACATTAGTTAGAAGTCAAGAATGAGGGAGATAGAAGTCATGAGATAGAGGAAAGTGAATTTGAGTTAGCTCTCATCACTCAGTTGTATTTCTCTGAGTAAATGAAAAATTTTGCGCCCGATGTTTCTGCGTGTTCTCCTTCTACAGTAGATCAGTTGTGGAATGCTTTTGTACAAGTCTAAGTTGAGAGTTGCTTGACCTCTGTGCAAAGTTTCAGCTTCCAATTGTAATCAGGCTGAGTGAATTAAGTGTAGGAACATTCATATGTGAAGCATGTTCACTAGTTCCTAAAACAAGCGCAGATTTTGAAGTTAATGTTTTGGTCATTTCTCCCAGCACAGTTTAAAGTTTTGCATGAGTGAGGGCTTAATCTTTAAGTTGGAAGATAAGCTACTTATGTCTAGAAGCATTTTGTAAAACGGGTTCTATTCAAGGAGAACCAAGTCTTAAAAGTTACAGGTGTAAAGTCGACTGTTCTGAGTAACAGTTTCTGGCATAGGTAACTTGTGAAATCAATTTCTCAAGTTATACTTAATCTTTTGGAGTGATTCAACTTGGAGTAGATGCGCAATCTCTAGGAGATACTTCGTACAAAGTTTCATAAAAAACTTTACACGTTTCATAGGTCAATGTGGAAAAATAGTGCAGCAGACTTTTCTGTGTTTCATCTTCTTCACAGATTTGTTAATCTTTTGGTAATTAGCAATTGATCCTCTAAATTAGTGGAGTGTTTGACTTATTCTTGGTATAGAGGTGTTCTAATCACAAGAATAAGTTGTTCTTTTGGAGATTAACATTCTCCATCAGTGGTATCAGAGCAGGAGACATCAATTTGAAGAAATTTGAAGAAAGAAAGATCTCGACTGCTGCAGATTCAAGAGATTCAACACTTGAAGGATCAAGAAGTGAAAGCTTGGAGTCAAAGCTTGGGGAGAAGACAAATTGACATCAAGAAAGGCAAAAGGAGTTCAATTCGAAGTAAAGGTATATACATTGTTTGTAAAGCTTGAAGTTTCAATACACAGGTGGATACAAGATGGGAGAAAGCTTGCAGATTGATAAGCTAGATAGGGAGAACTATCCAGCTTGGTCCATGAGGATGGAAGCACACCTCATGAGCAAAGACCTTATATCATTTATTACAGGAGATGAAGAAAAACCAGAATTTGCAGATCCAAGTATTCCTACTAGGGAAGAACTTGCAATGTTGAAGACTTGGATGAGAAAGGATGCTCAAGCAAGGAGTATCATCTACATGTCTGTAAATGATTATCTTTTACCTCACATCAGAGGTTTGGAAAGTGCCACAGATGTTTGGAATGCCTTGGAAGAGCATTTCCAAAATACAACTAAGTCAAGGAAGTCCTCACTATGGGCTGAGTTCACAACTTTCAAGAAGAAGAGCTCACAATCAATTTCAGATTATGTGGCAAGGATGAAAGATATTGCAGATAGCTTGGGAGCAGTGGATGAAGATATTGAAGAAGAAAAGTTGGTAAGACAAATACTTACAGGTCTAAGAGGTGATGAGAAGTGGAAGCCTTTTATCTTGTCCATAGAGTTGTCACTTGATCACTTTACTCCTGACCTTAATCAATTGCTAGGACACATGCTAACCTTTGAGCAGGATCTTAAAGGAGACAATGATAGAAGTACAAGTCAAGCTATGTACTCCAAGGACAAGAAAAAGAATGGCAAAGGAAAGCAATCAAATGATGATGAAGGGAATTCAAATCAAGCCAACTTCACAAAAGGGAAGACAAATTTCAGAGGTAAAGGAAGAGGAGGTAAGAACAAAGATAATGCTAAAGCTTGTTGGATTTGTGGCAGAACAAATCATTTGGCAAATGATTGTTGGTATAATAATCAAAGTGGAGGATACAACAATCAGAATTATAGTCAAAGAGGTAGAGGAGGCAGAAACCAAAGAGGTAATTTCAGAGGAAGAGGTGGTAGGACATCATATGGTAGAGGAGGTGGAAGAAACTTCCAATCTCAGTCCTACAACAATAATTATTACAATTATGCATCAGATCAGAAGGATGACATGACTCTTATCTTGAATGCAACTCATGAATCAATGGGAGAAGATCAAAGAGTGTTTTATATTGACTCAGGGTGTAGCAACCATCTGAGTGGGAATCTATCCTTGATGACTGATATGGAAGCAAGGGTGAATGGACATACAGTTCAAACAGGTGACAATACCAAACATAAAGTGGAGAGCATTGGATCAGTGAAGACAAAGAGTGGAAGTACACTTCTGAGTAAGGTACTTTATGTTCCTACTATTCCTAAAAATTTGATAAGTGTAGGGCGAATTGTGGAGAAAGGATATGAGGTAAGATTCACAAATGATGGTGTATATGTACAAGATCCAAATCAGGGATATAGAACCATAATTGCAGGTAAAAAGGAAGGGAGATTGTTTACTCTCAAAGTCCAAGGTAATGTGGGACATGCATTGTTTACCTATGGAGGTCAAAAGGTGTCTGAATTAGACCTATGGCATAAAAGGCTAGGTCATTTCAATGAGAGAGCTATAAAGGAGATGTCAAAGAATCAGGTAGTGCTTGGATTGCCAAACATTGAAGGGCAACATATGGTGTACAAGTGTGAAGCTTGTCAATTAGGTAAAGCACATAAAAGTTCTTATAACAAATCAGGGTACAAGTATTCAAATATGCTTGAATTGGTTCATACAGATGTATGGGGACCCTCAAGGGACTATAGCATAAATGGATCCAGATATTATGTGTTGTTTGTTGATGATGCAACCAGGTGGATTACTTTGTATGTAATCAAGGACAAATCAGAAGTCTTCAAGACATTCAAACACTTTCATGCTTATGCAGAAAGGATCACAGGACAAAGGCTAAAGAGGTTAAGATCAGATGGAGGGGGAGAGTATTTCTCAAAAGAGTTTGATGATTATTTGTGGAATGCAGGTATCAAAAGAGAAGTGACTTGCAGGTACTCCCCTCAACAAAATGGAGTAGCAGAAAGGAGGAATAGGACTCTTGTAGAGTTTGCAAGATCCATGATGAAGGAAAAGAATTGTCCAAATTACTTATGGGCAGAAGCCATTAACACTGCAACATACCTTGTGAATAGGTTGCCTTGCAAAGCTTTGGATGGAGGAACCCCTTATGAAGCATGGTGGGGTAAGAAGCCTAGTCTTGATCATTGCAAAGTATTTGGATGTATTGCATATGCTTATGTTCCTTCACAATTAAGACATAAGCTAGAACCAAAAGCAGAGAAGTATGTGTTTATTGGATATGATGATAGACAAATGGGTTACAGCTTGTGGAGTCCATCCACAAAGCAATTTCTTGTTTCTAAAGATGTAACATTTGATGAGCAAAACATGTGGTATACAGGAGCACCAAATGAGTATGCAGGTGTTGAAGAAATACAAAGGAAAGGAAAGGCAAAGGTAAAAGTATGTGAAGAAATTGTTGATGAAGTTGACTCTAGATGTAGAGTGCAGGATCATGTAGAAGAAGGGCCAAGATTTGATCCAGAATCAAATGAGGCTGAAACTTCAAGAAGTGCAGAAATCAGGAGATCTACAAGAGAAAGGAAAGAGCCTATAAGGTATAGTTATGATACATCTTTCCTAACAACAAAAGATTATGCCTACATTGTGAAAACAGAAGAAGATCCAATTACTTATGAAGAAGCCAAAGGTAAACAGAATTGGGAGAAGGCAATGCAAGAAGAGTATGATGCTCTACTTGAAAATGAAACTTGGGAACTAGTACCAAGACCAAAGAATCAGAAGGTCATTGGATGCAAGTGGGTATATAAAACAAAGAGGTTTGCAGATGGTAAGGTGTCTAGATATAAGGCTAGACTTGTGGTCAAAGGTTATGCCCAAACTTATGGGATAGATTATGATGAAACCTTTAGTCCTGTTGCTAAGATGTCTACAATTAGGACATTGATTGCTATTGCTACTTGCAAGGGATGGAAATTATCACAATTGGATGTGAAGAATGCATTTCTTAATGGTTACATTGCAGATGAAGTATATATGGAGCAACCAGAAGGCTTTATGGAATCAATTGGATCAGATTATGTGTGTAAGCTCAAGAGAGCTTTATATGGGTTGAAGCAAGCCCCAAGAGCTTGGAATTACAGATTGGTCAAGTTCTTGAATGAATGTGGTTTTCAAGCATCAAAGGCAGATAGTAGCTTGCTAGTGAAGGCAAGTGAAAATGGATATATTTACATGTGCATTTATGTTGATGATATTATTGTTACAGGAACAGATGCTCAAGGAATCAATGAACTCAAGAAGCAAATAGAGAAGGAGTTTAAGATAAGTGACTTGGGAAACTTATCTTATTTTCTAGGAATGCAGATTGTGTATACTCAACATGGAGTATATGTTTCACAAGAGAGATACTTGAAGAATCTTTTGATCAAGTTTAACATGGAAGATTGCAAGACCTCAACCACACCATTGGAGGTAAATCATAAATTAAGCAGGTATGGAGGTGAAGAGTTCAATGACATGAAGAAATATCAGAGTTTGGTAGGTAGTCTAATCTATGCTACCTTGACAAGGCCAGATCTATCATATGCAGTAGGTGTGTTGTCACAATTCATGCATTGTCCAAAGAAGACTCATTGGATTGCAGCCCAAAGGGTACTCAGATATATCAAAGGAACCCTAAGTGAAGGTTTGTATTATGGTTTCACTTCTGACACAAGAATCAAAGTGTTTAGTGATGCAGATTGGGCAGGTGACTCAGATGATAGAAGGTCTACTCATGGATATCTATGTTATGTTGGAGACAAGTTAGTGTCTTGGTGTTCAAAGAAGCAACATACAGTTGCTTTATCATCCACAGAAGCTGAGTATAAGGGAATGGTAGAAGCTGCAAAGGAAGTGATATGGTTGAAGACTTTGATGAAGAGTTTTGAGTTTGATCATAGTACTCCAATAATTTTTGGAGACAATATGAGTTCTTTGTATTTGGCAGCTAACCCTGTTTTTCATGCCAGGACTAAGCATATAGAAATTCAGTATCATTTCTTGAGGGAAAAGGTACTAGATAAAGAGATTGAAGTGATGTACACTCCAACAAAAGAACAAGTGGCAGATATGATGACAAAGAGTCTGGATGGACCTAAGTTACAAAGGTTCAAAGATATGGCAAGTATAAAGAAGACAGAGAAAACCTCAATTGATGATTGAGGGGGAGCTGTTGGTGCATACCAATCACCAATTGAAGGCCTGGAAGACCAAATGATGAAGGAAGAATCAATTCCTAAAGTGTGGAAGAAGATTACATTCAGAGGACAAGAGAAGTGTACACATATGTACATTAGCATAGTCATAGATGACTTAGATCATTTTGTTCAGTAAGAATTATGTACAAATTATCTATAAATACCTTGAGAAAAGTCGGGGCATGTATGAGAGCATATGTGACATTAGTTAGAAGTCAAGAATGAGGGAGATAGAAGTCATGAGATAGAGGAAAGTGAATTTGAGTTAGCTCTCATCACTCAGTTGTATTTCTCTGAGTAAATGAAAAATTTTGCGCCCGATGTTTCTGCGTGTTCTCCTTCTACAGTAGATCAGTTGTGGAATGCTTTTGTACAAGTCTAAGTTGAGAGTTGCTTGACCTCTGTGCAAAGTTTCAGCTTCCAATTGTAATCAGGCTGAGTGAATTAAGTGTAGGAACATTCATATGTGAAGCATGTTCACTAGTTCCTAAAACAAGCGCAGATTTTGAAGTTAATGTTTTGGTCATTTCTCCCAGCACAGTTTAAAGTTTTGCATGAGTGAGGGCTTAATCTTTAAGTTGGAAGATAAGCTACTTATGTCTAGAAGCATTTTGTAAAACGGGTTCTATTCAAGGAGAACCAAGTCTTAAAAGTTACAGGTGTAAAGTCGACTGTTCTGAGTAACAGTTTCTGGCATAGGTAACTTGTGAAATCAATTTCTCAAGTTATACTTAATCTTTTGGAGTGATTAAACTTGGAGTAGATGCGCAATCTCTAGGAGATACTTCGTACAAAGTTTCATAAAAAACTTTACACGTTTGATAGGTCAATGTGGAAAAATAGTGCAGCAGACTTTTCTGTGTTTCATCTTCTTCACAGATTTGTTAATCTTTTGGTAATTAGCAATTGATCCTCTAAATTAGTGGAGTGTTTGACTTATTCTTGGTATAGAGGTGTTCTAATCACAAGAATAAGTTGTTCTTTTGGAGATTAACATTCTCCATCAGTAATAACATCATTAAACATACAACCGAATCCGTAGAATTAGTGTTAGAAGAACTTATTAAGAACAATATTACTTCGGAATCATTAGTGTCTTTATCTTATGATCAATGTTTAACTACATTCCTAGCATTTTCTTCCATTGCATCTCCTGAATCACGAAGTAGTGAAGATTTATTTCCACCAACTTTAGTTAGACAAACTCAACCAAAACCATTAGAAGCTACAATAGAAGAGGTAGTTAAAGATCAGATAACCAAAGAGTCATTATTGTTAACACCCAAACAGATAGCTATTGCCAGATATAAAGCAGCTTGTCCCTATGGTCCTTAGTCTGAGTCCGCTACAGACACCCCGCGTGTGCCGAACGATTTAGGCGGATGACTTGATCCACCATCCGAGCATCTCTCACGACCCGACATTGGTGAACCCGACGTGAAGATCGGCTTGCGACTCAGACGGATATTATCAGTTTGCATTGCATATACATTCATACGATTTTACATCAGTGCAGCTGCGTCTTCATCCCTGGAAGCTGTGGCATTTACGTGAGCTTGCAATCTTCTTGGTGTCGAGGGCTGGTCTGGTGACCTGAGCGCCTCCACGAAGATTGGCAAGTAGGAGAACCTCATCTCGCCACCCCTTACATCAACAATTGAAGCACAAAACGCTTGCACCCATTTTAGCAAAATATGTATTTAGATTTTTGATTCAAATCAATAAATGTATTGAATTTCACAGAAAGCACTGTTTTGAGCCTCATCTTCGAGCAGCTGGTATAATTTCTTTACTCTTACATTCTTGCATACATAATTTTATTTAAGGTTAAATTATTGGTATAGGTTGAAGGCAACTGTTTGTTAAACATAGGTTAAGCATTAATCATAGCTTTACTTGCAACATTTTTGCATAGTAAAAACTTATCAAACTGGACTCTAACGGAATTTCAGAATTAATAGCTGAACATAAGGAAAGAATAACAAAAGAAGTTCAGGATATAGTTAGAATTGTTCAAGCTAGATCAAAACAAACTTCAAAAATGGACGAACTATTTCAAACTATGATGCATGAGACGCAAGGACAAAAAGTAGTTGAAACGTTATTAAAGGATAAAGGGAAATTTACTGGTATGAATGTTACAAATTATTTAGACACGTTTGAGGAATTAGCCAAGTTACACGGCTTGCCTGATACAAAGTGGAAATCCTATCTTGGACGACTTGCCATAGGTACAGTGAAAGCTATTATGGATCTACATGACAATAAGGAATGGGATGAGTTTAGAAAAGAGCTACATAAAGAATTTTATTTAGAGGACTATAGTCAACACAGTAGAGAGGGATTTATGAAATGGATTAGTTCTCCTAAGCCTCACATTTCTTTAACTCAACTCCATGGCGAATTTATGAAAAGATTCTCTCAATTACCTGAACAGGATAGAGTTGCCCTTACCCCAGACATCATTTTATATTTCTTTAAAATCTTGACTCCAGATATAAGGGTAGAGGTTGAGCATAGGCTTGAAGAACCGGGAAAGAAATATGGGCTTACAGATGACTGGGGTGTAGTGAAAACTGTAGTTGAGGCGGTTGCTCACATGAACCAACGTAAAACACTCCTTTATGATTCGATGTCTCAACCATCCTCCAGTTTTCCTCTGATTCAGGCAACTAGGGATACACATATAGATTCAAAAGTTGAGCCTACGGCATCCACATCTAGAGTACCAACTGAGTTGCAATTTGAGATTTTGTTTAACAAGTTGGACAATATGATGCATATGCACGAAAATATGTCTAAAGAGGTAGCGGCTTTGCAGAATGTGGTATATGCTTTAAACTTACAAGATAAACCTGCAATGCAAGCTCATCCGACTATTTATCCTCAACCAGTAAGTGCACCTAATCCTCCATTAGTAGCTCCGAATCATCCTTTTATACCTCCTAATCCACCTTTTATACCTCCTAATCCTCTAGTTGTACCCAAACCAATTCCTCAACCAATTCCTCAAGCATTTAACCAAAGAAATTTCAATGAAAGGAGAAATGCCAATGTGAGGAGATGTATCTGGTGCAATGCCACAGATCATTTGACTTACACATGTGAAGCATTGAAAGATGCGAAAGAGAAAAGACTTGTGATTGATATTGACAAACGATTGTGCGACTATAGAACACATTTACCCTTAGCTGCCAATTGGGGAAAGGGAGGGATGCAGAAGCTGTATGAAAACCTTTCTGAGTCTTCGAAATCTGCTTCTGTTGTTAATATGTTGATAGTGACTCTGATTCCGAACAAACAAGGGAAACGAGGAACTACTCAATTGAAGCTTTGATAAAGGCGAGAGATGATATTATGCAGAAAACTGTGTGGAACTCTCATGTCGATCAATTCTCGATATATTCGCATATTGTGAATGTTGAAGAGAAAAGAAAGAGGGATGATGAGCAAGATACAAATGATTCAGGTAGACGAATGACTAGAAGTAAGATGAGAGATGAGCCGAAGCCTAAGAAAGTTCAGTTTGAACAAGGCGAAAGTTCTAAAACAAATGAGGAGCGAAGAAAAGAAATTAGGGAGGGTAAACAACCTGTGTTTAGTGAGCCAATTCAAACATCAGACAAAGTAGAGCAAATTCCTAGAACTGAAACAAAACCTGAAGAGAAACCAGAAAAGAAACCAAAACGAGTACCGAAAGCTATTCTTATTTCTGAACTTGAACAAAAAGTTGATTCGAAAGAAATATTGTATGACATCTTATTAAAAAGTGCAGTAACAATGACTTTAGAACAAATCTTCTCAATAGCAAAAATTGAATTTAAGGAAAATTTTATTAAACTAATTAAAAGGAAGAGATTCCCTCTGTCACAAGAGGTAGAGATGCAAGATGTTGCCGATGTAACTCACTTGATTCATGAATCTCTTTCTTTAGACTCAGAGGATGAAGAAGATAATACCTGTAATGTGAACAAAAATTTCTTAGGGCCGATTGTACCAGATGACGAAACAAAAAAACTCAGAGAGTGATTTTAGAAAAAGTTTTTGGGCGAGAGGCACACCGGAGATTAAAGTTAACTTAGGAGATCAGAAGAGATCATATTCTGCTTTAGCCCTAATTGACTCTGGGTCTGAAATCAATGTGATTTCGAAAGGATTATATGATAAGTTTAAATGGCCTATTGATAAAAATCACGGCTGGATAATGCGAACCGCGGACAATGGTTGTGGATCACTCCTAGGAGCATGTGCCAACATACCTCTAATGATAGGTGGAATCTCTGAGACATTCCACTTTTTCATTCAGGACAACTGCTCTTATGAAATTATCTTAGGTCAACCATTTATATGTGAAGCCAGAATGGAGACTAAAGTAATGGATGACGGCTCAGCATACGCAAGAATTAGATCTAAAGATGATCTACAATCACTCCAAGTTATGATAGTCAGCCCAAACCATGTACGAAATAGGGAGCAAATTAGGAAGACGCCCATCCGTTCTCATGAAAAGATACGCGAAGATCATATGCCTCTTCGAGAGTTTGGAACTTATTATGATCAAAATTTTGCCTAGATGCCACTGTTGAGCGAGACAACGGTGGTTCTTGGTTTGATGTCTCGCACCCATCTGTGGATACTTTAGATAGTTTTTCTTTATATTTCCCTTCATCATATTTGCAATTCAGTCATTATAAATAAATTCCTAAAAAAATTATAAAACATTATGAAAAATTTTATAAAGAGAAAGGATTCATTTCATCGGATGAACACATTGAAACCGTAATTGAAACTTTATCTTCAAACTCATTGATTGAAGAACTTCAAAATATTTTGCATGAAAAAGAAAATTTTAGATTTGTACTTTTAAATTCTATTGAAGAATATGATTTGATTGTTAAATTTGTCATGAGTAATGAAAAGGAAGCAAAAATAAATACGAAATACAAAACCGTTGATAAAAAAATTAAACCGATTTCCCAATCATTACCACGAGAGAGTGAAGAGAAGTTTAGGAAAGTTACCAATGATCCTTATTTAAGAGAGCGCACAAATATAGGTCATACCTTCACAGAAGAAACTTTAAAGCTAATCAAGATAGGAAATGATGAAAATTTTTTGTTACCCGAGGAACGTGAACTATTTCAAAGAGTGATTAGAAAGCATGGAAAGGCATTTTCTTTATATTCCCATGAGATAGGTTGTGCAGACCCACAAATTGTACCACCAATGATCATCTTTACAGTGCCTCACATTCCATGGAATCTTCGACCCATACCTGTTCTGAAAGCCCATTTACCAGAGTTAATGCGGCTTCTTAAGGAAAAGATTCACATGCGAATTTTAGAGCCATCGTCTGCACCCTACTCAAATAGGTGGTTTACTGTTCCAAAGAAAAATGGCAAGTTACGATTCATTCAAGATTTACAACCTGTTAACAAGTTTACTATTAGGAATGTAGGTATTGGGCCCATCGTAGGAGAATTCGCTGAAGCCTTCGCTGGTCATGCCATTTACTCAATGGGAGACTTGTATTCTGGCTACGATCAATTTCAGCTTGCTATTGAAAGTAGAGACATTACGACCATGAAAACTCCTTTAGGCTTAGTTCGCATGTGCACTTTGCCGCAAGGAGCTACTAATTCAGTAGCGCATATGATGAACGCCATGAATTCAGTATTACATGACTTCATTCCTAATATAGCCATGCCATTTATTGATGACATTCCTATTAAAGGATGTATTGAGATTGCGAAAGATGAAACTTTAGATTCCTCTGGCTGCAGGAAGTTTGTAGTAGATCATATCTCTGACTGTGAAAGGATTTTCCAGAGATTTGAAGAGGTTGGTCTCACATTCTCCATTGAGAAATCTGTTTTTGGTGTCAATGAGGTACTTATAGTTGGGCATTTATGTGGACATTACGGTCGGAGGCCATATCCACCTAAAGTCGACGCTATAAACAAGATTTCTGAAACCTGTAGTAATATTAGTGAGGTAAGACGATTCCTTGGTGCCTGTGTGTTTTATGCCATCTGGATCCCACACTATGCACATGTTGCAAACTGTCTTTATGCTTTACTAAGGAAGCATCGAAAGTTTCTTTGGACTGAAGAACACTCAAAAGCTATGAAAAAGTTAAAGAAATTACTTCTTGAAGCTCCTATTTTAAAGCGAGTAGATTATACTGATCAAAAGCCTATCATTTTAACTGTTGATACGAGCCCTATAGGAATAGGATGGGTTATTGGTCAGGACGATGAAGAGGGCAATAGGTATGCTGTGAGATTTGGAGCAAAGATTTTACATGATACGCAAAGAAATTATCCGCAAATTAAACGAGAACTATGGGGTTTAGTCACGGCATTAAAATCCGATAAATAAGATTTTATAGGTGCAAATGTAATAGTTGAGACAGATTGTCTACCTCTGATTGGCATGATTACAAACTGTTCTTCACCCGACATTGCCATGCTTAGATGGATTTCATACATCAAGTTTATAAATCCTGTTTTGATACATATTGCAGGTAAATCTAATCCTGTGGCTGATATGCTTTCTCGAGCTAGATTTGATAATGAGGAAGAAACAAAATTAGAAATAAATGCAATTAATTATGATTCTAAAGCATACGCATATGAACAGTTTAATATTGAAGAATACGAAGGAGAGTGGCAGGATATTGGAAAGTATTTAAGTACTTTGGTTAGGGCACCTTCATGGTCTTCAAATAGATTTCGGAATATTAGGAAAAGAGCTTACAACTTTTTTCTGAAAGATGGTTTCATTTGGAGACATGTGAGGGGAAAAATTAGATTGCCACAACGAGTACTAGGTACTAAGGATCTTCAGTTACAAGTCATGAAGAGTATGCATGATACTTTATGGGCAGGACATAAAGGTTTTGTAGCTACGTATGAAAAAATTAGAGAAGGATACTGGTGGCCAGGGATTTATGTTACTGTTAAAAATTATGTGAATTCATGTGACGTATGTCAGATTCATTCCTCAGTCAAACATAGGGATCCGTTGCATCCTACCTATCCACCATGCATTCATTATAAATGGGTTGTAGACTTAGTTACCATGCCCAAAGGTATCAATAAGATGAGATATATAGTCTTGGCACGTGAAGATCTTACGAATCATGTAGAAGGCCGAGCTTTAAGATCTAAGACAACCTTGAATGTATGCAAATTTCTTCTTGAGGATGTCATTTCACGATTTGGTTATGTAGAAAAGGTAGTGGCTGATAGGGGAGAGTTAGATGCGCAGGAGGCTAGAGAATTCTTTGCTAGGCATGGAATTCGCTTAGCCCTTACTACTGCTTACAACCCTGAAGCTAATGGGAAGATTGAGCGAGGGCATTCTCCTATTATTAAAGCAATTTCCAAAGCTTGTAATGGAGAAATTAAGAATTGGCCAACTTATCTGCCATTTGCGTTGTGGGCTGATAGAATGACCTGCACTAGAACAACGGGGTATATGCCGGCAGAGTTGATGTATTGCCAGAAACCGATATTCCCTGTGCATACACAAATTGTTACTTGGACTACTTTATCATGGGAAGATAATCTGTCGACAGAAGATTTATTAGCTCTGCGAATCCAGCAGTTAGAGCAAGGGAATGAACGTTTAGAAGAGGCTATAGTTAAACTAAAAGATTCTCGTCTGAAAAATAAGAAGTATTTTGATAAATCACATAGGTTAAGGCCAAAGCCGGTTCAATGATAATCATTGAAAATGTTGCTTCCCCTAATCTGCAAGTTGGCCCATCGAGACGATGTGCAGGTTTGGTGGCGGTGGATGTCGGGAAGATTTGCATCTTCCAATTGATGACCCGAAAAATTAAAATATTTATTGGTGAATTCTAAACCTCTTTTATATCACTGTTGATCAGTTGTGTTAATTGCATTAACTATTTTGAAAGTGTTTTCAGGTATGAAGGATGAAGCAGGACATATGTCCATGTTAGGGTCTACCCTAATTACTCATTTAATGAGAATTTCCTATTTTTTTTACATTCAAGAATTATGGGTATTTATTCCCAGGGTTTCATAAGTTCAAAGATTGTATGTTGCTAATGGTTAAGCCAAAGGGTTTAGATGATTTATAATGAGTTAATGGTAGGGTTTCAGAAGGATTTTAATGGTCTAACCCAGGGGGTTTTATGGGTTTCCAATAGGTTTTCTAGGATTTAATATATTTAAAGGGTTAACATAGATGTTATTCAAAAACATTAATATCTAAATTACATATTTATGTATTAAACATTAAACTATGTCATTAAAAATTACTTTAATTAAATATGTGTATTTAAATACTAAGGTTCTAATTAATTAAACCCTTAAACTAAGCTTAAATTAATTGATTTATTTAAATAAGAAATGTAGGCTAATTAGATTAAAATGATTAATTAAATGGATAAATAACTAGTGGACTATATGAGTGCTAGGGAAAAGAATGGCTTATATAAGTTGTGTAACTAAAGAGATTTAAGGAGTGGTCTCAATAGAAGATGCACTTAAAGAGAAAAAAGTTGGTTAAGAAAAAGAGTGGAGAGAATTAGTGAAGATGAAAAGAGAGGAGTAGAAATTAAGTGTAATTAAAGTAGAAAAGTTAAACTGGAAAGTGTGGTGGAAGTAAGGAGATTAAAGTGTGGTTGTAGATTAAAAGTTAAAACTAAAAAGAGTGGTTTAGAAATGACTTGTGTATGTATTTAAATGAGTGTTGAGCTCAAGTTTCTCTTAATGTTTTTTTTGCAGGTACTTTCTTCTACTCTTACTTTCTTCTGTTTTTCCTTCTTTCTCATTAGACCCTCCTTGTGCTCGGGATATTAAGCCATCATGTACTGCTGTTGATTGTCCGGTTGGAAGCATGCCCATGCCTATTCCATGGCTTGGTCTTGGTCCCTGTAGCATTACGTGTGTGTGTGAAGTGTGTGTATGTGATATATGTGTGTATGTATGTGTGTGTGTGAAGTGTGTGTATGTGATATATGTGTGTGTGATGTGTGTGTATGTGATGTATGTGTGTGAAGTGTGTGTGATGTGATGTATGTGTGGGTATGTGAAGTGTATGTGTGTGTGTGAAGTATATATGTGATGTGTGTATGTATGTGTGTGTGTGAAGTGTGTATGTGATATATGTGTGTGTGTGATGTGTGTGTATGTGATGTGATGTGTGTGTGTGTGTGAAGTGTATGTGTGTGTATGTGGAGTGTATGTGTGTGTGTGAAGTATATATGTGATGTGTGTATGTATGTGTGTGTGTGAAGTGTGTGTATGTGATATATGTGTGTGTGTGATGTGTGTGTATGTGATGTGATATATGTGTGTGTTTGATGTGTGTGTATGTGATGTGATGTATGTGTGTGTGTGAAGTGTATGTGTGTGTGTGAAGTGTATGTGTGTGTGAAGTGTGTGTATGTGATGTATGTGTGTGAAGTGTGTGTATGTGATGTATGTGTGTGTATGTGAAGTGTATGTGTGTGATGTATGTGCGTGAGAGAGACTCTCCCTCCCCTCCTCTGTCAGCGCGGCAGTGCGCAGACAGAGAAGGAGAGAGAGAGAGAGAGAGAACGGGGAAGAGAGAGAGCAGAAAGTAGAGAGAGAGAGAGTGAAAGTCTCTCCCTCCCTCCCTGGCGCTGCGCGCAGCAGCGCGCAGAGAGAGAGAGAGAGAAAGAGAGAGAGAGAGAGAGAGAGAGAGAGAGAGAGAGAGAGAGAGAGAGAGAGAGAGAGAGATAGGGAGAGAGAGAAGAGAGAGAGAGAGAGAGGGAGAGAGAGAAGAGAGAGAGAGAGAGGTAGAGAGAGAGAGAGTGAAAGTCTCTCCCTCCCTCCCTGGCGCTGTGCGCAGCAGCGCACAGAGAGAGAGAGAGAGAGAGAGAGAGAGAGAGAGAGAAAGATAAGGAGAGAGAGAGAGAGAGAGAGAGAGAGAGAGAGAGGTAGGCAGGCAGAGAGAGAACGGGGAAGAGAGAGAATAGACAGAGAAAGAGAGAGAGAGAGAGAGAGAGAGAGAGAGAGAGAGATAGGGAGAGAGAGAAGAGAGAGAGAGAGAGAGAGAGAGACAGATCGGTAGAGAAAAAAAGAGAGAGAGAGAGATAGGGAGAGAGAAAGAGTTAATTAATTCGGTAATTAGTTAATTAGTTAATTAGAGTTAATTAGAGTTAATTAATCTAACTTAAAGATAATTATATTTAATTAGTTAGTTAATATTGCATTATTAAACTAATTATATCTATTTAGACATATTACTAGAGTATTTTAATTAGAGATAAGTAGGTTTATTAAGATATTTATGAGATTGGTATTGTATAATTAGATACATACTTGTATGTGTTAATAAAACATATGCATAGGCATGTAATTGCATTATGTGTTAACATGTGCATTAGCATATATTAGCATTTGAAAGCATGCATGTGAAGTGCATTAGTATGTATGAGGAATGTATGCATTAGATGTGAAATGCTTTAATGAATGTAATGTCTTTTAAGCTTCTTAATGGTTCTTATAACTTTACTAACATGTTAATGTTTTTTTTGCAGAAACATTGATGAGTTCAAGCTATTGAAGTGAAGTAAAGAGAAGCAGCAAGATTGAAGATTCATTTAAATCTTATTTTCCAATTAGTCAGCTATCCAATTGATTAGACATTTATCCAATTATCTAGACTTTACTTTTGTATTAGCTTATTAATTCATTTATTCAAACCATTTTAGCATCATATTGTTTCTATTAGTTCTTTCATGTCTTCCGATTTATACCATGCATCTGAACACAGTAGTAATAACATCATCAAACATACAACCGAATCTGTAGAATTAGTGTTAGAAGAACTTATTAAGAACAATATTACTTCGGAATCATTAGTGTCTTTATCTTATGATCAATGTTTAACTACATTCCTAGCATTTTCTTCCATTGCATCTCCTGAATCACGAAGTAGTGAAGATTTATTTCCACCAACTTTAGTTAGACAAACTCAACCAAAACCATTAGAAGCTACAATAGAAGAGGTAGTTAAAGATCAGATAACCGAAGAGTCATTATTGTTAACACCCAAACATATAGTTATTGCCAGATATAAAGCAGCTTGTCCCTATGGTCCTTAGTCTGAGTCCGCTACAGACACCCCGCGTGTGCCGAACGATTTAGGCGGATGACTTGATCCACCATCCGAGCATCTCTCACGACCCGACAACATGAAGAGATTACAAACCCTTAGTGAATGTCTTCAAGAATGCATTGACCTAGAAGACAACCTAGCGGAGGATCTCAAGAGCACTCTTAGTCCCACTAAATCAGAAGACTCTCGGAGTACCATTACATCCAACTCCAGTAATGTGGAAGAACTAGCAGAGCTATTAGCAAAGAAGCTAGGAGTCCAAGGACAGGGAACTTACCAGCACCCAGCCTTAAGAATGCCCATGTTACGGAGATGTAGTCTATGTGGAGGAGATCACCCCACACACATGTGTGCACGAGGAGGGGCTGGTGCACAACAGACATATCCCTACAACAGACAGCACCAACAAAGGACTGCCCTGTACTGCCACATAGAACAAAAATACACCAACCACACTACAAAAAACTGTCCATTCAATAGGTAGTCGTGCCCCTTACAACCACCACAGTATCGACCATACGGGTATCCACCTAGAGAGCCAGGCAGAGAGATGCCCAGACACAATCTCTATCCAACACCAGCAGGAGCACCGAGACCTTATGAACAAGCACCATATCCACCACCCCAACCAGTGTTAGGGCCACAACTGTCGCAACCTCAACAAGTGATACCTGTGAAGTATGCTCAGCCAGAAGAAAACTTGGAAAGAGCCATAGTGCCAGCATCGACGACGAACAATGTAGAATCAGTAAACCCTGGATATGAGCTAACCTCAGGAGATTATTATCCCTATGAAGCCAACATGTTAGAGTATGAATCAGCATATGATTCGGCTTACTCTGGATATGATGGTTATGATGAGGCTTATGGAACGGAGGTAGCGACTTTGATGTATACTGCGCCTAAAGCACAACCACCCATGAGACCACCCATTAGACCACCTGTGCCGAGAGGACCCTGTTATAGATGTGGAGGAGACCATTTTATTAGAGAATGTCCTCGGCCTTATAATCCACCACACCCTAGGACTTGGGAGGGGTACTACAATGATTGTGGAAAGGAACATCTTTTTAGAGATTTTCCAAAAAATCCTAATAAAACCCAGGATACAACACCTGTTAATGTAATCGAAGTGATAGAAGCACCGGCAAGTGATAAGGGGTACACCGTGCCTTTAAAGGCTATTACGCGAGCTCAAATGAAAGAACGAAAAGAAAACCAACCAGATCGGGAACAAGAAGACACTAGGAAGGAAAATCTCAAAAACCGAATGGTTGAAGATTCTGAGGACCCACATGAGAGTACCCAGAACATTAAAGCACAGAAAAACTCAAAGATAAATGGATGAAAAACAAAAGTCAAGATAATAAGAAACAAACTAGAAGTACGAAAGAACAAAAAAAACAGGAAATTCAAAAAGAAGTACCCATTCCACCGCTTATCCAAGAAGCAGAGAAACCAGGATCCATTTTAGCTGACCAAAAACCCAATGACCTAGACATGTGGCTAAAAGCTTACCAAGCTAGAATTAAGATGGGACCGAATGTAGAGCAACATGAAAAACTTTATCCACATGGGGAATTAGAAAAAGAAAGGCTAGCAATATGTCGAAAGTTGATAGAGCTGGCACAAGCAACCCTAGAAAAGACTATTCTAGCCCTCCCAGAAATGAGAATAATGGATAATCAATATAAAGAGCATGTCAGAGCCACAGATAAAGAACCTAAAGAGAAGGATTACAAGCAAGAGCGAATAAGAACCCCGAATGAACCGATATCAACCATACCTGACCTAGAGGCTCAATGGCCGAAGGAGTTGTGGAATAGAATTCGAGAAGAACAATGGAAGAGGAATGGAGTGACTAAGCCTCCCTTTGAGGAAATAGAGGTAGAAGTTTATCAACCAAACCCCAACCTGGAAGAAGTATATGAGGAAGTGTCAAGACTCGACAGAAATAGAGAAGAAATCCAGAGCATTTCAACATTACCAAATTACATGGGAGAATACGAAAAGGAGTCTATGATAATACGAGCACCCACAGCACATGGAAAAGGAATAGGAAACTCATAGAAGAGTTCACACAATTTTACAGAACTCAAGAAGACAAAAGTACAATGCAAATTAACCGTGGAAGAATTACTTCAGGTGAAACCACAATTATGGAGGCAATTAGCGAGTCAATTGGGATTAGGGCAAGAGAAGGAAGGAAAGGAAGGAAAGGGAAAAGAAGACACTCCTAAAATACAAATCCCAGTTGATAAAGTGGGAGAATTCAGTGAAGGAGACGAATCTACCTATCACTTACAATGGCTACATGACCAAGGCTATACTAGACATAGGAGCAGGGGTAGGAATCGCCACCAAGGAAATTTGGGAGAAATGGGGAAAGCCTGCCTTACGACCCACCCGCATGAAACTCCAATTAGCAGACGGTCACGTGGAAAAACCCTCAGGAATACTGGAAAGAATCAAATTGGCTACCTGTGGAGTTGAATTTGAACACACACTAGCAATTTGTAAGTTCGAAAAGGCTAATAATTACGAGATGATATTAGGACGACCCTTCATGAGACAAATGCGAGTAGTACAAGACTAGGGAAGAGATTCGTTGTACCTACAACATCAAGGAAATACAACCAAGATAAACTTGCATACATTTGCATATCGGGATGTCCCTCCACTACAATGGAATCCCATACACAAGGTGGAAGACGACCTATCTATTCATAGTGCTGGAACAAGTGACCAATGGATGCATGAGGACGCCCAATTATGGATGTGCAAAGAAGCCAAGAAAGAGGACAGTAAAAGACAAGCGTGGCCAACAGGACATTCTAACTACCGACCTGTAGAGGACCCAAGGTACATGCCTCAAATCTTTCCTGATGAAACCTTTGAACCGCATGGATGGATGGAAATCCTAGCAACGTTAGACGTGTGTGTAAATGAAGAAGTACTAACAATGAACGAGTGCATAGACGAGGAAGGTTATGATGTGAATCTTTATATGGTTGTCCTTCAAGAAGTAGAAGGGGGAGAAATCTTGGAAAAAGAGTGGAAGGATGAATATGAGAGTATCGAAATGGAACCTGAATTTGATTCAGAAGAGAGCTATCTAGACACCATTCAACCAAAGAGAGACAGGAACCGACAAAGATCTTAGCAATAGAAGCCGCTCCCTGAGTACAAAAACAAGAAGCCGAAATGAGGAAAATTGGACCAGACCCTGACCTGTTCGAAGTTCCTGAACATTTTAAAAGATACGAAGTAGAAGATCGAAAGGTAGCCATTCAAATGCCTAAACAAGAGGCCCAAGACGGAGAAGCATACGACAACAAAGAACAAACAAAAAAATGTATAGTAACAGTGGAAGACGGAGAAGAACGATGCACATACATAGGCAAAGATGTATCAATCGAAGAGGAAGAAGAACTCATACAACTGATCTGAGAATATCGAGACGTGTTCGCATGGACATATAAGGATCTCAAAGGCGTGGAACCCTCGATTTGTTCTCATAGGATCCCAATGACAGTAGATGCAAAACCATCAAAACAACGCCCTTATACATACAATGAGATCTATGCTGCTAAAATTAAGGAAGAAATAGACAAGTTATTGGCGGCAGGATTCATATATGAAATAGAACACACCGAGTGGGTATCACCATTAGTAGTTGTGCCTAAGAAAAATGGAAAATTGAGAGTGTGCATTAACCTGAAGAAAGTGAACGCAGCCACCATACGTGACAGTTACCCACTACCCATCACTGACCATCTATTGGAAAGGGTCGCAGGAAAAGAATCTATAGCTTCTTAGACGGATTCTCAGGATACAATCAAGTAGCTATTGCTACTGAGGATCAACATAAGACCGCATTCGCGACCGAATGGGGAGTCTATGCTTTCCGAGTGATGCCTTTTGGACTCACGAATGCACCAGCTACTTTCCAACGATTGATGTGTCATGTTTTCAAGGAATTCCGGAAAAAGAGCATGGAAGTATATGTAGATGACCTATGTACATACTCCAATCAAAGACACGATCATATTCTTGAGTTGAGGAAGATGTTTAATAAATGTAGACAATACAGAGTCTGTTTAAACCCAGAGAAGTGTGTCTTCATGGTAAGACAAGGAAAGATCCTAGGACACATAGTCTCTAGGAATGGAATATCCACTGATGAGGACAAGATTAAGGTCATATTAGAGCTTCCTAGACCAAAGAATGCAAAAGAGGTGCAAGCATTTATGGGACATTGTGGATATTACCATCGCTTTATCCACATGTATGCCATAATAGCCAAACCTCTGTATGGGCTATTAACTCAATTCACTTGGACAAAGGAATGTGAGAGGGCATTCAATGAGTTAAAGAAGAGGCTTAGCACGGCTCCAATTCTGAAAATGCCAAATTGGAACAAGCCTTTTCATATTCATGTTGATGCTTCTAATTACGCAATAGGATGTATCTTAGCCCAACCATCCGATGAAGGAAAATTAGATCATCCGATTGCCTATGCACGCAGACAACTAAATCAAGCTGAACGTAATTATACCACTACCGAGCGAGAAGGATTAGGAATGGTCTATGCAGTGAAGAAATTTAGACACTATCTCTTAGCCAACAAATTCAAGTTCTTCATAGACCATCAGGCATTATTGTACCTAGTCAATAAGCCTTGTAATACAGGAAGACTGGTAAGATGGTTTCTACTATTAATGGAGTTCGACTTTGAAGTGATAGTAAAAAAGGGAAATACCCATGTAAGAGCAGATCACCTTTCAAGATTAACACACGGAGAACCACCCAGTGGAGTACCCGATGATCTGCCAGACACTTATTTGTTTAATCTGGAAGTTTGTCCAAAGTGGGCAGAGAAATTAATTCCTATACTCACCCATGGCCCACAACATTCAATCAATAAGGATAGCAGAAAGGAAATTCTCCAATCAAGAAACTTGCATATTGTTGCGGGAAGTGTGTACTATAAGGAACCCAATGGAGTTTTGCTAAGATGTGTCGAGGAGGACGAACAAACGAAGCTAATTGAACAAGCACATCTGAACAAATGGAGAACACACCAAGGGACTCATGGAACCATCAGGGAATTAAAGAGATTAGGAGTATACTGGCCGGACATACCCAAGGATGTCCATGACTACGTAAGTAATTGTGCTGAATGCCAAGAGACAATCCCAGAGGATCATACATCCATACCTTTTTCAACGATAGCACCCAATTGGAGTAAAACATCAGTGAAATTCCTCAAGACAGGAGAACATGAGGAAGGAGTTAGCTTGACTAGAAAACGATCCCTTGAGGAGATGAGAAAGGATTATGTTCTCATAGGAAGAAACTTGTTTAGAAGAGGAAAAGACAACCAATTATGGTTATGTGTTCATGAAGGAGAGTATTTACCCATATTAGAGATGGCACATGCCGGTGCAACAGGAGGTCATTTTTCAGCCGATAGAACAACAAAAATGATTCTCTTCGCAGGCTTGTGAGGCCAACTTTGCATATGGACGCTGAAACATATGTGCGAAGTTGTGAAACATGCCAAAGGGCTAAATACCCGATTCGGAGAGATGGCATGCCATTGAGACCTATGGTGTGTGCGAGAGCATTCTCTAAATGGGGTATTGACTTCATAGGACCCATTAATCCACCGGCCAAAGGATCGCATGCTGAGTACATCATAGTAGCCACTGATTACTTGACAAAATGGGTAGAAGCGAAGGCTACTAGAAAGAACGATGCTCAAACCACTGCTAAGTTCCTCTTTGAACATATATTCACTCGTTTTGGATTACCAATTGAGATTGTGAGTGATCGAGGAACGCACCTCCTTAACAAAGTAATAGAATCCCTAATGAATGAATTTTTAGTGATCCACAAAAAATCAGCCCCATACCATCCCCAAGCCAATGGTCAAGCAGAAAGTTCCAATAAGGTATTATGCACAATATTGACAAAGATTGTCAATAATGGGAGGTCTGATTGGGACAAACAATTGCATCATGCAATTTGGGCCTTCCGAGTCGCATACAAGAAGGCCATTGGAACTATCTCATTCAATTTAGTGTACGGGCAGAATGCAATTTTGCCAATTGATTTTTTAATCCCAACATTGAGAGTAGCCCAACAGTATGAGTGGAACGGACATGAATTGTCCCAACAACTAGACCAAATCGATAAGTTACATGAAACTAGGTTACAAGCAGTAGCAGGAATCTATGCAGCCAAGAGAAGACAAAAGGCATATTATGATGCACATATAAAAGACAAGGGACTTAAAGAAGGAGACTTAGTCCTGGTTTACACCTTAAAGCAACATGCCAAGAAGTTACAAAAATGCGGATATGGACCTCTGATCATCAATAGGATCTCTACTAGTGGAGCAGTTAATCTGGCCACTTTAGATGGAGACGTTCTTCCTAACTATATAAGTGGATGCAGAGTGAAACGGTTCATGGATCCATTGACGGATCAAATGTTAACACGTTTAGTAGGTGCTCAAAATAGGAAGAAAGAGGAGGAACGGATTAGAGAGGAGGCTCGATAAGAAGCACTAGAACGCATCAAGAAAAGGAAAGAATGGATTAGGCAAAGGGATGAACGGTATCTCCAAGGAGAAGAGCCTATCCCTATGGCTAATTACCAAGTCCATAAATCTGACACGACAAATTCCTACATGTCACAAACTTATTTAAACCTAGGAATTGGCAAGACATAGTACAAATTGATAAATGCCTTAATAGACTCAGGCTCAGGACTTAGTTGCATACGAATACGGTCATAAAAGATCTTCAAATGACCGTGAGTCCCACCAAAGCCCAAATGATAGGAATTGGAGGTCAAGTCATAGAATGCATGGGAGTAACTCACATATCCCTACACCTAGGAAATTCTTCCATGGAACAACGAGTCTTAGTGTGCAAAGATGAAGATTTAACAGAAGAGTTGATCCTAGGACAGGATTGGATAAATGAAAATGAAGTCAGCATCAACCTAGCTCAAGGCTACATTTCAGCCAAGATAGGACACAAGGAAATTTTTAGTCTATTAGGAGAGAAGCCTTTACCACAACCAAAAACCATCAAGAGTGCAGAAGAATGCAGAGAAGAGCTAATGGAACATGAATCCTGTCCCAATACTTCTGAAACCAGAATAGAAGAAGCAGGAAGCTTAAACCCTAATGTGTCCAAGAAAGAGGTGACATACATTACATCGCGACACTCAAATATTGCAGCCAAAACAAACTCATCATAGAAACATGAAGAGCGAAACCTCAATCACTAGGCCATCAGCAGAAAAACATGAAGTTCAACGGACCAGAGAGAAGACACGGAAGTTCATGACAACGAAGTGGATTTGGAAGCAAAAGATACCACACGGCATGGACCATCAGAACAACAAAGATTCCAATTGCACTCATGAAGTATCAAATGCACCTAAAGTATGCATAATAGGGCCACATTACAAGGCCAAGCATTCGGCACATGATTTACATGATAAAAGTAGTGGTGCACATTCTCCAATGAGAATTAGGGCAAAGCTTCCACTCTCTTAGGAATGGACCTACTATGTACATAAATAAATGCTTCGGCTACACTAATCCTTGTTTTCTTTCAGGAAAAGGAATAAAAAGATGTGGTAAGAGATCTCACTTATAGAACCATAGGAAAAGGAGTGATAGAACGACAACAAATCACTGTAATGCACTACACAGTTGCTATACTTTCCATTGAATCTAATGCGCTTTTCCTTAAAAGTGCAGATGGCTTCTGAAGATTCTGAAACAACAGTACAAGAGGAAGTATTGGAATTTCCTCTCCAAAGCATCACCAAGGCAAAGGGACACTGGTTTCGAGAAGATCAACCCGCTGGGGAATATCTCTTCCTGGCAACTATAAAAATCATGGATACAGATCATCAATTTCCGATCATGTCCCAAGATTTCAGAGTTTTGCATGAACTCCCATCTACAATTGCCATCATGAAGAAAGCAGGCGTTCATAAATATTTTGAATTGCCAATCTATAAGCCCGACTTTCAAAGGTGCACACAGGTCATGAACACATTACAGCCAGCACTGCATGATCCATTGGTGCCTGAGGCTGGAGTGATGGATAAAGTAGGTGAATGGGTAGTCATCCAGTTTACACATGACTTGATTAAGGAAGCTTTTGGATGGGAAAAATATGGAACCACGGTAGTGAAAGAAGAGAGTTGAGGAGCAAAAGCCAGAACGTTCACAGACATTAACAGAGTCGACATAGAAGAAGAAGTTTGACTTATCCACCAGCACTTCTGCTTCCCAAATATGCATCGATACACGGCTCCGCAAAAGATCATTGTTCAACTGCTCTCACATGCAATCAAACAGATTGGAAACAAAATTAATTTGACTCCTTACATACAGGAAAGACTATTCGAAGCAAAAAAGCAATGGAATAATAAAAAGTTCTTAAATGGAAGTGTTGCACTGACAATATTGATTTACCATGCTTTAGGCATTAGAGAGCACCTGCAGGAAATGCCACCTTCGACTGCCATAGCTAAGTATGCCAAAGTCGCCACGGTTCCTAAAAAGAAAAGGGGAGTCAAGATTGTGGATGAGGCAGAAACAAGCTCTCAACCCAGAATGAGAGGCACAAAGAGATTAAGGGAAGTGAAGCAAGTGGAAGAGGAAGTTCCAGCCATGAAAAGAATGCACGTACTTCCAAAGACAAGAATTGAAGAGCAAAGGCTGATCACAGAGGAAGATTTAACTCAAGCCTTTGAGGATACACATCAATATATAGAAGGGCAAGTCAATTTACCACTGCAAGGGCACCATTATCAGCAGGCCCACCAAGAGATGCAAGTGAAAAAGAAACTCACTAAAGTACACCGTTACAGAGATATCGGGTTGGATAATTCAAGCTCATCTTCAGATGCACAAGAAGAACCTGACACTTCATTATTGAATGTGGAAATTAAAAGTGAATCAAAGGATGATGGACAATGGGAGGAGTTGAATGCAATTGACTACGCAGAAGCAGAAGAAGGAACAAAGGTAAAAGACAACTCTATCCACCCCACTAAAGACACCGAAAGCAAGGAGGCAAACCAAGAAGGGACACATGTCCTCAAAATCAATGAGACTTCCACCATCCATATCAAAGAGGCAACACCCATAAGTGAGGTGTCAATAAAGATACCAAAGAAGGAGACTCAAGAAGCGATAGTAGAAGAAGAGGAACCCTTCACACCAATAAGGGTCGTGGCAAAACCCTCCCCCATGGATGTCACATTTCAAGGGAGTGCCACAAAAGCCATTGATTTGGATGAGGAAGAAAAAGAACAAAAAATACAATTACAAAATAGATAACCCCACAATGAAACCATCCATGTAGAGCAAGGAAAAGATGTGCAAACTAGAGAAGCTCCAAGCATACCTAGGACATGGTTGAATGTCGACATCGCTCAGCTCAAGCCCGTGGTGCAAGACATGATCTGAACTGCAATGGACACACAACAATTAATGCTTGAGGCTCATGAAGACTATGATCAAGCGATGCAGGACAAGCATGAGCTTCAACAAATTTGTAAGAATCTTTCTAATGAGTTAAAGATGGCAAAGGAGAAGCTCCTACAAAAAGAAAAGGAAGTCCAAGAAGTCAAAATGCAAAACAAAACTCTAGAGACGAAAAATGACGAATTGAAAGAACAACTATAGGAGTTAACAAAGAAATATGAAGCTAGCGAGGCTGAGAAAGCACGAATGAATGTAAGGAGTAAATTACTAGAATCGCAAATAAAGGTATACATGGAAGAGGCCGAAAATCTAAGGAACCAAAATAAAGAGCTCATGACAGCCCTTCTAAGTGACCAACCAGTAGAAGTTCAAGGAGGACCAGAAAAGGATATCAAAGAATTGGAAGACAAGATAGCTAAGTATGCAGATCAGCTCAAGCAGGAGCAGACCACCATTGCCGAGTGGGAAAAGAGGTACATGGAAGACACCGCGGCTCTTAGAGCCGAATGGAAGAAAGCTGAGAATAGATACCTCCTGCAATGTAAAGAAGACACAGATCAACTCGCAATAGTGGCAGAGGAAATCCAGAAGAATAAGGAAACAATTTTGCACCCAAATGAAGACATTAAGCAAAAGAAGGAAATGATAAAACAACTACAGGATCAACTAGCACACAAAGAAATTGAGGGGACACCAGTAGTTCCAAAATCCACCGAGGCTACTGAGGAGACTGAGGTACGTCCTCTCTCTCCCCCCTTGTATCATTCACCACTAAGGGAGGAACAGGAGGTCCGAATTGAACATAATACTCGTGACATTGCAGAGCTGAGCCGACCGGAAAGGGCATTACTGGTGTCCCAACTTACTACTGAATTTGAAGATCAAATAGTCCAGGTAATGAAGGAGGCCCAAATCGAAAGCAAAAATCTATATCAAATTTTGAAACCTTTCAATGTACCATATGGGCTACTTAAAGAACAAACGCGACAATATATAAAGACTACAACGAATAAGGATCCGGACCACAACCTCCAATTCAACCAAGATACATTCCAGTACACTCAGGAAGAATTCGAAAAAGTTGATCCCATATGGAGATGCAAAGTTTTGGAAAAGAATCCTACATTGCGGGTACGATGGGAAGCATCACCATACGCACTTCAGGTAAATCCAGCATTTTGTCCAGTACCCCGTAGACGCTCCTGGTCGCAATTTTGGGAAGGACAGCAACTAGGAAGCATCAATAATCAATGGCTAAATTACCCATTGTTACCTAGTCTGCCACATAATTACCTACCAACGGAAGAATATATGGTCAAAACAATGGAATTTTGGATTGCACGATATGCGACTATCCCGGACTTAGCAGTTAAAATGACCAATAAGATTTTTAGCATGCTATTAACTGTAATTAAAGTCTTCCAGCATGCAAAATACACTTTTTTGAATTTCATTGGCATTACACAAGGATCCAAAGCGCTCGTTTTTTATCTCTCTACTATTCCGAGCCGCTTAACCCTGATGGCGTATTATTCAAGACTTATGTTTTTGCCGTCAACATACATGTAGACTTTCGAAGAAGCATTTTTCACTGGCTTCTTCGAAATAGATTCGGAAATTTTTGTCAAGATGACTTCAAACCTAAATGCACGATTGATCGCGTATGAAACAAGTTTTTTTGCAGATCACCGACAAGCACCAGAGGATGGCGTCAAGTCACAACAGTGGAAAGAATTTATGTTATGTCACTGTAATTTGCTGAATCAACGAGAGCAGGAAGCCATATAGACCTATTCACGTCACCACAAAAAGCCTGTCGGGGATGACAGAGTTTAGGAGGAGGGACGTGTGGAAGGGGAATCAAGCAAGAAGAGAAGAAGAAGAAGATCAAAGTCAAAAACTGCTCAATAAAGAACAAAGCTCATAAAGTGAAAGAACTACCCTCTATCCAAAGCCCCGCAGGGGCACGCATCAGGCAACAACGCGAAACAGCCAGGTCCTGAGGAATGGAATTAAAGAACAATCAGAACCAGAGGACGGACCAGGGCCAGGAACTATACATGAAGAAGTGCAAGACAATAATTGGCAGGTAGTAATCCTTCCGCTGATAGCGTGCGTTATCAACAAAGTAAACAGGCTCAAAGCAATACAACATGTCAGATGTGTGAAGACAAAGACAAATCAGAAGACCAAAAGTTAGAAAGAGGCAGAGGATGAAAAGTTGAAGAGGGTGACTAAGAACAGCACATTCTTAGTCACTGATGGCGTGCGTGGCAGTCCGATTGAATACAGCAACCCAGACTTGTGATATAAGGAATACCAAGGGGCAAACTGAAGCAAAGGACATACCTCGGATAAGATAACCAATTGTCTGACAATCCTTGTTGCCACTTTGACCGCTGGGTGCGTGTATTCAGAACTCTTAAACAAGCTGAGGACAAGAAGTAAAGTCTATCAAGGGACGACAGAGACAAAGAGGGGGAGAGTGTTGCAGAGCAAAGAAGCACAAAGAAGAGCCCCAAAATTTTCAAATTAATGGGCATGATTTTTCTTCTTCAAAGTCTTAGAGAATTCCCTCAAGCCATGTAAATACACTAGAGGAGTCCTCTAGTGGCATAATCCCATCTTGTTGTAAAATATCCCTTGTAAATTAGTAGGAAATTCACTTTTTAGTAATAAAGTGCCGGTCTCTTGTGTGAAAGGGCCAAACTTAGGGCACCCGTACATAAGTCACTTTGTGACTCTTTGTACGGACTTTTTGCCATTGTGAAGAAGGAGAGCTCTTGAATCTCGAATTTACCTCTTTCCTGTAGATTTCCATATTCTCTTTGATCTTCTATGTGTGTGTAATGCTTGAAATGTGTGTGTAAGATTGTTGTCTACCCCTCCCCATTGTTTTTGAGCTGCTGTAGTGTGTGTGTGAGCTTGTAGGAGTTGTGGCGTGAGTGTGGGTACTTCCCACCATTCACTATTTTGGTCATAACTTGAAGCAAGGTTTTCAGAATCAAGTGAAACCACTTCCAATAGATGCGTCTCGTCAAGAACTTCGAAACGAGTACCCTATTGACTATATTCGGAGTTTGGATATGTGAGAAATCCTTGATTTATTGAAAACTGCTATAAGTGGCATCATGGCAGACACTTTCAGTCTTTCAGTGTGTTAGAGAGGTGATTTAGTCTTTTCTTACACATATCAGCTGAACCACTTCATTCTCCATCATGTGTGCATGTGTCCTCATACACTTGGCTAGGTCGTTTGATCGGATTGACATATAAGCGTGTGTCAATTTCCCACTATACGCACTTGTGTTGCAAATGAGGTTTAGTCTCTTTGGCACAAGTCCTTCAGTCTTCTTGACTTAGGTACACAACCAAGAAATGGGTAAACTCACATGGATTAGAAATGAGCTTGCCAAGAGCATGGAGCAGACTCCTCAAGCTTCCAACCAAATAGAAATGGGGGGAGAGTCCCTCTTTATATAGATTTGGGAGGGGCTCTCCAAAGTGCATCTCATGTGGGATAATTCCCCAAAGGAAATAGCGAAAGATGCGCTTAACCACTTGCCAATGCTTGACACCTAGGCAATGCAAACTTGCTCATCTGTGAGATAACAAATTGAATATCGGGCCGAGTAATACATAAGTAAATCAAGCATCCAACAGTCTGCTAATAGAGAACAACATCAAATGCATCTCTAGCATCATGAAGACTCGATAGTAAACCTATCTGCATAAGAGTGGCAATAGGTTTACAGTCTTCAAGGCCAAAACGTTGCAATAATGTGTCAATATATTTGTTTGACACAAAGCCATTCCACCATCAACATGCATAAATTGAATGCCCAAATAATGATGCAAATGCCCTGAATCATGTTGATGACATAATTGCTCCTACTTCATCTACATTTGTATCCGCATGAGTGCATCTCCATTTTGTATCCAGGAGGCACTCCATTTCTAGTCTATTTCCATTTTATATTGTATTTCCTTTGTATTTGGGTACCTTGCCATGTGCTTCTACCAGTTGTATTCATTCTCCTTTCAGGAGACTTATCCCACATATGATGTACTTTTGAGAGCCCCTCCCAAATCTATATAAGGAGGGCCTCTCCCCTCATTTGTATTTAGTTAGAAGCTTGAGGAGCCTGCTCCATGCTCTTGGCAAGCTCATTTCTAATGCACATGAGTTTACCCATTTCATGGTCTACTCATTTTGTGTCTCACACATTCTTTGTTTTGTGAGAGTACTTTACTTTTCATTTTGCTTCCGCGTGTGTACTCTCTACATGGTATCAGAGTGCTAGGTGGAGATCTTGGTGGTGCATTTGCCGGTCATTTTGGTTTTGGTGGTGGTGCTGGTAGACCTTGGTGGTGTGACCATCCACTCATTGGAAGAGGTCCTTTGCCATCGATTTGTGCTCACTTTGGGTAGTACATTGCCCATTTTGCACCCTCCCACCCCTTTCCTTCATCATTTTGTATGCTCGTTACCCCCATTTTCCCACCCTCCCACCCTTATTCTATCATTTTCATGCTCGATTTCAACATTTTATAGTGCTTATAAGCACTCTTTTACATTCATCTTACTCATACAGTTTGAGGATTTTCGATGCATCTCAAGTTTTAGTGAAAATGTCATGTTCATTCATCAGAAGTTTTCATAGACTTGACATCTATGCATTGCAAATCGTTCATATCCATTAGTTTTAATTTCTATACTAAGGAAGGTGCGAAGCAGAGATCATCCTCGTGTAGAAGTCATCCTCTGTGATGTTGATCCCACGTCGGTGAACACAGAAACTTCAGCGGGAATGAGTTGCACCACCTCTTCGATAGAGAGAGAGAAAACGGGCAACCCTCTGTCCTGTGCATAGGAGACAAATCAGGTCATCAGAGCACTCTGGCAACTGTGCACATGCATTGAGTCTGTTTGTAGTCTGATTGCATGTATCTTCCATAGCCAAAGCAATAGCCATAATCCACAACAGCATACCGACATAGACGATTGGGATTCCTTTAATTGGTGGTGTTTTCCATCTCATCTCAGAGAGGATGATAATTCCATTAGCTATACTCAGGCATTGAATGCGCATCTCTCATCACATCATCGACCACTGGTGCTGCCCTTGGATGGAAGCCAGAATTTGCTTTAGCGCATGCTAAGGAGGGCGTGTAATTAGGGTCAGCTCGTAGTATAGCAGACTCAATTTAGATCATCAATGATGTTACTGAGAAGTACATTGTATACGAGCACGTGCATTGAATAAATGCTCAGCTAAATGCTAGTTTTGGCACACTTTAGATTTGACTACAACTTGGCATTTTTGGCGCATCCGAGGTGACGGGGCCTTTGTTCTGATTGTACATTGTATGTGTACTCTGTGTCTGATGCATATCATTTTTTGTCTGACTTATATACCTTTCAATCGATTACATGGGAGGCTACACATGGGCAGATATACCTAAAAGAGTGCATTTGTAATTTCCCCAAGGGTATCAAACCCCAAAGGGCACTTTGAATTCTTCAAGTAGCCACTACTCAAGGGTACTATCACTTTATTTTGGCACACTCAAGGCACTAAGTGCCTCCCTCTTTGTACACTCAGAATATAAGAAGAAGAATCTTTTCTGTGTGCAGGTGTGGGTTGGAGGCTAGTCTAAGCCCACCCACAAGCTTCTTCAAGTCTTTAAACCTACTCTAAGGCTCAATCGGTGTACATCAGGCTAATCTCAGCCCTCTCCTCTCGCATCGACTCATCTTGTTGTTGTACAAGTGCAGGGCTACTCTAAGCCCCCCCCCCTCCCCAAGAATTTTAAGTGTGGTGTCCGGTTGTTCATTTCAAGCTTTGCAATTATTTTGAAGCGGACACAATTACCAAGGCCATAAATTAGCACTATGTGGTAGGCAGATCTCTAGTGAAGACATGGCCATTAGGCTTCTTAACAAGTTGCCTAAGTCGTACGAGACATTTGTCACAACTTTGTATAATCGCGGCCAAGTCTTAACTTGGGAAGAGGTTCGTCGACTATTGCTCCTCCACGACTCGCGAGCCAAATCGACTTCCTCCCAAGAGTCTGCCATGAAGGCAAAAGGCCCATTCAATAAGGGCAAAACCACAAATCATGCTAGCAATGGATCTAAGCAAGGATCGCATAATTCATCGAAGAGGTTCACTTGTAATTTTTGTGGCAAACCTGGGCACATTGAAAAATATTGCTTCAAGAAAAAGAACCAGGACAAGTCTAAGTCTAATTCAAAGAGTGAACATCATTCTCACTCCACAAGTGAAGACCTATTTCTCACAACTAAACACAAAGCACTTGTGGCAACCACTCCCAAGAAAGAATGGATTTTTTGTAGTGATACTTCATCCCACATGTGCCATGACAAAGATGATTTTCATGAGTTTGAAGAGTATCAAGGACAAGTTTACCTTGGAGATAACAAGTGCATCGATATCCAAGGAAGAGGAAAAGTTCAAGTCACTAACTTTGAAGGTGAGGCCAAATCACTAAAAGATGTTCTTTATGTACCAAGCCTCTGTAAGAATCTTCTTTCAGTCAAAGCCATCACAAAGTGCAACATGACGGTTCAATTCGATCACAAGAAAGTTCAAGTCATTGATCACAAATCCAATGAAGTGATAGCTCAAGGCCACAAAAACAAAGGTCTCTACAAGCTTTCAAGTTTTATAGCCAAAGATTCAACTCTTAGCTTATGGCGTTGTAGATTTGGACATACCTCTTGCTTAGCTAAGATCTCTTCCAATCATCTTGTCAAAGGTCTACCCAAGATCGCATAAGTGGAATTGAATTGCAAAGCATGTGACAAGCAAACAACTTTCTCTTTGCCTAAAGAAGCATCCATGTCTACAAATAAACCCTTAGCATTAGTCCATATCGACATTTGTGGACCTATGAGTACAGCTTCTCTAAGTGGGTCAATTTACTTCTTCCTGATTGTACATGACTTCACTAGATACACATGGGTTTATTCACTCAAGCATAAAGAAGATGCCATTTCCAAGTTTAAGGAGTGGACATAAATAGTTGAAGAAGACTTTCCAAGTTCTTTGAAGATCATCCGATCAGTTGGAGATACTAGTTTTATCAATCAAAACTTCTCCAAGTACTTGAAGCAACATGGAATCAAGTATCAAGCCAAGCAAGATACTCACCAAGGTATTGCATTACAAAAGAGTCGAAGTATAATCCAGATGGCTAAAGTTATGCTTAGACAAAAGCAACTTCCACAACTATTGGGGTGAAGTAGTGCAGACAGCAGTACATATACAAAACAGAGGTGTTTTAGATGTTTTGAAGAACAAAACACCATTTGAGGCTTACTTTCAAAAGAAGCCAAGTGTAAGCTATTTCCACGTCTTTGGTAGTGATGGCTACGTCCAAGGACATGATGATGATCGGCCTAAGCAGTACATTTTCATTGGGTACGATGAGCAACAAAAGGCATACAAACTAGAGCTCCATTTTCCTTTGCCTTCTCACTAGCCAGCAAAGCTTGATCTGCAACAAGCATAATGGACATGTTCTGCCTAGACTGAGCTTTCTGCAATAGAACAGAGACTAACTCCTCAAATAGAACAGAGACTAAAGGAAAGGCATTTATATTGCCTTTCATCATCAAACAAAGAGTAGAAGCAAAACTTTGATATGAGTTAGGAAGACCATTCAGAACAGTCTGCACAAGTGAACTGTCAGGAAGGACTTCATCAATAGAAATCAATTGTTCCTTCAAATCCTTGATCTTTGTCCGAAAAGTGTCCATAGAATCACCTTCATTCATGTGCTCACTCTCCAATTGTTTTCGGAGGGAGGCAACACGAGCCTCATTCCTAACTTGGTACAATGTGATAAGTATATCCCAAGCATCCTTAGTTGTTATGCAAGAGCGAATGTGAGGAATAATAGCACATTTGACAGACAAAGCTATCAATGCATGTGTCTAGGCATCTCTCCCATCCCAACAAATTTGCTCTACAGTAGGTGTAGCAGAAACCGTAGCACAAACATGAATTTGCAGAATATCACCATCTTCGACACCTTCTGCATCAGCTTCAATACCTACAGTTGTAATAGTTGTAGGTGTGATAGGACGTTTTTCAACACCCTGCACAACATGTTGCATCATATAAGCCCATAATGGGTAGTTGGTACCATCCAACTTATCCTCAACAGCCAACATACAGAATACATCATTGCTTTCAGCCATGGCCGGTGACTAAAATGCATGCAAAAAATTGACTGTATCTCAAAAAGTTGAACAGAACTATCGAGACAAATTTTGCTAAACCTATAATAGACTTCGAGATGCTTATACTGGCAAACCAAAAGTGTTATATACCTTTGGCACAAAAAGACAAAATAGCCTACACAAGCACTGTGATAGTGCGTTTGGAGGCCAAAACGAGCTCAGATCGCGATTTTGGCACGACACTGCAAAGCTGTTTTGATCTCTAAAACACCCTAAATATGCTCACCAAAATTTGTGCGATTTTGAGACTACAACCGGAGAGATGTCGACGGTGCCCTAGGTGAAGCGGCGACCTGCTCTGATACCAGTTGTTGGAGCTAGACATCTGTGAAGGCACACGAACAACACAAGGAAGAAGAAGAAGCTTGGAGCACAACACACAATATTGAATGTATTACTAGAGAATGTACAAAGATAAGTAACCTATTAGGGTCGTAGACATATATACAAGCGGGGGGAAAAACCTCCTAAAGAGGGAAGAAAGTGCCCTAGTGGTTCTAGTGTGTTCACACACATCACTACCTAAATATATCAACATGTCCAAATCTATAATGCCGCAAGCTAAGACTTGAATCTTTGGCCAAAGCCTTGAGCTATTACTTCATTGGATTCACGATCAATGACTTGAACTTTGTTATGATCGAATTGCATCATCATGTTGCATTTTGTAATGGCCTTCACTCAGAGAAGTTCTTACAAAGGCTTGGTACATAAAGAACATCTTTGAGTGACTTTATCTCAACTTTTGAGCTAGTGATATGAACTTTGCCTCTTCCTTCGATTTCAATGCACTTGTTATCTCCAAGACAGACTTTACCTTTGTGCTCTTGAAATTCATGAAAATCGTCTTTATCATGGCACATATGAGATGAAGCCCCACTATCAAAGATCCATTCTTTTCTAGGAGTGGATGTGACAAGTGTCTTGTGCTCAATTGTGAGAAAGAGATCTTCACTTGTGTACTGAGAGTAATGTTTGGTCTTTCGGGTAGATTTAGACTTATCCTTGTTCTTCTTCTTGAAGCAATACTTTTCAATGTGTCCAAGCTTGCCACAAAAGTTTCAAGTGAACTTCTTCTTGCCTTTGTCCTTCAATTCTTGATCGTCTTTTTGTCCTTTAGTCTTGTGGAAGGTAGCTTTGGCCTTCATAGTTGTTTCTTGGGTAGCTTGGGTCTTTTTCTGAGAGTCATGAAGAAGCAAAAGTCTTCTAACTTCTTCCCAAGTAAGTTCTTGACCTCTAATGTATAGAGTGGTCACAAAGGTCTCATAGGATCAAGGAAGCTTGTTGAGTAACCTAATGGCCATGTCTTCACTTGAGATCTTGCGTCCACAAAGTGCCAACTTTCTTTGGTAATCTTCAAATTGGGCTATCACTTTTGTGATGGTGTCTTGTGGAAGTATAGTGAGATTGTGAAATTCAGCCTCTAAATCATAAATCTTAGAATGTATTCTATCTTCATATAGATTTGCTAGAGTATCCCAAGCTTTTTTTGAGGTCTTACATGCAGTGAAACTTTGTCAAATCATCACATGCGAGGAGAAGTTGGCCTAGCCTTTTTATCTTTGACGTTCCATATAGTCCAACCTCCTAGATGGCTTTCCTTATCAGGATCTCGTTCTATGCCTTCCACTATCTCATACAACAGGTTTGTATAGAGATAGGCCCTAATGGTGTCCTTCCATAGGCTATAATTTGTGTCATTTGGTCTTTCATCTTTTGGCATGAATATTGGCATAAATGAGGATAAATACAATCGAATTGAGGATGTTGCATCGAAATCATTGACATGTTCACTATCGAAATGAAGTTACCACACTTGCAAAGATGAATTCAAATTTGGCACATAAATTGAGTTGGGATAGGGGTGGGGGGCTTAGATTAGCCCTACACTTACACAAAAAATGAAGTAGGCACCTTGGAGAGGGGGAGCTTAGAATAGCCCTACACTGGATAATGCGAGAGAGACAAGTTGATACAAGACAATGAGAAGGGCTTAAAGTAGCCCATTGCATGCCAAGATAGCTTTAGTAGGCGCAGGAATCAAAGTACTTTGCGGGTGGGCTTAGACTAGCCTCCAACCCACAAGTACACACACAAAAGATACGTCTTATATTTTTATCATTACAAGAGGAGGGCACTTAGTGCCAAATGATATCCTTGAGGGAGAGAGTTAAAACTCTTTGGAAAGGCAATAAAACCCCTTGATGAGGAAGAGTACAAAGGAAGGCATGACAATGTGCCTATATATCCTTGGAAAATACAACATAGATAGTACAAGGAGGAGCACTTAGTGCTAGAGGTGATGCCATAATGTGTTCCAAAGATAAAAGTGGGGCTGGAACCTTTGGATGTTACATTAAAACCCCTTGGGATTACAAAAGTGAGATTGGCTTAGTGTCATATAGTGGCTTAGAATTGCAAAGATATTTCTTATAGTAAATGAACCATATATAAGGTCATGTGGTAAACAATGAACATTAGAAGTAACGAATACACAATATGTGATTATTGACTTTTCTCCTTTATTGCAAACTATCCTCCATTGAATGGACTAAGTGCAATGGACTCATGACATCATCTATGATGTCATTTGAAAAAATTAATCTCAAGAATATAGCACCAAGGAAAGCCGACTCAAACTTTACTATTGTGAGATGTTATCGCTCTTTGAAATGTGGCTCGATAGACTCACAAGCGCTTTGGTTCTTTTGATCTCTGATTCCTCTCTCTCTCCAGCAAACTGGGAGTGATGATGTCAAATGCAGTAATCTTTGTCTGACAAATTGGTGCATGCACATATATTTTCACTGAATATAGCAGGAAAAATAGTCGACCACTATTTCTTGCCAACTAACTCTGATGAGTTTGGACCAGATGGACCTTCACTCTTGCGCTCTTGCATAGAACTCAAGTGTTCTCTAAGTCTCTTTCTCTCTCTCTCTCTCTCTCTCTCTCGCTCAAAGAGCAAAGGCATGCTTTCGTCTACTATAGTTTTGAAGCATGCAAATGCACCATTTTGAAGCATTGAAGTGCTGAGAAAAAATCAAAAGGAGGCCTCTCTTAGGCTAGGAGAGATGTTGGTATATTCTCTCTCTATCTCTACACGATATAGAAGGCTCTCTCTCTCTCTATCTCTCTCTCTCTCTCTCTTTGCCATAGAGAAGGCGTAGAGGATTTCAACTTATGTGGAGGAGAATCGGGGTGGAGCTATAGATCCAAGCTAGCCTGGAGTTGTTGAGCCCATAAAAGTCATATTGGTCGAAGTCAACCATAGTCAAAGTCAACCATAGTCAAAGTCAAAAGGGTCAAAGTCAAATAGATCAAGGTCAAAGCCAACATGGGAAAAGTCAAAGTGTGCAAAGTTCAGGTGTCAAAGTTCACAGGTAGTGCACAAGTAATTGTTCACAAAGGTTGTATTTTGCAGAAAGTGGATTGCAGGTTGCAGAGTGTCTTTTTGTAATTTCTCTAAGGTTCAAAGTGTTTTTAAAGTATTTTGGAAGGTTCAGGTAAACCCTCTCTTAGGTGCACAAATGAAGAATTAAAAGGCAAAATGTGAAGGTATGTGAAGCGGCAGCGTATGCAGAAGTGAAAGTATGGCCCCCCAATTAAAATTTTTGTTTTAGTCTAAAGTCACTACAGGACAAAACATGGATTTGTTGGCTGCCCACTTTTGGAGACAATCTTGGGACATCAAAGTGAGCACCAAGATACTCTTGCAGTTAGGAGTGTACGGGAATCGACACCCAAATCAAGGCAAGGACTATTCTTGGAGGACTAAGCAAGGTGAGCATAGTCTAAGCTAGGCAAGAAAGAGAAGTGCAAGAGACACACAGTGTGCGACGCAGAGAAGTGGTGTAAGGTGTGCATGAAGAGTGACTAAGAAGTGTGCAGAGAAGTGCTAAGCTTACAACCAAAGATCCCAAGGTCCCCTTGAAGCTGTGCACGTGCCGACAGAAGGTGTCCATCCCTCCCCCTTATTGGAAGCTTGGTGCAAGGTGTGCACAAGTGTAGGCTTGGAGAAGGTGGAGGTCTGGTGTAGAGAAGGCCGGTGGCAACAAGACCCTTGGGTATTTTGTATTTTTTGATTGTTCACTCTGTGGGATTTTGCACAGAAACATTGGATTGTATCATGCATCACTTGTATTTGTCTTCTTATAATCAATCGACAGAGGCTTCCAGTGTGTATCTTTCTTCTTACCTTTCCCTTTTCTCCTACAAACACTCAAATCCCTTTTTGGGTACAAGAATCCCCCAACAAAATTTGGCACGCACGGTGGGACCCCAAGGAGATTTGAGCATAGGAGAAGAAATATTACAGTGTGGAGAAACATTATTCAAGTGCCGACAGTACTACTTCCTTGGGTTAAGAGGTAAATATTCTTATCAATTATCTCATACTAAGAGGATTATGAATAGCTCATGACTGCAACCCGGTCACAAACATTGAGGGTCACCTGCAAAGCAGCAAGAAGGAAGGCTGTTAGAAGATCCTCCAGTCCATTGTCATCAACCTCATCAGTAAAGAGCATGGCAGGTCAGGTAGATTTGGAAACCCTACTATCAAGATTAAATATAAAATTTCCTTCTTTCAAAGGCTTAGCTCAGGAAGATCTGGATGAGCATATTAGGAGGTTTTTAGCACTATGCAAAACAAGAGGCTTGATAGGAAGAGAGGATGCCTTTTTTATACTCTTCCTTGTCACATTAGAAGGGTTAGTGGATAAATGGTTCAGCCAGTTTGCTGAAAACCATTTCACCACTTGGGACTTAATAAAAGATGCATTCAAAACTTAATTCCAGCATGGAAATACTACAGAGATCATCATAGAGGAATTAGAAAACTTGAGACTGGGTCCAGGTGAAAAGTTTCCAGAGTTTGTAACTAGAGCCAAGGCACTAATGGCTAAGTTGCCAGATCCTCCACATGATTTCTTTATTAAGAAATGGTTAGCTAAGCCACTTCTAGTGATCAGGCAATGTAAAATCAAGGAATTAGTGTTGCCAACAGCCTCCATAGAGGAGTTCATCAATATATCCACACGACTAGAGAAAATAAGGCAACAATATGGAGGAATTTCTTCTCAACTACCCTATTCTACAGAAATGGAGGATCCAGTAATCCAACTAAGGAAAGAGCTGGAGGGCTTAAAAGGGAATAAGCCCCATAAAGAGGAGGATAATGTTGTTACTCAGTTGAGGAGGGAGATTGAGGCATTGAAGCCACAAAAGGAAGAGGAAGCCCAAGCAGAAGAGCTGGCTCAACTTCGACAGGAGTTGTAGGAACTCAAAGGGGATGGCATCAAAAGTGGGCTATGGTGTGCCATGTGCAGCAAGCAAGGTCATGTAGTAAGTGAATGTCCTCTGTTAAGTGTAACTTGCCAGCTATGCAGGAAAGCTAGTCATGAGGCCCATGAATATCAATCAAGAGGAATGCCTGCAACATCATATTGGACACAAGGAGGAGCCCTACCACTAGCAAATGTGATGGCGGCTGCACCTAATCAAGGTAACAATTACAACCCTAGACATAGGGATAACTTTGTAAATGGACCAAGGAGGCCAATTATTTGTTTCAGATGTGGAGAATGTGGGCATTACCAAAGTAGGTGCACTCTCCCAGAAAATGCCACTCCTTGCAAGAACTGCCCAGAGGCGAGAGACCACTATACTAATTGTTGTCCTAAGAACCAAGCATCTTCATATGGGCCCCATATTCAAATGATTTCTGTGCGCAAAGAAGAAATGGTAGATCAAGTCAATGGGCCATCATCATCTACCAAGGTGGTGCAGTTAGCAGAAATTGAATCTTTTATAGTGCAGACAAGAAGCAAGGGGAAGGCTCAAGTGGAAATAGGTCAAGAATCAAGGATTAATGGATTGAACAAAGACAAAGAGACATCTGAAGACAAAGCCACCACATGTGCAGATACAAGGCAAAAAGGAAATCTCATATGTACCAGTGATGCCATTGGGCATGCATTGAACAGGGCTCATGAGGAGTTTGATAATTCAATTGGAGCCCATGCTCTTAAGGAATTAGAAGCTTCAAGACTACTCAAGTCTATGAAAAAGGAGGTCAGTATTTTTGATTTAATAAAGATGGATGGGAAATTCAGGTCAGAACTCTTGCAAATAATTGATGAGGTGTCCACAACAAGTTTAGTGGCAAAGGCTGCTGTTATGCATAAAGATAAAATTGTAGGGGAAGCACCCCTCACAAATTATAAGAGCCCTCGGTTAACAGTCTCTATCAAAGGTCATGAGTTTCAAGGAGTTATTGTGGATGGTGGTTCTGGCATTAACTTGATGCCTAAACATACCATGAAAAAGATTAGACTACACCCTTCAAGACCTGCAAACTTCACTGTAACACTGGCAGACCAAAGCATAGTAAAGCCTATGGGAGTGGTCCCTGGAGTCCCAATCAAGATACAAGGTACCATCTTTAACTTGGATTTTGTTGTTTTAAGGCTGCCATAGGTAGAAGGAAGTTTCCCCCTATTAATTGGGAGACCTTGGTTAAGGCATGCCAATGTGCTGCATGACTGGGGCAAGGACACAATGTGGGTAAAAGCAGGAGGGAAAAGAGTTGCAGCAGATATTTTTAGAAGACGAACCAAACAATCAGAGACATACCAGCATGATGCAGACAATTGGTATTTGTATGGAAGAAGAATTGTTGGACAACCCAAAAGCAGATCTATTTTAAGGAGCAAATTTATATGAAGATGAAAACACGTTGGCTTGGCTCCATGCAGAAGACCCATCTTCCTGCTATGGAATTTTTCCAAACTCAAGTAGAGAGGAAGCATATGAAGAAAAAGAGGACATCATTCAGGTTACTAATTCGAGTGAGACACTCTCAGTCAAAGGCCATATAAGAGAGAATAAAAGAAAAGCCTTTAAAGTCAGCAGTGATGAAGCTACTTCAAATCCTATATCAAGGGCTAGTTTGTTATGGATACTGGTATGGATATTATCTGTTATATCAATTTTTATGATAGTAAGTGCAGGGCTTTACAAGGATGTGGAAGGAGTACCTGTAAGTCTTTGGAAACAGAGGGTTCCATTGGATGAAGAAGCTGGAGTAGTAAAAATGAAATTTTGTAGATTAAGTCATGAAGTTGTCGAAATAAAGATATGAAAGATGCAGTATGGAGGAGATAATATTCTAATGAAGGATTTAGGGTACTCCTATCAGATGGTCGGTATGCCCAAAAAGAAGACAAAACAAATGAAGTGCAATACAATTGGAGAGTATGGAGGCGTTTCTCTTAGTCATCATATCATGGTTCAAGGCCTATCATCAAAACAACTGAAGATTTATGGATCACTTGGAACTTGCAAAAATTGTCCAGGTTGTACATAATCTTCTCATTTCATTTTGGTCAAGTTTTAGTAGTTTTTTAATCCATTTCATGCTTTTTCCTTGAGTTTTTAGCAAATTTAGCAACCATTTCATAGCCTTTGCATAAGCACAAATTTTGGAATTTTTTGGGAACTTTTCAAGCATTTTTAGAATTTTTCTAGTATTTTTCATCCTTTTCAAATGTCATTTTCTTGCCAATTTGGAGGAATAAAGGAAGCTCTCTGTGGTTTTGAGTGAGGAAATTGGCCTAGACCTGTAGGGAGTTTTTTGAGATTTTTTTGGATTTTTTTTGGATTTTTTTTGGATTTTTTTTGGATTTTTTCGAGAATTTTCTCCAATTTTTGGATATTTTCCAAAAAAAAAGGGAGGGGCCCCCATGGATCTTTTCCAAAAAAAAAGGGGGAAGAAAAATTCAAAAAAATAAAAATATATATATTTATAAAAAAAGAAAAAAAACCTCTCTCTCTCTCCCCCCCCCCCCTCTGCCCCCCTGCCTCCCCCCCCCCCTCGACCCCCCCCCACCCCCCCCCCCCCCCTCGCCCCCCCACCCACCCCCCCCCATTATATATATATATATATATATATATATATATATATATATATATATTGTATTTTGTTTTTTCTATTTTTATTTTTTATTTTAATTTTTTGTTTATTTATTTATTTTACGTGCATTTCAAAAAAAACCTCATATTTTTCTTTAAAAATAATTTAAAATATATATATATATTATATTTCATGGTTCAATCCTTTTGGCTCTAGATCGTGCCTGGAATGGCCATTTTTTTGCCTTAAATTTTCCAAAATCCCACCTTTTCTCTGACTTTTGGTCAAACTGCACATGTTTTTGAACACATTTTTCACGTGTTTTTTATTCCACACATGGTCCACATGGTCTATTCTCACCTCATTTTACCATATGTTGCACATTTTCACAAATGCACCCTCTGTAGCTTTCTTGTTTTCTCATTTTGACCCTCTCAAGACCCCATACTCCTACTCCCTCGCCCTCCCCTTACCCATCTGCCAAGCCCCATCCTTACCCTTCCATGCCCTATCCATCTAAGCCCCCTCAGCCCTCCCTTCCCCCTCCTTCCTACCCACCAATTGCCCTCCCCCAAGAGGAGTGTCAGAGGTCCACAACTGTGTTGCATTCTCTAGGAAGCCAAGGATTCACTGACTTCTCTGTTGCACATATAAGCCCAATGGATGGCACTAGCTATTGCCCATTAGAAGGTTCTGAACAGTTTTTGAACAGAGGGTATTCTCTCTATTTAGATGAGCATAGATCATGGAACCCTTCCACTATATTGGCATGCCTTCTATGAGTTGGTTGATGGTTGACAAAAGCGACCAATCCAGATTCATTAATAGCTTGAATTGTTGCTCCTTTGTTGCCAAGTCAAAGTGATTTTCTGTTCATGACTCGAACATGAATTGAGTAGTTACCTTGTCTCTTTAGATGAGACAATTCTCGCTTCCTCCATAGCAGTGAATGCCTGAACGCTCTCAATGTCTTGGTTGTTGATGGATGCAGAGCGGGTTGCTGATGCTCATGGATGCACAGGTGGTTGAGCATGACCACGTTACTCCAATATAACACACTAAGCACAACATGCTTTTTATTTTGTTTGACTTATCATTGATTGTGCTTCAGCTACGATGTGCCTTGTCGGTTTGGGCTCTCTATGTACAATATAGATCATCCCAAGTTAGACACTCTTGACAATAACAAATTTTGAAGTTATGATGCATGCATGCAATAGGAGCAGTGATTATTCGCAATCAAAGATGCTCATATATATGACTCTATCACACCTACATCGCTACTAGTTATGAGTGTATTTGATCTCAGTAGATTAATGTAGAGAGATACAAAATAAATGGACAACTAAGATGTGATAATCGCATGCTTATTCAAATAGAAACAAAACGGGATCCAAGAGAGGACTGCAAAATAGTATTTGTAGATGCTGTTAATGATGATCTGCATAAATATGCTTCAAAATGATAAAACATCACACTCAATCCACAAAGAGGGTAGGAGGGAGGGAAAAATGGTGTGAAAGGTGAAAACTTTATGAAGGAGAAGGGTGGGAGGGTGGGAAAATGGGTAAAATGAGGCCCTATAGAGTGTAATTGATGGCAAAAGAACTCCTCCAAATGGGTGGAGAGAAGCACCACCAAACTCAAGCAACACTACCACCAAAATCACCACCAATAGAAGAACCACCAAGACCTCCACCTAATTCTTTGATACCATGTACAGAGTACATGCATGGAAGCAAAATGAAAAGAAGAGTGTACTCACAAAAGAAAGAGTGTGAGAGACTCAAAGTGAGTAGACCAAGAAATGGGTAAATGCACATGGATTAGAAATGAGCTTGCCAAGAGCATGGAGTAGGCTCCTCAAGCTTCTAAGTAAGTACAAATGGGGCTAGAGGCCCTCCTTATATAGATTTGGGAGAGGCTCTCCAAATTACATCTCATGTGGGATAATTCCCCTCGAAGAAAATGAATACAATGGTAGAAGAAAACAACAAGGTACCCAATACAAAAGGATATAATATAAAATGGAAATGGAATAGAGATATAGTGACTCCAAGATACAAAAGGGAGATGCACTCTCATATTCTCAACAAACAAGACATGGGAGCTTGTTCCAAAACCAAATGGTAAGAAAGTGATTGGAAATAAATGGGTTTATAAATTGAAGAAGCTTGCAGATGGAAGAATAGCCAGATATAAAGCTAGATTGGTGGTCAAAGGCTATGCCCAAACCCATGGCATAGATAATGATGAGACATTTAGTCTTGTGGCAAAGATGTCGGCCATAAGAACAATCATTGCTATTGCAACATCAAAAGGATGGACCTTGAGTCAATTGGATATAAAGAATGCATTTTTGAATGGATACATATCTGATGAAGTATACATGGAGCAACCTCAAGGGTTTGCAAATTTCAGGTATCCAAATTATGTTTGTAGATTAAGAAGAGCACTCTATGGGTTAAATCAAGCTCCAAGAGCTTGGACCTATAGGCTTGTGAATTATCTCAATGATCTTGGATATCAAAGTTCAAAGGCATATGCAAGTCTACTTATAAAAAGAACATATGAAGGTATAATCTACATTTGTATTTATGTAGATGACATAATAATCACACATACTTCAAATGAAGGAATCAAGGAAGTAAAGAGATTACTTGAGAAGGAATTCAAGATAAGTGATCTAGGGAAGTCATCATACTTTCTTGGAATGGAAATAACTTATGCAGATCATGGTATATATGTATCACAAGAAACGTATCTTCTAAACCTATTGAAGAAGTTCAACATGGAGAATTGCAGAGAACCTTTAACTCCACTTGAAGTTAATCATAAGATTAGCAAATATGACGGTGCAAAATTCAAAGACATGAGGAAGTATCAATCTTTAGTGAAAAGTTTGATTTATGCTACATTAACAAGACCTATCTTAGTTATGCAGTGGAGTTCTCTCACAATTCATGCATTGTCCAAAGGATCAACATTGGATTGCAGGTCAAAGAGTTCTCAGATATATCAAAGGCATTATAAAGGAAGGATTATATTATCCTTTCACTTCATACTTAAAGTTGAGAGCATATAATGACTTAGATTGGGCACGAAGTCAAGACGATAGAAGATCAACACATGGATACATGGTGTATATCGGTGATAAGCTTGTGAGTTGGTGCTCAAAGAAACAACATACAATAGCATTATCATCAACTAAAGCAGAATACAAAGGACTTGTGGAAGGAGCTAAAGAAGTAATATGGATGTAGAACTTGTTCAAAAGCTTGGGCATTGATCAAGGTATACCTATAATACATGGAGATAATATGAGTTTAATTTATCTTGCAACAAATCTAGTATTTCATGCAAGAACAAAATATATAGAGATCCAATATCATTTCCTATGAGAAAAGGTAATGGACAAGGAACTTGAAGTGGTGTACACTCCTACAAAGAATCAAATAGTAGATAGCATGACAAAAAGCTTGGATGGAGTGAAGACAAATAGATTCAAAGGAATGGTAAGAATAAAGAGAAGAAGATTGTATCAAGAAGTCAGAAAATGTTAATTAGTGATTGAGGGGGAGATGTTGGGGCTTCACTCACTAATTAGGCATGAAGATATGAAGACATAAGTGGAAAAAGAAGGACAAAAGAGCTATGGAGATTAGACACTTAGAAATCATGCCTATGTGAAGGGACAAATTCACACATGTAATATAGTGCTAAAATTAGGGATCAAATATAGTCTAGAACTTCTAGAATCACCTGTTTGAGTTTTAGAAGCATAAATGAACAATGTATATAAGTTAATTTGAAGGACAAAAGAGCAGTAGAAATGATTTTTAAGTTCTAAGATTGTAGAGAGGTAGTTGAGGTATTTTTCTAAGAGAGATGGTGGTGAGAGATCATTCATAGATACAAACTTTCTATGGCTATGAGCAGGATGTGGGCAAGCCATTTCACACACATCTTCTCTAATAGCAAAAACATGTTTGTATAGAAGGATTTGATTTAATTCTCTTTGTGTGAAGAAATCTAAGTGATTTCATAACTGTATGAATGTTAGTTGGAAGTTACAAGTTTTCTGGCGCAAATTTTAGTGACTTTCTAATAGTCAGATCTCAGAGTATAGTGTAAAGTTTTTGATGAACAATAGCTCATTTTAAAGCTATTATCCTTAGCTACAATCCACCAAAATATTTTTGCAATACAGGATGTGTGCTCAAAGAAATAAGCTTAATAGTGAAGGCATGTCAAATCGATGAAGGTAATTTTCAAATTTGAGACATATTGTAACTTTTGAAGAAATTTCAAGTTATTTGCAAGTAAATACTTGAAACTTTTGCTTGGAATCTGTTGCTTAATATATGTAAAAACTTCTATTAATAACTGAAAACAAGAATATATGAGATTCAAGTCAAATCAAGAAGAATTAAAGCTAGAAAAAAGGCACATTTTTAAAAATGGTAAATATTCACATTTAATGAGAAGAGTGCCAAAGCTTTTGAAGTTTGAAGTCTTACGGAGTCAATTGTGATTATAGAGGCTTTCTAATATCACATTAGCTTGGTTCTTGTGATGTTTCATACATCAATAGATCACTTTGTGCTTTTCAAATTTTTAGCAAAGTAGAACTCCAAAGTAGTTTTTTGCACCTCTCTATGAATTCATAAGTCTATTTACAAGATATACACATAACTTTAAAATGCTCCAATTCAAACTTTCTAGCTTGATTTCTGGTCAAAATTTTGAACTGCTATGAAGAAGATTTTGAATCGCAAGTTCACCAGTTGTGCCCTAATCTTCCATTTAAGCTCCTTGCAACTCAACACTCAACAAGCTCTGATACTAATGAAGGCCTTTGTGTGGTTGATGAAGAGGATTAAATAGCAGAGAAAGAGCAAGATTCTATAAAGCTATCTATAATAATATAGGGGTAGAATTTAACATGATCCTTATCATCTCCAAAAAGTGGCTTATCCAAAAACTAATTTGCTAAGCTAAGAGAAGATTAGAAAAGTACTTCAAGCTAGTACACATAAAAAGAACACGAAGAGAAACACATACCTCTATGCGCACACACTTGCCATCATGCAAAGTGACCAAAAAGATTGTTCCCTGACAACAGTGCCACTGTATCCATGTCGTAGAATGCCTCACACTACAAGAATTTAAGTTGGCTTCAAGCAAGAAAAAACAAAACTCATAATGTCGATCCAAGGAGATGTTCGGTGGTATGGAGACCTAGACATGCCAATGGACAAGCAAGCATATACTCAAACACACATATACAAAAGCAGAGAGTAGAAGAACACCAAGTTATTCCAAGAAGCTCTTTTCAGTTCAAGACTAGCAAAAAGCCTTTTACGAGCCCTAGCTGTCTTGTATAGACATTTTTAAACATTGGACCTTGTTCAAATTACAGTGTCCACCCTAATTAAAAAGCGATTTTAGGAGTCCATTTGAGATCTCATTTGGGGTTCTACAAAATATCATGAATTCATCCAAGCATAAATGTTTGACCAGAGGCTCGATGAGGACTCATCCTCTACATGGTGGACCCCGTTAATTAATTACAAGGTTTTTTTGGTAAAAAATAGGCTCTTTTACATGAGTTTTGGGCAAAAAGACATAGACATGAGAAGGTAGAATGGGTTTCTGAACCGGAAAATTGATTCCACTCTTTTCGTAGTTTTGTGTTGGCGCATCTTTAAGTGCATTGTCATTCTTTGCTTTGCTTTCATCCAATAAAATCAAATTCCTAAAATAAAAGGAGCCATCTTCAATTTCTCCCTGTAGCTTGTTCAAGAGGTACTTTAAAGGCTAATGATCCAAAATGGCTACAAAGTCACCTTTTACAAGTGTAGGCTGATGAGACTCAATGCTTGCCCTAGGTGTTGGAAGAGTGGCAAAAGGCATGGTCTTCTTCCTATGGTCCATTACTAATGCTTGCCCTAGGTGTTGGCAGAGTGCCAAAAGGCATGGTCTTCTTCCTATGGTCCATTACTAATGCTTGCCCTAGGTGTTGGTAGAGTGCCAAAAGGCATGGTAGAGTGCCAAAAGGCATGGTCTTCTTCCTATGGTCCATTACTAATGCTTGCCCTAGGTGTTGGCAAAAGGCATGGTCTTCTTCCTATGGTCCATTACTAATGCTTGCCCTAGGTGTTGGTAGAGTGCCAAAAGGCATGGTCTTCTTCCTATGGTCCATTACTAATGCTTGCCCTAGGTGTTGGCAGAGTGCCAAAAGGCATGGTCTTCTTCCTATGGTCCATTACTAATGCTTGCCCTAGGTGTTGGTAGAGTGCCAAAAGGCATGGTCTTCTTCCTATGGTCCATTACTAATGCTTGCCCTAGGTGTTGGCAGAGTGCCAAAAGGCATGGTCTTCTTCCTATGGTCTTTTTTGTCTTTTTTTCTTTCGAAAGTACAATGCGTTGGAAACACACTCACACACTCAACCTCGTAAGGGAGAGGCACCCCATCTTTGAGGAACTCAAAGATATGTCCAAGCCTGCGTTTCCTATGGTCTTTTTGTCTGTGCATATTTTGCATGAATTTTCGACATTACCCAATTTTTGGTTTCTCAGGCAGGATTCACATTGGGCGGAGCTAAGTTAAATCATGGCCTGTCATCCAATTATGTTTGTACATGTGGCACCCCCTATACAGATAGGGTGGAGGTACTGTAGATTGAGAGCTGCCAGGTCACGACACACTTGCAGTGATTTTGTTCCGATGTCTTCAACCCGGCTCAAGAATGTACTAGGTTCCACATTAGCAAATTATAACATATTCATTGGTCAAATTTTCAGATATGATTTTTTATTATTTTTTGTTCAAATTTAGAGAAAGTACACGGTGAACATCTAAGTGACAACACCACACAAATCTGTTTTGTTCCAACTGGAACGAGAGTGAAAACTCACATATTACCGCCGGACCTGTTTGAACCCAAACCCACCCTCAATTGGAGGCCCCGCAATGTGAACGATTACGATCCCGGGCACCAGCTTTTTGAAATTTAAACCAAACTCGACGCGGTCGGAGGCCATATGTTCTATTATACGTAAGGGACTCGGGAAAATAAGCATTTGTTTACCATCATCATTTACGCTCGACGAAGCAGCTCTGGTACGCATCCCGTTTGGCTTCACACGCCCATCATCCGAGGCGAGCGATGGAGTCCGCCAAGGGAGGCAAGGGCGGCAGAGGAAAGGTCGCCAGGAAGAAGGGCGTCTCCAAGACCGTCAAAGCTGGTCTGCAGTTCCCTGTCGGCAGGCTTGCCCGGTACCTCAAGAAGGGGCGCTATGCTAAGCGCGTGGGCACGGGGGCTCCCTTGTATCTTGCGGCTGTCCTTGAGTACTTGGCTGCTGAGGTGAGCTCAACGCGTACTTGATGTGCAATCCAAAGGCTGCTGTTGTCTCTTTGTTCCTGTAATTCTTCTATAATTTTAGGGTTCTTAGGGTGTATGCGCTGTGAGGTTGTGGTTCTTGCTCAACGAGCTTGAGACCTATGCCACTGGAGCTTGAAGTTGTGCGAAATATTCTGCATTTTTCCCATTTGCTGAGTAGTTCTTCGTCTCTTTATGCGGTGCTCTGCAGTTTCTGGAGCTGACAGGTAATGCGGCTCGCGATAACAAGAAGAATCGAATCATTCCTCGTCATATCCAACTGGCAATCCGAAATGATGAGGAACTTGGCAAGCTTCTGTCAGGCGTTACCATCGACTATGGTGGTGTTCTCCCCAATATTCATCAAGTGCTGCTTCCTAAAAAGTATACTGAGAAGAGTGCCGAAAAGCCAGAGAAAGCTGCAAAGTCCTCTAAGAAAGCAGCTTCTGCATGAGATCGCTCGCCAGATTTCTGTGGCGATTCTCCATTCGAGCGGTGTCCTTTTGACACCACCTTCCTGAGCAAGATTTCATCTTCTTTATCGTGTTCCTGGCTTTGTACGTGCATACCCAGACTTTTGGATTCACACAATTCCATGGACACAGGATCTATACGAAATGCCTAATTTTGATTCATGGCTTCTCTCGTAGAAGAAATGCATGAGGTTTATACGTGAGACTGATAGGGAGCAGTACACAGCTGTGAAACAGACTCACATACATAGATACACAGCTGTGAAACAGTCATATACATAGATACACAGTTGTGAAACAGACCCCTCATTCATTCATTGTGATAAAGTTATTTATCCTTGCTATCTCTCTGAACCTTTGTAACTTGGGTTAATCTATGCCTTTGATTGGCATATTTGCCACTTGTTTTGTTGTTGGAGTTTTACCTTAGAAAATAATATTGAATCTCAATATGTTTAGTTTAGCCATGAAATACAAGATTAATTGCCAAATAAAATGAACTCATCTTGTCACGATCTATGATTGGAACACCTTGCTTAAATGCAAGACTCTTCATCAAGATCTTCATCCATATGACTTCTTTTGTTGCCTCTATCATGCTTTTATAGTTAGTCTTTGTTCATGATAAAGCAACTATATGTTGCTTCTTTGAACAGGATGATACTAGCTTCCTCTCCTATGTGGCATAGGTAGCCATGTGTAGATCTTCTATAATTTGTACTACTTGCTTGATTTGCATCACTAAACATTATAAGTCTAGAGCTAGAAGTATAATCATAGTACAAACCTTCATTATAAGTTACGTTAATATATCTTAACATATATTATGATCTCAATCTTTTGAGCTTTTGGTTTAAACCCTTGGTTTGAACCTTGGAGTATTTTTTTTTAAATTTGACAATCAAATGGTTGTGACCATCGGAGTGATTTGTCTAAAGGAGTGGGAATCTTAGACTTGGGAGATTGCTAATTGCCACCTTTGGGTATGTATGAGAGAAAAATCCTTATTTGATTAGAAGGCATGTGATGGCCTTTACAAAAGTGGAAGGCATATGATGATCCTTGGGAAAGTGTCCATATGAGGGACATTTGAATGATCCCATGGACTTGCACCTACTTAGGTTAGAGGTCTATATATGGGTGGACATATGCTCTCTCTTCTAAGTGGTGGTCTTTTTAGAGATTTTGGGAAATTTGTTTATTTGTGAAGAAGGTTTTTATTACATTGGTTATCAAAGTGAGGCTATGCTTGATTATTTATGCATCTCACTTAAATAGATAATGTTGAAAGCATTTATCTTCTTTGTTGGGTCTTGTGGGACCTATGAGCGGGTGCTACACATCGGGGCTTTATATCCTCTTCCTTTTAGGGCCTAAAATGTTTACTATTTATGATCCCTTGATAGGGGGGCATAGGCTCCCAAAGTCCCCCTTAGCCAACTTGCACATTGTCAAGAAGGATCCCTAATAGCTCAAACATGAATCTTAATAGTGTGGAAGCATGCAACAATGATCATGAAGCACTCCCTCCCTCCTCTCTCCCTCCCTCTCTCCTCTCTTTCTCTCTCTCTCTCTCTCTATTCAAATGAGATCAAGAATGAAGGAACACATTATGTATGAGGCTAGGAGTGTTTTTTTATTTGTGGGATTGATCCACCTCATATTCTTTATGCATAGTCAAGTGCATACAGAGCTTGCATGTTTTTAAGAATAGATGCATATTTGGGCATACAAGTTAGTATTCAATTGTGCAAGGAAGGAAATTGGAGTTTTGGCAAGGAAAAATGTTCCAAGCTTGCAACATTAAAGGTCAATGGATGGACAAGCCCCACCATGCAAGGATACAAAGGATGGGCATAGCTTTGATGGAGGTAAGTATTATTTCCAAAATTATCCACATATATTTGTTTATTTTGCCATGCTAGAATAATGCATTTAAGAATATATGTGAAAGAGGTAGGTGAAATCCATAGAGACCTAGAATGATGAATGGACTTAATAATCTAGGCAATGATTACAAAGCATAAATGAATGGGAAAAAGATCTAGCTTGAAATGGACTTACCAGAGTGATGGTTAGAGATTGAACATAATAGGTCCAACATAGAATGCTATAACAACTACCATGCTTTTATAGTTAGCCTTTGTTCATGATAAAGTAACTATATGTTGCTTTGAACACCATGATACTAGCTTCTCTCCTATGTGGCATATGTAGCCATGAGTAGACCTTCTATCACCTATACTACTTGTATGATTTGCATTACTAAACACTTTAAGTCTAGTGCCAGAAGTTGTGAACTCAATCTTTTGAGCTTTTGGTTTACACTGTTGGTTTGAACCCTTGGAGTATTTATTTAATTTGCCAATCGAATTATTGTGATCCATTGGCTTGATTTGTCTAAAGGAGTGCGAATCTTAGTCTTGGGAGAAGCTTTGCTAAGTGGCACCTTGGGATGTGTGTGAGAGTAATCCTCATTTGATTAGAAGGCATGTGATAGCCCTTAGGAAAGTGGAAAGAATATGATGATCCTTGGGAAAGTGTCCACATGAGGGACATTGGGATGAGCCCAAGGACATGCACCTACTTAGGCTAGAGGTATATGCAAGAGAACTAGAAATTACGATCACCACATGCTAGAGAGATGACTCTCCTCCCGACCAAATGCCTTTATATATTGCTCTCTCCAGTGGACTGCCTTCTTGGGTAGGTGGATACAAACCATCCATGTGTCAGCCATGTAATTGCATGTGCACCAAGTGTCCCAGTTAACTTGAGTTAACTCAAGTGGATGCTTTTAGAAGGCTCTAGATCTCTTTGGACAAAATACTCTCTCATGTCCCCCATGGGGATTGAACCCAAGGCCTCCTTCACATACTTGAGACTTAACCACTAAGCTAAGTGGAGCACTTATTCACAAGAGCACAAGATCTCTTAGTAAGTTTAGACTCGAAATCTTTGGTCATACACACGGATGACCAAATGGTGTCCGATTTCACATTTGTTTGAACCGATCGGATCCCTAGATTACATACTTACTTTATTACGTTCTTCCCCCCTTTGAAAATATTTTCGAAAATAGAGCTATATATCTATTGTAGGCAACCCCTGAGCCTCATGTTCTAAAACTGGAAGAACATGGTCATGTTTCTAAAACTAGAAGAACATGTCTCATCTTTGTGGTGGCATCCCTGCCCAAATGATTCAAAACACTATCTCGCTTTGCACTTTGATAAACTAGTCAAATTACAAAATAGTGAATGAATAATAAGGATGGATCTAAAAACATCCCTGGCCAATTCATAGTTTCTTGATTTGCGATCTAGGCACAAACATGTGAACTAGGTGGATTCAAATTACTAGTCCATTTTCGGGTATGACTGGTGCATGGACTAAGTAATGAAGGTGGGATTCTTATTCCTTGCAAGACTTTGAGAACTCTGGATTCACTTGAATTTGTTTTGGAGAACTTGAAGTTTGATTGTCCCAGATATCTAACTTAGATGCTTGTATAATGGTTTACTTTGATCCAATAGTTACTTGATTTTTTCACCCGACTAGAGGACTACTTTGTCCTAATGGGTTTAAAAATCCTATGTAAACTGTAGGAGAAAGTTTACCATTTCTATTGAGTCAACCATACTATAACTTGAACAATTCAAATTCACAATGAAAATTATCCAACTTAGGACATTGTTCTCAAAGACTTTAGTTAAAAGTTCTTGGGAATTGTCAATCTTATGAGCAATTCCTAACTTCATTGTTCTAGAGTGTACTGTACTCTAAAAAGTCATGAGAGTTATGCTAATAACTGGAAGCAAACTCAAATGGATAAGTCAATATTGGACTTGCCATCTTTTGATGTTTGAAAAGGTTCTTGTACAAAACATCTTTTTGGGATGTTTAATTTAGTTACCTGGTTCTAATCGGCTAACCTTCATCTTTTGTGAAAAGAATCAGATACCATATCTGAGTCAAATCTGAAAGATTCGGAAAGTAGAAAAGAAAGAACTAAAACTCTGTTCAACCAATTCAAACTTCGAAGATATGTAAACTTGCTATGAGTCAAAGTCTAGATGAATTAGGACTTTAACTTCTCAAAGATCTGTTTCAACAGGATATTGAAGTATTTTTTCTTATCTTTAAGAGAAATAAGCTGTCTAAAAAAAGATTCAAAGAAAATAAAAAATATCATCCAACTACAAGATACTAGTGTGGTCTCTAACATCAATGTGTCGACCCACTGAAGTTCTATTGATGAGTTTTGTATTCAAATAATGGTTCACTTGACAGGTTACATTCAGTCTTTCTGACTCCTTACTGAAATGCGATTCTTGTGCATTTCTTTGAGTCAAAAAAGTGAATTTACCAAGTTACACTAGGAACTTGGTGCTTGACTTAGTCAATCAAATCCTTATTTGAAAAGATCAACTCAAAGTCTAACTTTTTTCAGAAATTTACGAAATATTTCTAAATTAACAACACTTTATCTTGAAGTGTTCCAAGAAGATCTTGGAAGTTACTTCATATCTTGTGTTTCCTTGATCTTGAAGTTATCGTGCTAGATAATCATCTGCAATTCCTGTTGTACTGTAAGTGGAGTTTAATAATGTTCTTTTATCAATTTCATTTGTTTTTCTATTACAAGATGCATGTTTTTGTATTGCAGATATTTTTCCTTCCATTATTTTGGAGTGGCAATCTGTTGAATGTTTAACAGGAACATTCAAATTCATTCATAAGGAGTATGCAAAACTTCTGTATGCAAACAAATCTGTTCAATTTTTCAATAGCATTCAATTATTTGTCTATTTTGCAGATTATCAGGTGCCGTTAGGGAGGAGCGCTTATGGAAATCTTGTACATCTGCGTGTTCCTTGCATCTTTTCATTAGATTGGGATGCTCCTGATCATTCAGTTTCAAGTTTTATGCAAAATGAAAGATGATGTCCAAAGGGAAATGTCAGCAAACCAAATTTCTTGAAGGATAAAGATTCAATGGTTTCTTCCTCTTCACATTTTTGTAGCATGTTTTAAAAACATGTTATTACAAAAAACAAAAACAATGTGGTTGAATAGGAGAGTTGCAATTTCAGAGATTGATGATGTTTTAGGTAGGGAATGGGATAGAAAAGAAGATCAAAAGCTAGGAGACATCATTTTATGTAAAGTTAGCCCAAATTCTCTTTCAATTTCATATCAAATATCTCGACAATCACTTGTTTTAGGATATGATTACAGAAGGTGAAAAAAATTTGGACTCTAGATACCCTTGGATTCAGAGGTGAGCTGTCTAGAATTTGAGTTAGAATTATTAATTCATCCAGATTTTCAACCTAGGAAAATAAATGTCACTGCAAATTGGAAACTCAAAAATACAAGGGAGTTCCTAGATTTCCTTTATCAGGTTTCACCAAAATTTAGATTCTCAATTGATGGTGCAATGGTAAACATTGTGAAGAGATGGATAGGTATGTGCTTGAAGATGAAGAGGTGTTGCAAAATCCTTGATCTACACCAGCCAAATGAACTCCAGAAGTATATGGTGGGCCCTTTTAGCTTGCCAATGGATGTATTAGACACCCTATGTACCTTGGAGGATCACTCTCAAAAAGATAGATCAAAACAGATAAGTTGGAGTTAGCTCAGAGGTGAAAACTTGCTATTCTTGGTTCATACACCTGTCTAGTGTTTTACATAATTCTCTGAGCACAGCAGCAATTATCTTAATTCCTCTTGGGGAAGTCTAGGTAACTTAAAGAGCTAACTTTCAAGAGTAATCTCATAAAAAATAATGAACCACACACTGAGAATGAGTTTTAACAACTGATGACATCATCCCGATTTTCACGGGCTGCTACAATTTGAGACCAGTGAGCAGAAAAATCAACATAACTCAAAATGTAGGAATCCAATGATTATGAAAATTTGTATGGTTATACTAGACAGTAAGTTGAATCCAACAAGCTTTAAATCACTGAATTTGGATAAGTAACCACTGAGCAATGGCTCTGACAAGATGAGTGAAAAAGTCGGGTACCTGACAGAGAAGTGAAGATGAACAGACCCTGTTGACTTCAAATGAACATAACTGAAGATTACAACATCCAAATGACATGAAAATTTGTGAGCATATAGTAGACTTATAGAGCTAACTTTACCAAGTTAAATCACTGAAAATGATGCACCAAGCTCAGAGAAAACATCTCTGCAAGCTGACTGAGAAAACTGAGAGTAATGACAGTGAGTAGTACACTTCACAAGAACATGGAAAGATGAACTCAAATAATCATGAAAATGAAAGTATATTGTTTGTACAATACAATGACTTACTGATACATATGTGTGCCTTGTAATCACACCTTGATATGGCATAAAGCTCAGCTCTTGGAGGTCTTCACATAGGTCTCTCTAACCACGACTAAAACTGCCATCTATTTATAGTTGAGTTTGGGAGGCTAACTTCCCTCAATCACTCTCCAATCAATCAATGATTGATTTGATTCTCTACCTACCACAAATCACGAATTCGTGGCTCCTCTTTCCATTCTTGATCAAGTGGACTCAACCACTTAAGATTCTCTTACTTTTACATTAAGTAAACTCTTCAAAAGTTATAAGAGGTAGTTCACAAGTGAAGTTTACATAGTCTTCATTTTAAGGCTTTTTCATGACTTTGTGGGACTCAAGCCAATACTTAGGCTTGTCATAGACTTGCTCCAACAAACATTAGATAAGAGAAAACACTATCTTGCATAACTTGTCTGCCACCCAAGGTGATCAAGTTCCAACCCTTAAGAATGTAACCAGTCTTGCCCTTTTTCTTCTATTGAATACATCTGCTTTTTATTAAGCTCATCATATTCATATTGACATTGTTTTGGTCACTCTTTTAAGGTTTCTATTGTGCAAAGAATATCTCCATTGAGCAAAAACTTTAATCATTGTCTCAAACATGCAACTGCTGTGCAAAATCACATCTCTTTTTTATGTAAACTCATCATATTGATATTGGCATTGTTTTGATTTATATCATCACTTTTTTAGGTTTCGTGCAAAGGCTTATATAATCGTCTCAAACATGCAATTGTTGTGAAAAGTTTAAGAAGCTCTCCATGTTACTTGTCCAAACGAATTCTAATGGTCAAGGTAACGATAAGAACTTCTCTATGTTACTTCTAAGTTAAATAGAGCAATAAGGTAGGAATGTTACAAAGGGGGGAAGCTTGGAGGAGAGGACCAATTCAAGCAATAAGAGGCAATGAAGGTTTTTTGAAGGCACTTATCGCTTGAATTGGTCATTTTTCTTTTTCTATGTCAATGGGCGACGTGTGAAAGGGCAGGAACGATTCAAGCGATAAGGGCCATTTGAAGTTTTCGGACTGCTCTCCTCGCTTTAATTGGCCGTGTCTTTTGTGTGGGTGATAAACATAGTTAAGAGCATCAAGGATTACAACATGGAGAAGATTGCAAGATATGACAGACTCAAGCGACTAGGGGCAATGGAGGATTTTCAAGTTTCCTCATTGCTTGAATTGGTCGTGTCCTCCAATCTTCTCCATTTTCCTTCACAAGCCTAATTTTTCAATCCCATATCATCAAATCATTATATAGCATAACATTTAAGCAATTAATGATAAACAACTTATTATCTTAGTTTTTCATGGAAAAAAGGTAGAAATCAGTTTATATTTAAGAAAAACTACTACCAACATTAATAAGTTGAAACCATTTCTTTTTAGAAACATGATTTACAATAACTATCTTCCAGATAAAGATAGAATAGCATCATGTACGAATACATTCAATGCTTTAAAGGTTATTTTGTGTAAAAAATCATATTGACAACAAAGAACATATAAATATCTTTCAACATATTGGTGCTTTCACTTCTTTTCTTACTCTTCAAGACGTGCTTCAATGGAGAGTGAACATGAGCTCCTTTCTTCTTATCTTCAATATTCTATGTCCTGGTGATGGAGGTAGTGGAGGAGAGTCTGGATCATAAGGACAAACAACATCTTTTAAGATGGCATGAATTGCTTTTTCTCTTACCAAAAGGATCCATGAATGTGGATAGTCATATAGATTTAGACTAGGACTATAAAATTTTCTCTCTAAGAACCTTACTGCATTGGCAATGTACTCTCCATCCACATGATGTATTGTTTTTCTGTAGTGGCACATGAATTTGCATATAATCAAACTTTTTTTCTTCATTCACTTTGCTTGGATATTTCTGATCAATGTGCATTTTCAAAAGTTTGGCAGCACTGCAAGGCTAAATAAATATCAGAATGCATGGCAATAGAAATGTAAAAGAGCAATGGAAGTGTGAACTTACAATTTGCAGTTACCATGATATGATTGGAGAGATTTCATGAATAAGGCTTGGTATTCAACAAAATCAATAATTATAAGACTCCAGTGACCCCTAAAAATGTGACATATACTCATTAATAAAACCACCAAGAAAGAAGTGACTTTATAAGAAAAATAGAAATGAAAACTTACTTATCAATATATAGATAAACTATATATTGTATCTTCTCATTAAAATTCTTGAGAAAATGAACAATTTATCCATGCTTGTATAATATACACTGAGTCACAAGGGGATCCAAAATAAAGACCTTCCTTGAGACTGACTCCTCACATTGCTGGAGTAAGATCCTACAATATAAAACCATTAGCAGATGCATCAAGGAGATCAAGTATTGATAATGGAGCATATTATGGCCTGAGAAATACCTAAGAGCTATATTAACAATGCTTTCAGAGATCTCAACATTGAAGTCTCTCAACATTTTGTTGTCTTCAGGCCTAATGTCAAACATGAAGTCTTCCTCCCATAGCATTGAAGCATTGACAATTACCTAGCCATCTCCTTCCTTTAAAAAGCTTTGAATTAGCCTTCTTCATCCTTTGAATGTCCCTCAAGGATAAGAGATTGTTTGTCATAAGATTCACCCTTCTCTTCTCCTCAATCGCTGTTGCATTTCTTGTTGAATGGTCACAAGAAGAGACCTCTTCAATTTTGACTTTAGATGGCTTAGGCTTTCTTGCTGGAGGTATATTAAGAATATAAAAAAAAATATGATCATGCTTGTCAAGAGGGACAATGGCTTTATCAAACTTGTATCTTAGCTTAGACACAACAACATAGTCCTTGGCCATAAGTGTCACCCTATGACAATGTGCTCCACAAAGATAAGCATCATTCATAAAATCAATTGCAAAATCTTCTGCTGCTTCTTGCAAGCATAGAAGAGCTTGGGTCTACTTTGACATTCACAAATGAAGTAGTCTTCATCATAGAGCAAAGATTGGTGGAGATCTCCTTAACCACTCTCATGAAAGGAATCCTTGGGATGAGAAGTCCCATAGTTTTTTGAGCTCTTCTAATTTCCCTCAGTGATTTTACATGGTCTTTAACTCTCTTTTTGGTGTATGCCTTTTGTGGATCGACCTTATCTTGGGTATTTGTGGTCTCTAGAGCAAGTCCGTACCCCTCTGGAATAGGTCCCCCATGCCATTGCTCCTAAGAGTACAACTTCCTATTTGTCTTCTTTACCCTAGCCATGATGTGTAAAAAAGAATTGAAGGGGATCAAACACATGGAACAACAAGAAAATCAAGAATTCATTACACGACCAATTCAAGCGATTAGGGTCATCCAAAAATCTATGATTCCCCTAATTGTTTGAATCGATCGTATCAAAAAAATCAAGGCCTTTGCTTTCTTTTCATGTATTTCATAAAGTCTTTATAGACGTTCCTACCTAAAAAACAAAAATAGATCATAAACATGCTTTTTTGACTAGACACGAGAAATTCAAGCGAATAGATCAATCCAAAAATCTCCAATTCCCCTAATCACTTGAATTGGTCATCTGAATAGCATGTGAAAATAGAACCCTCTTATCTTTTGCCCTGATCCTAAAAGAATAAATAATATCAAATATCCTTGTAACTAGGCATGACCAATCCAAGCAATTGGGAAAATCCAACAATCTCCAATTCCACTAATCGCTTGAATCAGTCATCTCAATAGCATGCAAAAAATACAATCCTCTTATCTTTTGCCCTGATCCTAAAAGAATAAATAATCTGAAAAATCATTTTAACTAGGCACAACCAATTCAAGCGATTGGGCAAATTTAGTAATCTATGATTCTACTAATCGCTTGAATTGATCATGTAGAAGATACCAAACTCATGGATATTACCTTGCACACCAAGTGAGCTCAAGGAGAAGAGGAGTAAGAGAAATTCATAGAAGAGGATTGGATCATGGAAACTGTTGTTGAGATATCAAGCTCAACATGTGATGATCTAGGATGACACGTACCAGTTTTTCATTTCTCTGACATGTGTAGTGGTCATGCCAGTATATGTCAGGGATATTTCATTGAGCTTTATTAGATTATCTACCGAGAGTGATGGCACCTTTGTTTCTTGCCAGCTCACTCATTCGCGGACATTAGGTTTTTCCTTTTCTTTATATATTGCACTTGTTGTATTCTTGTTTTTTAGGTCATTCTTGTACATCCCTTTTTATGTAATAGAAGAAGAAGAAGATCATTCTTCCTTGCCTCAATCTGTGTGTGTGCTTCTCCTTGAGAGTGAGAGTGTGTGTGTGAGCTCTCTTCCTTATCTCCTTCCTCGTGACATGGTATCAGAGCCAGCGTGGCTGTAGAGAGCTCGTGGAGAAGGCGACGGTGAAGACTACGCGGCAGGGCATGGAGAAAACGCGATTTCACAAACGGCCTCCGTTTGCTACGAAAATCGCCGTGAAGGTAGAAGACCTCAAAATATTTTTGAGAGTTAACCCTTTAGGGTCACTTGTTTTTGTCAGATCGAAGTTTCGGAGCCATCTCGATCTCCATTTCGAGCCCGCAAGGTGGGGCCCACAGAAAAACCAGGTCAGTTTCAGAAACTGTCACTTGCGTTGTGTTCGACAACACTCATATATTCCAGATCCAAAATTTCAAGCGATTCCGTGTATTGTTGATACACGAAAACTGTGTTTTTCTGAGATCGAACTGTCACGTTATAGTGCGACAGTGTTCAAGCAGAAGTGCTACTTGTAGTGTGTTGCGGTGTTGTGAATTGTTGCAGAAATGGCAAACGCGGATGGAATGAGTCAGCTTATGAGCGATAAGCTGGACAAGAACAACTTCCATGCTTGGAGATTCAGAATGACGAATTTCCTCATGGGAAAAGGTTATTGGAAGTACATCGAAGGAGAGAATGAAAATGCTCCGCAGTTACCAGAAAGGAATCGGACTGCAGAACAGTTAAGAGCATATGAGGAATGGAATCAAGGAGCACGAAAGGTAATGTATTGGCTATCTGTTAGCATACAGGATATCATGATTGGACACATACAAGATGCCAAGACTCCAAAAGAGGCTTGGAACAGTTTGGTCACTTTGTACGAGACCAATACAAAGGCACGGAAATTGCAACTCAAGAACGAGCTGCATACATTGGAGAAAAAGAGCATGTTGGTAAGTGACTACACTCTAAAAATCAAAAGCATATGTGAGTCACTTGCATCTATTGGCAATGCTTCTAGAGCTAGATATTTCCTTTGTTATTCAAGCTATGCAATGGCTGCACAGGTGTCAGATCGACAAAGTATTGCTGGCTACAGGAGAAAGGAGTTCCTTAGATACAGAGGAGATTTTCCAGAGCCAAGCTCATTCAAAATACTGAAAGAAGAATAAGCATTTCATTTTAAAAATTCATGAGTTTAGAAATTGTATATACATCCATATGTATTTTTTGGCCATATTATTTGTAAAAGATATTCTAAATATTATAGCTTCAAACTAGAATGAAATCTTATTCTTTTTTGTAAATCCATATGTCTTAAAAGACATCTAGTGATATTCCTCATTGACATGATCTGTATAGATTATCTGGTGATGTGCTCCTTTGTAATTGTCTTCTATAGAACCAATCAAAAAGCTCTTTGAAAGCATTAGTTTTTGTGACTCCTCCTCCTTTTCTTCTACATCTGAAGAAGCTTGTCCTTGCTTGATAATGAGATTTTTCCATGCCTTGGGTGTTCCATATGGCAAGTGTTTCCTTCTTTGCAAAATGGACCATGTAGAAGAAGAAAATGCTATAAAAATATAAGGCTAAATATCATGGGATGTTTATTTCAAAACAAATCAAGTATATTGATGGAGTAAATTTCTTTGAAACTCACCAAGCAATAAGTTATGTCTTTGACACTCCATGTCTCTATGATGGTCTCTATAAGCCCTGTGATTGCACTTCTGAATTCAATCACATAGGTATCATATGTAACTTGTTGCCTCATGATCTTCAAAAATTTATCGTGTCTGACCCAAACCTCCATTCTTTTCTTTGCTAATGTTGGATTGCCTTTTACATTTGTCGTAAACTCACAAAATTGTTTCCAAAAACTCCATATTGCATTTAGTTGTTTTCCATCAGTGTTGCTAAAGAATCTTCTTGCTTTTGCAACTCCCATTGACACATCTTGTAATACATCACCTATATTTTGTGAAAGCTTTGGATATTTTCTTAGATGAACATCACCACCATGAAATCCCATTTCTAAAAGCAGAGATTCACACTTTTTTATACATTCATCTGCAAGAGCTGTAGACTTGATGTAATATGCATAATCCAAGTGAAAGAGGAACAATTTATCAATGATCCTTAACTCTAAATGCAGCGTACATATGTGTACATTAATAAATTCTATTGGAAGTATGGGATCCCAAATCATGGCAGAAGATGAGTAATCATGTAGATTAACATTTTGTCTAGAAGGTGTTTCCTTAGCCTCAGTTCTAGCAATCCATCCTCTTGTACCTGGACCTTGCATGTAGTACAAACAAGGGTACTTACAATTTGCACCCTTGCTTATAGCAAACATGTATTTTAGAGTCTTTAAGTCTCCACTCAAATGCCACTCAATTTTAAATCTTCCACAGTGGTTCACATTCAACAATTCTCCTGAGTGATGCCTTTGGATAACATTTGGAATGTTTGCCTGTAAGAATAACCACTTAAGTGTTTTATGATTCTCAGATGGAACTTGAGCACACCCAACCCACCATAACCCCATTTCTGATTGTACTTTGAGAGATGGAGAATCCAACCTCCCAAGGCTATAGTTCAAAGCTCTATTGATTAGTGCAATAATTATTCTCTCTAGCTTTTGATGTTTTTTAATTTCAGCTTCATCAAGTTTTATTACGAATTCAAAAGGCCAGAACATTCATGTTCTTTTATATTATAGAACTGAACCATGTATGTCTGAAGTCTTATTATATCTATCCATATATCTTTAAACGCATTGTAAGTGAAGTGTAAAGTTTTTTTTCCTACCTCATAAGGCATGTTACCATGAATGTGTTTATAGTCACCAATTATAGATGCTATACTCTTATTCAAACAAAGCCGATACTTTCCTACATGATGAGGTCTAGGCAATCCAAATTGTTTTACTTTACAAAATTTAAGAAAACCACACCAAACTTTTGAAATTGCTCTATAACCCTTTCTACTCACTCCAAATTCATAAAAAAACTCCTAAATTTGAGATACATCTCCTACAAACCTAATCAGATAATGAAGATTATGAAAAGGTGGATACCTTCCAATTTGTGGATCAATCGGATAAAAAGCTCCATCTGCCCATATGTCGATATGTTTTTTTGACTTCATTGTGCAATCCATCAACTTCACAAGATTGAAGAGCCCTTTCAAGTACATTTCTTGTTGTTGCATACTCTTGACTGATTGCAATGTTGATATGGAACTTATCATGTAGACTTCGGCTAGATGAAGGGTCAGTGAGAGTGTTTGGATTGCGATTCTCCATGGAAAAATTGTTCAAATTCACGAGAAAGAGAGAAGCAGCTCTACTATGGAGAGGAGAGTAAAAAAGTGTAGAACATTCTAAACACACATTATATAAGTCAAAGAACAAGAGGGAAACTTGAAATTCGGTGAACTCCCGACAAGCACAAACTTTGAGGCAAATCACTTTTCATGACTATCACACAAACTTTCTCTCTCTTACAAAACTAATATAATTGCATAAGATACATTTTAAATGCACGTACATAGAATTTTTTGAATTGATTTGACAACATTAATCTGGATTAAGAAAACTAATTGAAATCCTTACATGACCCTTTTTTTGCTATGTTTCACCCTAATGGAGGTAGAACTATTGCTACAACTCAATATTATAAAAACACTAGAAGTAATACTGCTTGAACACCATCATATTGTGTCTTGATAATTTGATCTCAAAAAAATTCATTTTGTGTATCAATAGTACCTATAATTTCTTGAAATTCTTGATTTGGAATATTTGGGAGATGCTACACAAACTACAAGTTTGAATTTTGCAAAGTGACCTATTTTTTCCATGAGCTCACCTTGTCAGCTCATAATGGAGGTTGAAATGGCCCCAAAATTGAAATGTGATAAATACGAGTGACCATAAAGGGATAACTCATGAAAATATTGTTGATATATTTAGGTAGTGATGTGTGTGAACACATTAGGACTACTGAGGCACTGTTTTTCCCTCTTTAGGAGGTTTTTCTTACCTCCGCTTGTATATATGTATATAGCCGTAACGAGTTACTTATCTTTGTACATTCTAGTGGTAATACATTCAGTATTTGTGTGTTGTGCTCCAAGCTTCTTCTTCTTCCTTGTGCTATTCACGTGTTTCCGTAGACCTCCAACTCTAACAATTGGTATCAGAGCAGGTTGTTGCTTCATCTAGGACATTGTTGACACCTCTCCAATCATAGTCTCAAATTGCACAAAATTTGATACGCATACTTTTTTCGGCCTTCGAATGCACTATCATAGTTCTTGTGTAGGATATTTTGTCTTTTTGTGCCAAAGATATATACCAATTTTGGTTCGCCAGTATAAGCGTCTCGAAGTGTGCTACAGGTTTAGCAGAACTTGTTAGGGTAGTTCTGTTCAACTTTTTCAAATACAATCATTTTTTTGCATTAGGGTATTTTAGTGAGTGGCCATGGTTGAAAGCAGTGATGTATTTTGTATGTTGGCTGTTGAGAATAAGTTGGATGGTATGAATTACCCATTGTGGGCTTATATGATGCATCATGTATTGGTCACAAAAGGACTATGGAATATTGTACAAGGTGTTGAAAACCATCCAATTACACCTGCAAATACAGGTACTGAAGCTGATGCATATGGTGTCAAAGATGGTGATATTCTGTAGATTCCTATTCATGCTGCAGTTTCTGTTGCACCTAGTATAGAGCAAATTCATTGGGATGGTAGAGATGCTCAAGCACATGCATTGATAGCCTTGTCTATCAAACATGCCATTATTCCTCACATTCTCTCTTGCAGAATAGCTAAGGATGCTTGGGGTACACTTACCACATTGTACTAGGCTAGGAATGAGGCTCGTGTTGCTTACCTCAGAAACCAATCGGACAGTGAGCACATGAATGAAGGTGATTATATGGATAATTTTTTGACAAAGATCAAGGATTTTAAGGAACAATTGATTTCTACTGACGAAGTCCTTCCTGATAGTTCACTTGTGGAGAATGTTCTAAATGGTCTTCCGGACTCATATCAGAGTTTTGCATTTACTCTTGGTTTGATGATGAAAGGCAATCCAAATGCCTTAACATTTGAAGAGTTAGTTTTTGTTCTATTGCAAGAAGATCAATCTAGGCAGAACATTTCTAATATGTGTGTTGTAGATCAAGCTTTCTTGGCTAGTCAAAAGAGCAAAGGTAAATGAAGATCTTCTACTAGTAAGTGGAAATCTTCTAATTCTGCACAAACAAAGAAGGATGACAAAGATGACAAGAAAACAGAAAAACAAAACTTGTTTTGCAAGTACTATAAAGAAAATGATCATGTCATAACTGGCTGCAAAAGAGGCAAAGAAAAAAGAGGCTAGAATGGTTGTTCCAGAGGCCTCTACACTGAAAATAGAGTCTATTAATCTTGTGCAGGAAGAAGAATGGGCATTTACTACTGTCTCATGTTTTGACCCATCTTCTCATGAGCAGTGCATGTCTGCAGTAGACTCAGATGTTTGGTATTTTGATAGTGGGTAAACTAAACATATTACCTTGCAACATAGTTTCTTCACTTCACTTAAGCCTATCCCTACAAGGAATACTATCACATTTGCCAACAACTCCTCTTATCCTATTATGGGAGTTGGTAAGATCATTCTGACTACTGCTTATTAAACTTCTTTTACATTTTGAGATGCTTTATTTGTGCCATGGATCAAGAAGAATTTGTTTTTAGTTTCAGCTTTACTCAAGATTGGCTTGGTTGTGAAATTTGTTGATGATAAATGTACATTTCATGATCTGTCAAATGGCGACGTGATTATTACTTCTGACATTTTATGTTCTGGGCTATATAAGCTCATAGATTATGAAAAATCTATGAATGATTTAGCAGGCTATGTCAGATGCAAAGCTTTGGCATGAACACTTTGGTCATATGAATTTCACTAGTTTGCTATGCCTACAGAAATATGAAATGGTGTCCTCTTTGCCCAAACTTGAGGCACCCAATAAACATGTCCGTGAAGGCTATATTTTGGGCAAAATGCAGCATTCCTCCTTTCCAAAAGATGGTTTAGTTCGAGCTACTTAGAACACGCAGCTTGTTCATAGTGATGTCTATGGTCCTATGTAGACACCCTCTTTTGGAAACTATCTTTACTTCATGACTTTCATTCATGGATTCTAGGCATGCATGGGTATATCCATTAAAAGCAAAGTCCGAAGTGTTTATGTGCTTCAAATAGTTTTTGGTTTTGGCTCAAATTCTATCAACATGTAAAATGGGCACCCTCTGTTCTGATCGAGGGGGGAATATATGTCTTTTGACTTTAATGCATTTTTGGTTGAACGTGGGATAAGACATTAGTGTACAGTGTTGTACACACCTTAATAGAATGGAATTGCTGAACGGAAGAATAATTCATTCATGGAGATGGTGAGGTGTATGGTCAAGAGTCAAGCTTTACCACACAGTTTCTAGCTTGAGGTTGTTATGTGTGCAACATATGTACTTAACAGGTTTCCCACTAAAGCGCTGCAATCTATCACTCCATATGAGGCTTAGCATGGTTGCAAGCCATCTGTTGCTCATCTGTGTGTTTTTGATTGTCTGGCATATGTTTTAGTGTATGAACAACATCACAGAAAATTGGATGATAAAGTAGTAAAATGTAATTTTGTTGGGTACAGTTCTGAAAGCAAAGGCTATCATATGTATCATCCATAAAAAAAACACATTCTGGTTATCCATGATGTTGTTTTTGTGGAAGATGCTATTCAGTCGTTACTTTCATGTACTAAGGAGACATCTGTTAGCTCCAAAGACATGTATGATACTTTGCTGCCTCTTTTTACAGGTGGATAGTCTAGTGCTAGTCCTAATGACGTAGCTTCTCAACCTTTGCAGGTTTCATGTGATGATGCAAGTCATTCCATTTCTGATGCAGATTTACATGATGCACTTGTTGATGAGAGAGCTGATATTGAGGCAAAAACTATGCCAAAATGGCTGGTGTAGACTTTGCATGATAGCAAATTAGATGCATCTTTGTCATATCATACTCAATCAGACTCTCATAGTGCCTCTTTTGCATTAGATTGATATGCTATGGTTGCTTCTAGTCTCTGCGATGAGAATGAGCTTGTTTCGTTTGATGAAGCACAAAATTTGGAAAATTGCTATGCATCTGAATATGATGCTATAATGAAGAATGGTACCTGGCCTTTATGGGACTTGCCTCTTGACAAGAGGGCCATTGGCACTAAGTGGGTGTACAAGCTAAAGCATAAGCCTGATGGAATAGTTGACAGATGTAAGGCTAGGGTTGTTGCAAAGGGTTATGCACAGGAAAGAGGCATTGATTTTGATGAGACCTTTGCACCTACATGCCAAATGGCTACTGTTCATCGCATCTGTGCACTTCTAGCTCATCATGGTTGGAATGTACATCAATTGGACATTAAAATTGCATTCTTGAATTGTGACTTGCATGAAGAAGTGTATGTTTTTAAGCCCTATGGCTTTGTGCAAAAAGGTCATGAAAACTAGGTGTGTAGGTTAAAGAAGGCATTATATGGTTTAAAGAAAGCACCATGTGCTTGGTATGAAAAGATACATGCCTATTTGATTGCACATGGTTTTGAGAACATTCCAACTGAAAGCACCTTATATGTTAATCATGTTGATGATGTGCTTCTGATCATTGTTGTGTATGTTGGTGACATGCTGCTTATTGGTCCTCATGAGAGGCATATTGTTGATTTTAAGGTTGATTTGCATGCCTCATTTGAGATGTCTGATTTGGGGCATTTGCATCATTATTTGGGCATTCAGTTTATGCAAGTTGATGGTGGAATAGCTTTGTATCAAATGAAATATATTGACATATTATTGCAATGTTTTGGGCTTGAAGACTGCAAACCTATTGCCACTCCTAAGGAGACAAGTTTACAGTTGAGTCTTCATGATGCTGGAGATGCATTTGATCGTGTTCTCTATCAGCAGTCTGTTGGATGCTTGATTTATTTATGCATTACTCAGCCAGATATTCAATTTGCTATCTCAAAAATGATTAGGTTTATACATTGCCCAAGTGTCAAGTATTGGCAGGCAGTTAAGTGCATCTTTCCCTACTTGAGTGGTACCCAGCTACTTGGATTGTTTTATCAGCAGTCTGTTGGATGCTTGATTTATTTATGCATTACTCAGCCAGATATTCAGTTTGCTATCTCACAAATGATTAGGTTTATACATTGCCCAAGTGTCAAGTATTGGCAAGCAGTTAAGTGCATCTTTCCCTACTTGAGTGGTACCCAGCTACTTGACATGTTGTCACCATAAATTGGAATGGTCTTCACCTGCACATCAAGATCAGCCAAGAGCTTCTTACTCCACATAGCTTCACAAGTTGCAAAGGCTAAACCTCTATATTCAGCTTCTGTAGATGATAGTGCAACACTAGGTTGCTTCTTTGAACTCCATGTGATAGGTTTGCTACCTATCATGAACACATAACTTGAAGTGGATCTTCTATCTTCCTTCAAACCAGCCCAATCAGCATCACTGAAGCCTTTTACCTGCAATTCTTCATCATATCTATAAAACAATGCATGATTGACGGTGTGCTTCACATATCTTAGCACTCGTTTGGCTGAATTTAAATGTTCACTTGTTGGAGCTTGCATAAATTGAGAAAGAACTCCAACAATATAACACAAATCTGATCTTGTGATCGTAGCATAGATCAACGAACCTATAATACTCCTGCATGTAGTTACATCATGTAACTTCTCTCCATCATTTGAGCATAGCTTCACATTTGTGTCCATAGGTTGAGTGAGTGGTTTGCATTCACTCATTCCAAATATGAAAAGAACATCCAATAGGTACTTTCTTTGCATCAAGTAAATGCCATCTTTCCCGTAGACTATCTCAATGCCTAAAAAGTATTTCAACTCACCATGATCTGAAATTTTAAACTCCTTAACGAGTTTTCTTTTGATCTCTTGTATTCCTGTAACATTACTTCCTGTTATGATGAGATCATCAACATATATGCAAATATATACCTGCTTGCCTTCTTCTTTCTTCATGTAAAGAGAGGGATCTGCACTACTTGGAATATACCCACACCTTGTGAGGTACTCGACCAATCTTTGATTCCAAGCACATGGTGCTTGCTTCAGCCCATACAAGGCTTTCTTCAATCTACAAACAAAATCTGGATGCTTTCTATCTTCAAATCCAATCGGTTGACTCATGTATACCTCTTCTTGAAGTTCACCATTGAGAAAAGCATTTTTTATGTCAAGTTGGTGCAATGGCCATCTCCTTGCTGCACTCACTCCGATCAAGGTTCTAATTGTTCCCATCTTTGCAACTGGGATGAAAGTCTCTTCATAGTCGATGCCGTGAGTTTGTTTGAATCCTTTTGCTACTAGTCTAGCTTTATGCCTTGCTAGAGAACCATCAACATTTCTCTTTATTTTAAACACCCATTTATTTGGAACAATCTTCATACCTTCAGCCTTTGGAACTAGCTCCCATGTGTGATTGTCCTTGAGAGATTTCATCTCTTCTTGCATAGCTTCTTGCCATTCTTTTTGTGTACATGCTTCTTCATATGCATCCGGTTCTTTGTCTTTGACCACTTGTGTCATATATGCAAAATGCTTTGCAATAAAACTATCACAGCTCAGCCTTTGAATTGGATACCTTTCTCTCGAAGACCTCCTTTCATTTCCTTTTGAATATTGCTTCTTCAACCAGTTCAGCTTTACCTTTGGTGTGATCACCTCTTCATATTCTTCTTCACTTGCATTTGAATCACTATTTTGGGCAACACTTTCAGCTTTAGATCTTTCATAACATGATGTTGGTGATAAGGAATGACTCCTTGGTCTCCCCTTCCATGTTGAGCTTTCTCCAAGTGATGTAGAAGCTTCTGGACCTGACATTTGAGTGCTTGTTTTCTGAAATTCTTCTGGGACAGCACCTCCATCATCTTCGCAATCTTCTTCAAGAATCTTCTCTTTCCCTTTGTCTCCAAACCATGGTTAGCTCATCAAATGCCACATCTCGTGAGACTTGTAGCTTCTTTGTCACCGGATCGTAGCACCTATATCCCTTTTGCTCCGATGAATATCCAATAAAAATACATTTTTCGGACTTTGCCTCCATCTTTGTCCTTAGAAATGAGGGATGTGAACATAACACACACATCCAAAAACTTTGAGATGTGTAAGGTCAGGCTTCTTACCGGAATAAACCTCCTCGAGAGTTAGATTATGTACTCCAGCCATTGTGCACTTGTTCATCAAATAAACAGCCGTACTAGCTGCTTCAGCCCAATAGTTTAGTGGCACCTTCATCTCGTTGAGCATGCATCTTGCAACCTCTGTGATATGTCTATTTTTCCTTTCAACTATTCCATTTTGTTGAGGTATGTACCTACATGTAAATTGTCGCTTGATGCCATTTTCATAAAGAAAATCTGAAAATTCTGAGAAATATTCTCCTCTTCCATCGGACCTCAAGGTCTTTATGTAGCGTCCTGTTTCCTTTTCTACCCATGCTTTAAATCTCTTGAACATGGAGAACACATCTGATTTTTGCAAAACATCCATACTTTTCTTGAATGGTCATCGATAAAAGTGATAAAATATCTATTACCAGCCACCGATGGTTGTTGTGATGGTCCCCATACATCCGTGTGTATTAAGTCGAGGACATTCTTTGCCACATAGTTGCTCTTCTTGAATGGTTGTCGAGTTTGCTTTCCTAGTTGGCATGTGTCACTCTAGCACAATGGTGAGTACCAACGTGAGGAGATACACCTCATAAATGTCAATCCGTGGAGACGTGAGGACCGGTATGAAGACCGCGAGCAAGTGATGGCACAAGTGCGTGAGTGAAAGCACACAAGCATGCACACACATACACACACACGCGCACAAGGTAAGAGCAAAGAGTGGAACAATGGAAAGCTTCGATTACCAAAGAGCTCTCTTACAAAACTGAAATCTACCACCAGCCAACCTCAAAAATGAGCTCTCCAGCCCTTTTTATAGTTTTTGAGTGGTTTTGGCCCTGTCCAGACCTAGTGTCCGGCCTAGTTAAAAAATAGGTTCCAGGGCTTATTTGGGGGCTCAAACGGAGTCTAAAAATCATGAAAATTGGTAGGATGGTAGATCTAATACTCCTCAAGCTCGAGGACTCCTCGGCTTGAACAAAATGGAGTTATAAAAATGGAAAATGGTATTTACAATGGTTTTTAGGGATAAAAATCACTATTTTTGTAGGGATTTCTTCTGAAAATTTGACAGGTGCTTCTTGGAGCTCCCTACTTGCTCCTTCTTCTTGTGTGTCCACCTCCTTGATGCACTTCCATTCTTTGTCCTTGATCTTGAGCTTCAACACTCCCCCCCCTCTTGAGTCTGTCGTCCCTGACAGACCCTTGTTGTAGTGGTCTTTCCATGTAGTACGTTGAGAGGTAGCGTCCTTTGCGTCCAACAGGGGCGATCCCTCTTCCCAATGTATCCTGGTCGTTTGTTTGGTTCTTCACTTTGCCACTGTTATCTCTTGCAGTTTGTAGTCCCTTTGTACGTACTTCTGCCTTGTATTCCATCTGGGTGGTGCATTTGTGAGTTTTCCAAAACTGCTAGCTGCTCAAAGGATGTGGTCAATGTTGATTGTGAGCAACTCTCGGTGGTGGATGGCTCCCTTGTTCTTGTAGTGGTCACCGTGATGTCCTCTGATTCTTCCAAAGATGGCTTTCATAGTTTTCGTGCCAAGTACTTGTAACCCATAATGGATGATGATTAAGTGCATTAGTGCCTGGGTTGAACAAATTATGTGCCTTGTGCATGGCCTTGTAATGTGGCCCTACGTATGCGTACTGGGATAATGCATGGCAAGAAGTATGGTGCAAGAGATTGGGTCTTGAGCTAAGTGCTCAAGGGTATGCTGACGAAGAGGTTTCCTAATCTATCATGGTTATAGTGTTGTTGAAACATACACGTCTTACCATGGTGAAGGGTCCGTTGGTCTTCATCTCTTCGTGTTGTGGTTCCCTCATGATGTTTGATCGTCGGCGTGTCCTTTTTGTTGAGGGATGTCCTTGCTGGAAGTTCGCTGATGAGCACTTTCAAGCACATAGTCTCTTTTTTTTTTTTTAAATTTATTTATTTATTTATAGAACAATGGCATCAACAAGAAGAAAGAGGTTAGTATCAATAACATATTTTTCATGTGAAAATTGTGTCTCATGTGCTTGGGATTTCTCAATTGTGTCTATGCACGGCCATGTAAGGTGGCCCTATATTGATGCATACTTTGGAAATGCATGACCTGAATGGTGCAAACCACTTGGTTATGCCAAAGGCACATGGTTGCTGCTGGTCGAGGCTTTTGATGTTACTTGTATACTTGATGAATTCTTTGTTTGGAGGTGTCGATTGGATCTCGAAATGATGTAATCCTCCTAATGGGAACCCATTTCCGAATAGTATTAAGCCCTGTAGAGATCACCTCAGACCAGTTCTTCTTTGGATGCTGTCCAAACTTTGGTATCCAGTGTGGTTGGCCCCTTGGTTCTGTGGATGTTGCTTGTGCTTTTGGCTTCCAAACCCATATCCTGGGTGAGTGCCTGCTTATTTTTGTAGAAGGGTTGAGTTTATCTTCTTTTGGTCTTTGTGCTCTGTCCTTATCCTTGGCTTTCCTTGGCTTCTTTGTTGAGGCCTTTTGCATGGTGGGGAGCATAGGCCTTTGTACGTGTAAGAGCTTCTTGGGTACCCACATCTGTAATCGCCCTTGTTGAGCTGTAGCTAATTTTTTAGGCACCCAAATTTGTACCTGATTGTGGTCGGCCTTCATTGATAGCTTCGGTACCCAAATTTGATGGATTCTTCGTGCTTGACCCTGTCGTAGGTGCTTGGTTCTTCTTTTTTCATGGTCGATCTGGTTGGGTGGGAATCTTTGAGGTAACATCGATGGTTGCACTTCTTTCTTTACCCAGATCTGCTTCATGCCCCTAACTTCTTTCTGCTTGAAGGTTCTTTGTCTATTTGATAGACTGGCTATCTTGCACTGTTTTGCTTGCTTCTGAGGTTGAGCTCCTGTGGATGCTCTGCTCTTTAGAAGACAAGAAGAAGGTTCATCTTGACTTTGCGACTGTCCTTCCGTGCTTGCGTCCGTCTGGATCATAGAGCTTTTGACATCTACAACATCTTGTTCAAGAAGATTAGCCTTAGAGGAACAAAGAGAGTGTGTGGTGTCAGTTTCAGTGGGCATGTGATTCTCCAATTCTAATGTAATGCATTGATTATATACCCACACTTGAAGAAGTTGACTTCTTAGGTTCAAGTTGACAGCATGGTCGTAAATCCAATCTTGACCCAAGACAAGTGGTTCTGTGAGGTCCTCATCATGACACACTAGCATTTTGACTTTTATTGGAACATCTTGAAGGTAGATGGGAAGTTCCACCTCGCCCAAACAGGGTGTTTCCACGCCTCCTAATCCTATGAGATAGGCTTCTATGGGCTTGATGTCCAAATGCAGGTCTTGGCAGTATGAAAGTCTAACTGCACTAGTTGCTGCTCCTGAGTCAACCAATGCTCTCACAGTCCTTACACTCTTTCCTTGTCCTACCTCTATAGTCACAAAGGGCCGTCGATCAATTATTCGAGAAGTAGTTATGCCCGATTTTTGGCACATGTCCATGTGATATTTTGGAGCTTTTGTGTTGACATCTAGGCCTAGCCGCCGTAACTTATTTCTTCTGATGCGCTCTCTAGCCTCTGCTTGTGCTTCTTCTCTAACCCTTAACTCCTCTTCTTTTCGCTTCTTAGCAGTGTTGAGTCTCGTGAGTATTTCCTCTGTAAGAGGTTCTTGATATAACTTGACTCGACAACCACTAATATAGTTTGGTAGGATATCACCTTCTAAAGTGGCCAATTGAACTGCACCGCTAGTGGAGAGTCTATTAATGATCATGGGTCCATATCCTCGTTTCTCCAATTTGCGGGCATGTTGCTTTAGCGTATAAACCAGCACTAGATCTCCTTCCTTCAATCCTTTATCCTTTACATGGGCATCAAAGTATGCCTTTTGCCTTTTCTTTGCAGCATAAATGCCTGCTGCTGCCCGTAGCCTCGTCTCACCTAAGCGTTCTAGATCAAAGATCCTGGAAGACAACTCATGTCCATTCCACTCATGCTCTTGTGCTACTTTCAAGGCTGGGATTAAGAAGTCCAATGGTAGCACGGCATTCTGTCCAAAGACCATCTGAAATGGGGTAGCATTGAGTACCGTTTTGTAGGCAACTCGGTATGCCCAAATAGCATGATGAAGTTGTTTGTCCCAATCAGAGCGTTTATTATTTACAAGTTTCGTCAATACGTTACATAGGATCTTGTTCGTGCTCTCGGCCTGTCCGTTAGCTTGTGGGTGATAAGGGGCAGACTTCTTGTGTATCACCATGAATTCTTGAAGGAGATTTTCAATGACCTCATTCAAGAAGTGCGTACCTCTATCACTGACCAACTCTATTGGTAACCCATATCTAGTGAACACATTTTCGAATAAGAACTTAGCCGTCGTTTGAGCATCATTCTTTGTCGTGGCTTTTACTTCCACCCACTTTGTAAGGTAATCTGTGGCTACAATAATGTATTCTGCATGGGAGTTTCTAGCTGGGGGGTTAATAGGACCAACAAAGTCTATACCCCACTTTGAAAATGCACGTCCTCCCATCATTGGCCTTAAAGGCATCTCGTCTTTTCTTATCGGATATTGGGCACGTTGGCATGTGTCACATTTCTTCACATAAGTATGTGCATCCATATGAAGAGTGGGCCACCAAAGTCCTGAGAATAGAATGGTCTTAATTACTCTGTCAGGCCCAAAGTGTCCACCTGCAGCACCGCTGTGTGCAGTTTCTAAGACTTTCAAATAGTCTGATTCATGAACGCACAGTCTTAGGTAACCATCCTTGCCTCTTCGATATAGGTTGTCTCCTACTAGGGCATAGTCTTGAGCCTCTTGCTCCATACTCCGTTTTCTTGCAAGACTAGCCTGATTGGGTAATGTTCCCGATCTCATGAACGCAACCAATGGAGCACTCCAATCTGGGATTAATGACACATGATAAAGAGTGGCATGCTCCACTGGGGGTCTCTTCTGGCACACTGGACAATTCTGGATCCACTCCTGTATTTCTTTGTCCATGCTAGGCCAATACACTCCTAAACGTTTTAGATTCTGCAATGTTCGTTGTTTAGAGTAGTGATTTCCTAGCAGTCCCTCATGGGCTTGTTGCATCCAACTAGTATGTTCGTCGTCCTCCACACAACAAGCTAATACGCCCTCAGTATCTTGCTTGTACATACTTCCGGCCAATATTTGATACTTTTGTGATTTCACAATTTCTTCTTTGCTTGTTTTCACATTTTTATTTGCAGGTCCGAAGGTTAGGACTGGCACCAACTTATTTGCCCATTTAGGAACAACTTCCAAATTGAACAGATAAGCATCGGGCAATTCATCAGACACTCCTAGCGGTGGCTCTCCTGAAGTGATGCGAGAAAGATGGTCTGCCCTAAGATGGGTTCTACCTTTCCTAACAACAACTTCAAAGTCGTATTCCATTAGTAAGAGGAACCATCTTACTAAGCGGCCTGTATTGCAAGGTTTATTGACCAAATATAGTAAAGCTTGATGATCAGTGAAAAACTTGAACTTATTGGCCAATAGATAGTGTCTAAACTTCCTCACAGCGTATACCATGCCTAAGCCTTCTCTCTCTGTTGTGGTATAATTTCGTTCAGCTGCATTTAATTGCCTACTAGCATATGCTATCGGCAAATCTAGGTTTCCTTCACCCGTGGGTTGTGCTAGCACACATCCTATTGCATGATTGGAGGCATCTACATGGACATGGAATGGTTTACTCCAATCAGGAGTGGTCAGTATTGGTGCTGAGCACAAGCGTCGTTTCAGCTCGTTGAAGGAATTCTCGCATTCCTCGTTCCACTCAAAATTCGTTAGCAACCCGTAAAGAGGTTTAGCTATGATGGCATACATGTGGATAAACCTACGGTAATATCCACAATGGCCCATAAAGGCTTGTACCTCTTTAACATTCCTTGGTCTTGGCAGCTCTGCTATCGCTCTTACTTTGTCCTCATCTGTTGAAATTCCATTCTTAGAAACAATGTGACCTAAGATCTTACCTTGTCGTACCATGAACACACACTTCTCTGGGTTCAGAAACACTCGATAATCTCTACACTTGTTGAAGATTTGTCTGAGCTCAGGGATGTGGTAATTTCTCTGTTGGGAATGCGCACATAAATCGTCCACATATACTTCTAAGCTCTTCCGCAAGAACTCTTTGAAGACATGACACATGAGCCTTTGGAATGTTGCAGGTGCATTGGTGAGCCCAAATGGCATCACATGAAATGCAAAAATTCCCCATTCTGTGGCAAAGGCCGTTTTGTGTTGATCTTCGGGGGCAATGGATACTTGGTTGTAACCTGAAAATCCATCAAGGAAGCTATAAACTTCCTTGCCTGCAACACGCTCCAATAGATGTTCGGTGATTGGAAGTGGATAACTATCTCTGATCGTTGCGGCATTAACTTTTTTAAGGTTAATGCACACTCGCAATTTCCCATTCTTCTTGGGCACCACCACAATGGGGGACACCCATTCAGTGTGCTCAATCTCATAGATGAATCCAACTTCAATCAGCCTGTCAATTTCCTCCTTTATTTTGGCTGCATAATTGTCATTATATGTGTAGGGCTTTTGTTTGGTGGGCTTGGCATCAACGGTCATCGGAATAGTATGAGAGCAAATCTTTGGATCTACTCCTTTCAAGTCTCTATAGTGCCATGCGAAGACATCCCTATATTCCCTTAATAGAGCTACAAGCTCTGCTTCTTCTTTTGCACTTAGGTCATCTCCTATGTACGTACATCGTTCTTCTTTCCCTTCAATGGTCACTACAATTTTTTTGGTCTTTTCTTTATTGTCATATGCTTCTCCTGTAATGGCCTCTCTCTTAGGCATCCGTACCAAAATTTTTCGGTCTTCCACTTCATATTTCTTGAAATTATCTGGTACTTCAAACATTGATTCTTCCTCTTCTTGTTTCACTGCTTTTCTTTTCTTTTTCTTTTGACCTCCTTCACTTCCTTCCTTTGAATTTATCGTTTTAATACTCGTGAGGGGTTCTTCTTCTTTTTGGGTTAACACTCCTATGTCTTCTAAATAGTGTTCCTCTGAGTCAAAATAGGTATCCATCACAATGGATTCTAGATCATCATCATTCTCTTCTTCTTCTACGAACTCATTAGGATCACACTCTTCCAACAGGGGCTGACACATGAACACTGAAATATCATAACCCTCCTCATCACAATGAGGTGTCCATTGTTCTTCATTGACTGCTATGTCCATGGTAGCTAAGATTTCTGCCCAACCATGAGGCTCAAATTCCTCATCTGGAAATATCATCGGTGTATAGGCTGGGTCTTTTATTGGTCTATCTCCTGGGGGAGTTCCTTCTTCTCTCGCTTTTAGGCGCTTTTCCTCTTCCTCTGCGACCTTGCACATCCACAAGTGAGTATCTTCATGCAGCCAGGATGGATCAGGTGAACTTCCGAAATGCACGGAGATAGAATCTTCTTTCACTTTGTGGATAGGATTCCATTGTAAGGGTGGTACATCTCTGAAGGTGTAATCCTTCAGATTGACCTTGGTGGTGACCCCTAAGTGTTGTAAGTACAAGGAGTTGGTTCCCCAATCCTGTACTATTTGCAATTGTCGTAGGAAGGGTCTTCCTAGGATCATCTCGTAGACATTATTTTTCTCAAAGTCACATATAGCAAACGTATGTTCAAACTCTACACCACAAGTGGTTAGAGTTATCCCTTCAAGCGATCCTAGAGGTCTTTCAAAATGACCATCTGCCATTTGAAGCTTCATTCTAGTTGGTCTTAATGTGGGTTTGCTCCATTGCTTCCACAAGGAAGTGGTTGCAATTGCAACACCAGCCCCCGAATCTACAATTGCTTTGGTTGTGTAACCTTGATAGGTGATCGGAAGATAAGTGTTACCTTCTTCACCTTCACTCATGTCTCCTATCTTGTCAAGAGGTATCTCTGGAACTTTTTGCTTAGAGCCTACTTTTGGCATATTAGATTCAAGTTCTGGAACCTGATCCTTCACATGATTCCAGAGCTCCGGTTTTGCCTTGAGCAGCTCTTCCACAGTGAGATGACATTGAACCTTAGTGTTCTTCACAACATCAGTGTTTCTTGGAATCACTGAGTCTTCATTTCTTACCAATATTGTGGGGGCTCTGATCTGGAGAGATTCAGATTCCCAGGGGCCTGTGAAATGAGGCAACTCTTGTAAAGAATTAGATTCAAAATCTAATCTTTCATCTTCTTGTTGCTCTGCTTGGTCTCCATAGATAGACGGAATGTCTTGGGGAAATTGATCATGAAGATCATCAATCTCAGGAATAGGAGGGGAACTACCCTTCTCCTTGGCCCATTTCTCTTCCTGTATTTCCCGCAAGAACTCTTGAGAGTATTGTTGAATTGAAGGAGGTATTCCAGCATCCGTGGAATTAGGAACATAAGCTCCCATTGGTGGTGAGCTTCCTCTTTCAATAACTGGTTGAGCCTGTGGAGGTAAAGAAATTTGTGGTTTGTTTACCAACTGCTCTAATCTTTCTAGTAAGCCTTGGAAATGCAAATCCGGTTTGACAGAGTTTGTCTGATTGAACTTTTGACTAGTCTCAAGTATAGCTTGAGCTTGTTCTACCATTTTCATGCACATTTTCATCCGTTCAATCTCTAAGTCTGCTCTAGGGTAACTCTTGTCTAGGTTTGCAGCTGTTGGCCCTTCTTGAAGACGAGCCTGGTAGGCCTTGAACATCATGTCCAAGCCTTCTGGGGTTGGATCTGCAAGAACAGACCCTGGTTGTGGGTTATTTACAATGGGTGGTGGGGTGGAATGAGGTGGAGTGGATGGAGCTTCGTCATGCGAGGGGCTTTGAGATGCAATGTCTTCTATTTTTGTTTTGGTATCCCTTAGGCTTTCTTCTAGCTCGGATAGCTTTTTGTTCCACTTGCGATTAGCCTTCTCTCTGGTATCCTTCCATGTTCTTGGTTTCCTCTTACTAGGTTCTCCTGCCTCACTTGACTCCGATTGCTCAGATGGTTTTGCTTGTTGTGTAGCCTGTGCCCTAGTAACTGCCTGTACAGGAGCCACATTATTGCTACTTGAACTTGAATCTGCCACTAAGCCTACCACGTTGATGGGTGTGACCTTGGGTGCACTAGAGGGATTCCTGGGACACTCTCTAGGAAGATGTTCCTTGCCGCACTCAGGACAAAAGCCTTGTATTGTGATGTTCTGTCCTGATCCCAGAGCTGGTTGGTGGGGACATTCACGAATGAAATGATCGCCCTGACATCTAAAGCATGGTCCTCTAGGGGCTTGTGGTCTTACTTGTCTCAATTGGGGCCTAGGATTTGGATTCGTATACATGACATTGGAGTACTCTGGCTCCCAATTTTGTTCCATAGGTGGTGTCTCATATTGATACTGAGAAGTCTCACTTTGCTCAGGTGACTCTATATAATAAGCCTGTGGACTATCTTCATGGAAGTAGTCTGAACCATGAGCGTGAGAATCATTTTCTGAGACCAATGGGGTTAGTGGCACCAATGCTCTATTATGGTTCTCCTCCGCCATCGTATATTTAACTGGGATCACATTGGCAGGAGCTGGCGGTTGGTTTCCTAGGACAGGTTGTGGCCTATATGGTGCTTGATATTGCTGCTGGTATTGAGGTTGATATTGTTGTGGCCTATAATATGGCTGTTGGTACTGATTCTGATACCTACCCTGCTGGTAAGGTTGCTGATAATTTTGTTTAACAGCCTGCCTGTTATAGGGACAATCCTGGGTCGTATGATTTGTGTATTTTCTCTCAATGGTGCAATACAGAGCATTAGGGTTTCCTTGGGGTTGAGTCATCATTGGGCAGACATTAGCCATGTGATCTCCTCCACATGTATAACATCGCTTCACTGAAGTAACCCTTGGCATTTGTCTATTTTGAACTCCTAGCTTTTTGGCCACTTGCTCAGCTATCTCATCTATCTCAGTGGAGGCTCTAGAGGTATGACTTGTAGAACTATCAGAATCCTTATAGAGTTTGGATAGTCCTAATTCCTCACCCAAGTTGTCTTCTATGTCAATGCACATCCGTATACACTCTTCTATGGATCTAGGATCTTTCAGGTATACATATGACCTTAATTTTGTGCTCAATAGGCCATCTAAAAACAGTGCCACCTGTTTGGCTGATGTGGGTAATTCTGGTACAGGGCATCTTTCCAAGTACTGTCTAAATCTTCTTCCTGCGAGTCGCACTGTTTCTTGGGGTGTCTGCTTGAAGCTGTGGATCAAGGATGATGTGTTATGCCTGATACCACTCTTGGAAAATTCCACAATGAATTCTTCTAGCAGCTGACCTATCTCTCTATAGTTGCGACTGTTTAGAGGTTGAAACCAAGCTAAGGCAGTACCCTTAAGAGTCAAACCAAATGCCTCGAACTGGGTGAATAAGTCTTCAACTTGTTCAGCTCTTAGCACTTGTTTGAACTCCGCCACATGATCATAAGGATCTCCAAATCCATCAAAGTAATTCTTCATTGTTTTAACCACTTGAGACGGTCTAAGGGTTCTTGAGTGCTCTCGTGGTCTAGGCAATGGGAAATCATGATCATCTCTTTGATGCCTATGAACTCTATGTCTCTCCCTTTCAAGTCTTTCCGTTCCATATCCTGATCTGTCTCTGCCTACAGTGTCTGCAAAGCTTACCTCCGGTCTCTCTCTAGTTCTTTCCCTCTGGGTTTCATGAGCCTTGGATGATCCGGCTCCCTGGAGGCCCTGGGAAACATTCGATCTTGGTGGAGGGAAAAGTGCTTCACCTTGCCAAGTGTAAGCATGTCTATCATGATCTGATACCAAGAATAATTTCTGAGATGTGTGATCTAGATAGACAGCTTTCCCTGGTATCTCTGGATCCTTGAATTCATAGATGGTGGCTACTGGGCTGGGTTGATCTGGCCTAAATCTCCAAAAGGCTTCCTCCGTTTCTCTATTCACGAATAGTTCTATGCTTTTGTTATCTTGAGGAATCCATTCTGGAGTGAGCACTCTGGTTAAGACTGACTTACCTCTAGGGGTCTTGGGTTCTCCTCCTAGGTCTCCTTGCTCTAGGTCTCCTATCTCATTCTCAGGAATGATATTTCCAAACTCATCTGTCCTATCTGGTAAGTTGGTAACCACATACATGGTTCCTTCCTTATCAATGTAAGCACCCTCTTCAAACTTGACTACTGGGTGTTCAAGTCCAAAGGGTTGGTCAGGATTTTTGAGTTGAACCACTGATCGCCTTAGACCATCCTCATAGATGCGAGCACCTAATTGGTTGGTCCTGATATACTCCAATTGGGTCTTATAGGGACCTTCTGGTGTCTGTAAATAGGCAATGCCTGAGCTACGTGTGGGTCTTTCCATGCTAAAAGACATTTCCGAGTCACTGGTTTCTGAACTTCGTGTGTAAGGATAACCACTAAGCTGTTGAGCCCAAGACTTGGCTGTATGGTTGACACTAGCCTCAGATGACCTAATGCTTTGTCTATCCTTGCCTAAGTGTCTACCAGATCTCAGGTTCATAAGCCTTGGCTTCTAGTCCCAAAGTTCTCTTATATTGCTCAAAATCCTTTGGAACTCCTTGGTTTTCTAGTTCCCTTGAGGGTCAACTTCAAAATACCCTATCTAATAATCCTGGTATTAATAGTAACATAACCAGTCGATGTTTTGGTTGTATTCCCCACGAGCTTTCCAACAAAACCAAAATCACAGCAAACGGATTCCGTATGAGAAAGTTATGCCAGTTCAGGGTTTTGGGGTTAAAACAGGGAAACAGGGTCTCTCAGAAAATGCTTCAAATCAGGCGATATATGACATTTATAGGACACGATACTTGTTACTTGAGGAACTCGATACACGATACTTGATCTTTGAACAGACGATATACGATATTTCAAGGAAAACGATACTTGATACTTTCCCCAAACGATACACGACCTCCAAGCCAAACGATACACGATCTCTCACAAAACGATCGCTGGACAAAACGATATCTGAGCAAACGATCGCTGGACAAAACGATCTTTGACAAAACGATACTCGATACTTAGCTCAAAACGATACTCGATCGCTGGCAAGTATCGCGATCTCTGAGACGCGATACACGATACTTGGACCAAAACGATACTTGACCAACACGATACACGATACCTGAATCCAGACGATACACGATATTTGATTGCAGACGATACTTGATTTTCGGGAAAAAACGATACACGATACTTCCCCAAACGATCTCTGGACTCAACAATCTTTGGTCAAAACGATACACGATCGACGATATTTGGTTCAAAACGATACGCGATCTCTGAGTGAAACGATCTACGATCTTTGACCAAAACGATCGCTAAGCACAACGATCGACGATCTTTGGCAAGTATCGCGATCTCTGGAACACGATACTTGAGCCAAACGATACACGATCGATGGGAAATATCGCGATACTCAACCTTAGGAGCAAAACGATACTTGTGAAGTATCGCGATACTCGACCGCGGGAGTAAAACGATACTTGACCCTTAGACAAATTTTAACAATTGTTTTTGAATTTTTGATTTTGCCCCCTTGATTTCCTAGCTCTTCTCTCTTATCCTCACTCTCTGTATCAAGCAAAGCTCAACATTTAACCTCTGTAAATCCCAAACGATACTTGACGCAGGTCGACTTTTTTTCTCAAAAGAAAACTTGGATTTCCTGAGAGTTTATGAGTATGAAGTGGGTTTGCTTACCTTTGATACTCTCTTCCAACTCTCCTAGCACCCTATTTTGCTCTGCGTAGCTCCCAAAAGCTTTGTTTCTCAAAAACGATACTTGACGCAGGTTTTAGCACTTCCGAAAATGGCCGCTCAGATTCTTGGTGTTTGGAGAGTGTTTCACGAGTTTTTCTTCAGCGATTCAGTTCTGCACCCCCCTCTAAGCTTCTTGCTCACAACCACAAGTAAAAACAAGGTGAATGTACTCTAAAAAATGGAGAAAAACTGAGAAGATGAAGGTGGGTGGAGATGGTGATGATGGTGAAGATGAAGAAGAAGGAAAATTCAAAAACTGAACTGAAAATGATGATTTTTTACCTTCCAACGTCGCTACTCTACGTCTTACCGTCACACGCTCGTCCTCCAAGCTCTCTCCCCGGCAACGGCACCAAATTTGGTGTCACTCTAGCACAATGGTGAGTACCAACGTGAGGAGATACACCTCATAAATGTCAATCCGTGGAGACGTGAGGACCGGTATGAAGACCGCGAGCAAGTGATGGCACAAGTGCGTGAGTGAAAGCACACAAGCATGCACACACATACACACACACGCGCACAAGGTAAGAGCAAAGAGTGGAACAATGGAAAGCTTCGATTACCAAAGAGCTCTCTTACAAAACTGAAATCTACCACCAGCCAACCTCAAAAATGAGCTCTCCAGCCCTTTTTATAGTTTTTGAGTGGTTTTGGCCCTGTCCAGACCTAGTGTCCGGCCTAGTTAAAAAATAGGTTCCAGGGCTTATTTGGGGGCTCAAACGGAGTCTAAAAATCATGAAAATTGGTAGGATGGTAGATCTAATACTCCTCAAGCTCGAGGACTCCTCGGCTTGAACAAAATGGAGTTATAAATAAAAATTAAGGTGGGACTATCCGAGACCTTCTAGGATAACTTTTTGTAGTTGCTACGAGAGTTCTTTGATGTGTTTGCATGGGATTACCGGTATATGAAGGGATTGGACCCGTGGATTCATCAACACAGAGTGGTGCTAAAAACCGAATGCGAGACCTATCAAACAACCTAGTTACATGATGAATCCTAATTATGCAGCACAAGTTAAAGCCAAACTTGATTGATTGTTGAAGGTGGGATTTATTGTGCCTATCGAGCATGCAGAGTGGATTTCTCCCATTGTTATACACCCAAAGAAAAATAAGCAGTTGCGGATATGCGTGGACTACCAGAAATTAAATGCCTTAACCGTACCTGATCCGTAGATAATGTGGCCGGTCAGGAGATGTATTCCTTTCTAGACGGATACAATGGTTACAATCAAGTCCAAATGGTAGAGAAGGACATTCCCAAGACTGCATTTATTACAAACTAGGGTGTCTATGCATGTACAGTGATGTGGTTTGGTCTGCGGAATGCTCCAAGTACGTTTCGACGTTGTATGTAGGAAATTTTCTCTCCTTATCTCACCACCTTTATGAGAGTGTATTTGGATGATTTCTCCTTATCTGGAGATACATCGGCACACCTGCACCATTTACGATGTTGTTTTTCAAAGTGTCGGGAATATCGCTTGTGCTTGAACCCAAATAAATTGGTATTCTCTATTTCCTGTGGCAAGTTGCTCAGACACGTTATTTCAAAATAGGGCATTCAAGTGGATCCAGATAAAGTGAAGGCCATATTGGAGGCTCCTGCTCCTAAGACACCCAAAGACATGATGCGGTTTTTGGGCCAAATCCGGTGGCATGGACGACACTTGCGGTGGTTTGCTCATCTAGCCACACCCCTCAATCGACTGATCACTAGTAATCCTCACCAATTTGAATGGTCTGAAGCCTGTCAGTTGTCTTTCAACCGCTTGAAATCGCTGTTAACGCAGGCACCCATTCTCCAAGTGCCGAATTGGGAACTTCCATTTCACGTCTTTGTGGATACTTTCGACATTGCTATTGGCAGCGTGCTGATGTAGCAAACGGAGAAGTCTTTCCGTCCCGTGTATTATGCGAGTCGCAAATTGGCTCCGGTACAGTGCAATTATTCAGTTACTGAACGAGAATGTCTTGGCCTAGTGTATTCGGTGAAAAAATTCCGGCATTATTTGTTGGGACAACATTTCACTTTTCATGTTGATCATGTAGCTTTGGTGTACCTTGTTCGCCAACAACATTTGGGAGGAAGACTAACAAGATGGATCTTGTTGCTCCAAGATTTTGACTATTCTGTAGTACATCGCCCAGGGTCAGCACACACGCTTGCTGACTTTCTCTCTCGATTGGATTCCGGTGAACTTCCGGAGGGCGTTGATGATACAACAACAGCTATCTATGCAGTAGTGACAATACAAAATGATCAACAGGAATTACCGGTTCCCTCTTCTTACTATGACACCTTGCTTTTGTTCTTGACTAGTAGATGTCCGCTTGGTACGACCTCTTCAGCTGCTCGATGAAGACTAGCCATGTACAGTCGATGCTTTCGGTTGATTGTCGGCCAGTTATATTACATGGATCACTCAGGAGTACTACTCAGATGTGTTCCCCCACATGAAATTGCTTCAGTCATTACCATGGTCCATACTGCACCAACCGGATGACATTTTGCGGTTGACCTAACTCACCGGAAGATTCTGCAGAGTGGATTGTGGTGGCCCACTATGTATCATGACATCACCAAGTATGTACAACAGTGCGATGAGTGTCCACGTCCGGTCAGTCTTTACAGCGATACTACTTCCCTCTCCAACCCGTTGTGCCTCTTGAACCCTTTCAGAAATGGGGTTGGATTTTATCAGACCAATTACACATCCGGCAATAGTCACCAATAACATATATATTCTGACATACACATATTACGCAACTCAATGGGCCGAAGCATGGGCTCTCCGATCAGCCACAACAGCTGCGATTGTTAAATGTTTAATGAAGGATATATTTCTGCGCTACGGGTTACCTTTAAAGATAGTAACTGATCAAGGTACGCACTTTGCAAATACATTAATGCAAGTGCTTATGAAAACCTTCCAGATTGTGCATGAATTCAGTTCTCCCTATTACCCACGAGCAAATGGACTCGCGGAGAGCACCAACAAGTCTCTCTTGAACATCTTAAAGAAACTGGTGTTGGATTGCCCAGAGAGATGGGACCAATTTCTACCTATTGTATTATGGGCTTATCATACCACATACAAAGTGGCAGCCGGAACAACTCCTTTTAAGTTTGCGTATGGATTGGAAGCGATTGCTCCTATGGAACTGGTGGTTCCTAGTCTACGTGTGGCCCTTGAACGGAAGCTATTACCGGAAGAATCTTTTCCCTTTCGATTGGAGGCTTTACAGTCTCTGGATGAACAACGTCTGGAGAGTTTCTTAGTGTTGCAGGAAGTGCAGCTGAGACAAGCCAAAACCCACAATCGTTTCCTCAAAACTCTCGTGTTTACGGTAAACCAATTAGTCCTCTTCTATAATGCTAAGTCTAATAGATCCACCGGAAAATTTAAACTGTGCTGGTTCGGTCCATACCGTATTGCTGAACAAGTGGGACCCGCAACTTTTCGGTTATCCACCTTAACTGGTCACCTTCTCCCTAAAGTGATTAATGGTTCGAAGCTTTGACCCTATTATCCGTCATCTACCACCTCATGAGGTGTCTTCGGTCTTTTTATTCCTTTTCGCTTGCCCCTCTTTTCCATCGACTTTCTTTTCGGATCTCTGTGTTTCGGGTGACCAACTAACGGTAATCCTTCCGTTTTCTTATCTAGCCATGATTAATAGCCGCCTTTGTGTCGTCGATTTTGTTAATGCCTGCATGTCACCATTATGTCGGTATATTTCCAATACTGCGTTATGATTAGGGTCCTTGCTGCCTGATTTTTCAAGTGTTTCTACTTAATCTTGTTCTTTTCGCTGTTAGTCGCTATTGTGTCATTGTGTGTTTGCGACCCTTGCATATTTTGTGCTTTCAACTGTTTCTGCGTGTGCCATGGAAGCTCTTGCGAACATCGTAACCTTCCTAGCAGGTCTCACTCTGGATGTGACGGAGTACTTGCATGCTCGAGGGCTCTTGGCCTTTGCTGAATTGCCTTGGCATTCAGTGGAGTGTCATTCGTTCTGTGCGTAGATTATATCTTCCATAGCCGCCAGGCCTGCTAGCAAGCAATGTTGGCCATTAACGTGTTTAAACCCTCATGTTCTCGTCACGTTCAACACTATCCCTGAGGGGTTTCATCTCCCTCAAGAGGGGTTGGTCGATGGACTGCTACTCCCTATGGCGACAATGAAAGAACTGTTTCCCCGGCACTCATCTAATGAGTTTGCCATTCTTTGTCGATCTGAACCTGAGCACACCGCGCTTCAATTTCTTGTCGCAGCCTTAAATTGGCAGAAACAAACTTACGGTATCTCCCGTCCATTCTATTCCATGATAGACACTGCTTTTAGAGAAACAATCAATTTTACGTCATTCTTCTTTCAGCACATTCACCGCGAATGCCAAGCAGTTACCAAGCAATTAGCCAAGAACGAGATTTTGAGAACTCGGTTGCCGCATTTGCTCTCCCTTCTTCTTCCAGTGATAGAAGCAGCGCAACCACCTCCAATGAATACCATGCTTCTAAATGAGGAGTCTACATAGATGATGGAGGATGATGACGATGAAGACTTGCTCCATTTCTTCCAGCGAAAACGTAGACGTCTTAGCCCATCGCAAAGCTAGGTGCAGGATTCAACCGCATTTCAAGAAGTTGAACTCTTTCATGATACCGCCACCACTTTACAGGGCACATCAACACCCTCTTCTCCTAGCCAATAGTAGGAGCTAGACGTGATCATGGAAGATGTCACTGAAGTCCAACCACAAAATGAACCAGAGCAATTGGATGCTAAGCATTTGAAAGAGACAGTGGAAGCTACCATTCTTAGTGAATGTCGTCCTCCTTCTCCACGAGACGCAGACGACCAAGCAGATATAGTCAATCAACCGACCGGTACTGAAGAAGCAGTTACCGAAGTCGCTTTGTCAGTCCCTCAACAAGAAACCGGAATTGTATTAGTTCTGACTCCCCTTCTTCCTCTTCCTCCTCCAACCACCAATCTTGCTGCTGTTGAAGTTCCTCCCGCTACGCCTTCACCTGCCATTCGTGAGGCATCAACTAATCTCCTCTCCTCTCCTGATTACTCTCCCCCATCATCACCTCACCTGCTTGCTGCCCCACCATCGCAGCTCCTCCTTCTCTTCCTCCGGCATTAATGTTCACTGAATTGGCATCCATGGGCCAATTACTTATTCAATTCTCTCAGCAGTTGCCTCTTCAGATGAAGATGGCCCAACAATCACTTCGACAAGAACTGCAAAGTAAAGTGGATCTCCTGGAAGCTGACATCGCACCCCTCCAGGAAGAAATACTTGAGGCCAAAGCCGAGAATCATTCATTGCATACTCAAATACAGCAACTGCAAGAACAGTTAACCGCAAAAGACAGTATCATTGCTCAACGGGACACCGAAATTGCATAATTGAAGCAAGAAGTTGCAGATAAGAAGGATGCTATGACAGCATTAGGCAATGAGCTCCATAGTACGAGGGATGCACTTAGCATTTTAGAAGAGGCTTCGCAATCGCTGGCGGCCAATGTACTTAAAGCTGAAGCTGAATTGCATAATGTCACTAAGCAGTTGTTCCAGAGAGATCAAGAGTTTACTGCTGAGATTGCCAAGACCCTCCAGTTGAAGAAGGAACTTGCAGGTGTGCAAAAAGAGAGAGAACACTTCTACAAAACAATGCAGTTTCAAGCTCAGGAACTTGAGAGAAGAGAAAAGCAATTGGGAGTTCAGGTAGACAGGCTCTCTCGTATTGATGCAGAGGTAGCTGACATAAAGCTGGCGGGGATGTTGCACTGGCCAATGAATTTTATTTATAGGAATCATTTTTGCAGATGAAGACGAAGTTACTAATAAGCCAGATCATCGCTGCCAGTTCCGTTAGGACTGATGCACAGCTCATAGAACCTGCAATTTTGAAGAATATGTTAGATTCCCTAAAGCAAAAGATTACCTGTACCTTTAAATTAGCTCAAACTACGTATATCCAGGGTATCATAGATGAACCTTGACTATGTACTTACCAATTTTGGGTTTGAGTCCACCGTGCGTGCTAGTGTAAGCCGCCGGAAAGGAACTCCTTAATTTTGTAATATACCCTGAAAAGTCGCATGCATAAGGCGTAGCGCAACAGTTGTAACTCTTGACAAATTAATGAAAGAGTCGCGTGAAGCAAAAGGCATGGTCGTCGCCGGACTATTCGTATGGGCGAGAGCCTGCAGTGGAACGATGTTGCCGAAATCCTGTGTAAATTTGAGTCTTCATTAATTCTATTGATTAAGCTTAATAATTAAGTTAAGTCTTAATGAAGTATTAATGATTGATGGGTTAACACGATAAGTGTAGAAGTTACACACTGAGTTTGCGATAGTATTAAAGTATTCAGTAAATATATTCGAATAGTTAATGTGTGCAAGTCTGTAAGTGGATACACGAAATCTGTAGATTTGGGAAAATACAAACAGGGCCTCTGTTTACAGACCCCTAACCATCCCAAGAACCCAGACTTGAATTAAACTTTAAACATATAATACTTAATCCTGTTTTAACACTTTTAACAGGACCTTGGGATCTTTGGTTGTAAGCTTGGCACTTCTCTGCACACTTCTCTGCACACTTCTTAGTCACTCTTCATCCACACCTCGCACTTCACTTCTCTGCATCACACAGTGTGTGTCTCTTCCACTTCTCTCTCTTGCTTAGTCTAGACTATGCTCACCTTGCTTAGTTCTCCAAGAATAGTCCTTGCCTTGATTTGAGTGTCGATTCATGTACGCTCATAACTGCAAGAGTATCTTAGTGCTCACTTTGATGTCCCAAGATTGTCTCCAAAGTGGGCAGCCAACGAATCCTTGTTTTGTCCTGTAGTGACTTTAGAATAAAACAAAAATTTTAATTGGGGGGCCATGCTTTCACTTTTGCGTACGCTGCCGCTTCACATACCTTCACATTTTGCCTTTTAATTCTTCACTTCTGTACCTAAGAGAGGGTTCACCTGAACCTTCCAAAACACTTTAAAAACACTTTTGAACCTTAGGGAATTACAGAAATACCTCTGCAACTTGCAACCAACTTTCTGCAATTTTACCCTTTGTGAACAATTAATTGTGCACTACCTTTGCACCTTGACACCCGACTTTGAATGATTTGACTTTGTGCATGTTGACCTTTGATCTTGAATATATTGACTTTGACCATCTTGACTTTGATCTTTTTTACTTTGATTGTGGTTGACTTTGACCAATATTACTTTTATGGGCTCAACAGTGAACCTCCAAGAAAATTTAGAAATAGCTAAAGCCAAGATGCAACAAGCACTTGATAGGGCAAAAGAATATGTTGACAAGAAGAGATATCCGAGAGTCTTTGAGCAAGGGGATAGAGTTTTTCTTCAAGTGCCAGCTAGGTTTACTTCACTATCCACATGGAAGTGTACTAAGCTTTCACCAAGGTTTTGTGGACTTTGGAAGATAGTTAAGAAGCTTAGTGATGTTGCATACCAATTTGAGCTTCCTCCAAATTGTAGAGTCCATCTAGTGTTTCATGTTAGTAAACTTAGAAAGTATATTTCTAAGGAGGATAATCTAACAGTGGGTATTGTTTCTTTGTAGGAAAGTGATAGCACATATCATTCTCTAGATATGATACTAGATTGGAGACAGAAGCATTTGAGAAACCTTGTCATCCAGGAGTATCTAGTAGCCTGGAGAGGGTTACCACTTACAAACTCTACTTTGTAATCAGAAGCTTTGGTTCGCAAGTACTTTCGCTCATTGATCATTGAGGAAAATGATCTTTAGAAGGGGGAGAGATTATCAAACATTGTTCTACATAGGCTACTCCATGTGTGTGTGAGACAAGGCCAACCATAGCCAATGTCCCAAGCTCGGGGGATATCCTAAGTATTCAATGGTGATGGGGATGAGTGTTGCATGATGGCCACATGGTGGCACTAGATCATTCTAGAGCATTACTATTTTGGATGCAAGATGATACATTGGATGGGAGGAGAGTGGCACACACATCATTCACAAGTCTTCAAGAGAATTTTTAGTTAATTCTAGCAATGGCCCATCACATTTTGACCTTGCGTGTCTTCAACACCCCTAAGTCTCCTTGCACATCCTTTGAAAAATGCAAAACAATAGCAAATGAAGGAGTGATGTTTAAACTTAGCCTTTATATAGGTTCCTACCCCATCTAGATAGCCAAAAAAAAAGAAGTGATTGTTATTCAACATATACAAATCTTTAAATGACTACAATGAAGTTTAATCATACTCAAGAGAAAAGGAAAAACAAGAACTAAGTCTATGAATTGATTTTTTCTAGAACATTTGCACATGGGGATCTACATATTAACTTTCATTGCATTTAAGCATTGCACTAATCATAATTCTTGAATTCCTTTCTTTTTTATTCCAAAGCCCTCACCATGCTACACATGAATGAAGTAGGTATGGTGAATAATATCGTTTGAAATTGATCCTTTCCTTGTTTATATTGATAGAAAAGAAAACTAAAAACTCTTTTGGAACTTCAATCTTTGATCTACTCTTCCATTTAGGTTTGAAAGATTGAAATTGATAGCACATGCACCTTGAGAAGCCCCCCCTCATCCCCCACTTTCTAGGGGTTATATGTCAGACTGCACTCTGGGTTTCGAACACTGGATTTTGTAGTCCAAGGTCTAAAGTGTTCACCACTACACCATAAATCCGCGATGAAGAGAAAACTACTAACTTGGAACTTTCCTCTAGGATATAATTAAAAAAGAAGCTAGATTTCAATGACCCAAAACATTAGTGTTCATGGGCACCAATCCATTTGAGTCATTGTGGTAAGGTGACTTGAAAAGGGTCTATTTTTCCGCAATTTGTAACACAGGCAACAATAATTGTTTTTCTTCTTCCATGTCAAATTCCATTCGCATCGTTTCCAAATCTAGTCGTGGAGGGGTCTTTAAAATGCTAGTTGACATTTCTTTAGTGGTTAGTAGGCGTGCAACAAGCTCTAATCTAACAAAGCATTCTAGGCTATGATTAACTCCTCTCCCTTTTCTTGATTCTTAATACCTGTTGGAGCTTTGGCACAAGGGCAGTTCAACATAGCTCTAAGTTCAAGTTAAGGTATTGTGTTTTCCCTCATCGTCATAAAAGTCATCGTAAAGAGGTTGTAAGTATTTGATCTACGTTGGCAGTTGCCCAAAAAACATCCATATGAAGCCAACCTTCCCTTTTTGCAAGGCAAGCAGAAATCGGGTATACGTGCAAATATGCACCCACTACATAATTTGGTAGCAATAGTTTTGAACTAAACCAGCACTCGTATACAGCTATCTAATCCACCAGCTCCCCCTATACTTTCTATGCCTCCGAAACTTTGATCGAGGAATTTATGTTCGTCGATATTGTCGCTCAGGTTTGTATATCATATGAATGGCAAGTTCGTACCCACATTGTCTGATGGCTAAGCACGGAAGCGAACAATGTGATACTAAGCTGGGTGGGTGTTACGATTACTTCCATCGACGGACGTATTGGATGCCCTATGATTGTCAAAAACACTCCTTATGTTATTGGACATTGTACAGTCGAGCCTTTATCGCTTTGAGAAGCGGGAGACACAATTACTCAGCTGGTAACATATCTTCTGGTTGATTCAGATGGAAGATGAGGATCACCTCATTGAAATCTTACTTATGATGATACATACATGCAGCAGGTGCAGGGATATGGTGGGAGTTTTACATGTCCATCGACAAGTCTGCCTTTCTAATATGGAGTTCAGCTCCATGCAGGGAGACTACGTTAAGTGCTGCTACTCTTATCCCTCCCAGCTAAGCTGGATGGGTCTTTCGATTACTTCAATTTTCAGACGTATTGAAGGCCATAGGATTTGCCAAAAATGTCTTTTATGATATTAGATATTGTACAGTCAAAATGTTTTTTGATTCCAGAATCAGGAGACATTTGGTTCAGCTGATAGCAGATACATTAATTGAAAGGGCGGACACGTAATAAATGGATGGAGGACACTTGTTCTTCGGAGCTCTAGTTGAGGCCTATCTTTTGGTCGGCTCCCATGGAAGACAATCATCACCTCATCGAAATCTTCCTTAGAATCATACATAAATGCAGAAAGTGCAGGGACATGGTTGGAGCTTTATATGTCTATTCACAAATCTGCATCTCTAATATGGAGTCCAGTTCCATCCTGGGAAACTATGTTGTGCCCATGTTTGTTGATTGTGGAAACCTGCAATTGGCCCTTGATGTGTTCAACAGGCTGAGCTCCAGGAATGTATTCTCGTGGACATATCTCATTTTAGGGCATATCCATTCTGAGCAGCTGCATGCTGTTTTTGAGCTCTACACTCGAATGAAGGTTGAAGGTGTGCAACCGAAAAGCTATACTCTAGTTGCACTCCTTAAAGCTTGCTCTCGATTGTTGGATATTGATAAGGGCAGATGGATTCATCTCGAGATTATGCAGAAGGGCTTTGAGGCTGATATACTGGTTAGTAACACACTGACTGACATGTATGCAAAATGTGGATTGCCTCATGAAGCGCAAAGAACATTTGAAAGTTCAAATTTAAATGATCGGGATGCTGTGATCTGGAATGTGCTTATTTCAGGATTTGTAGATCATGGCTTTTACAATGAAGCATTGAAATGTTACGACAAGATGGGGGGGGATGGTGTTCCTCCAAGTGCACCCACATTTGTATATGTGCTTCAATCATGCAAAAATCTGGAAGATATCTCAAGGGCTCAGGGATTCCACACTGCCATTGTTTTGAAGGGCTTCGATTCAGATTGCCTTGTCAGCAACACACTGGTTGACACATATGGAAGATGTGGATTCCTTCTTGATGCGTCTTACTTGTTTGAAGGGCTTTCAATTCAGAATGTTGTTTCTTGGACTGCACTTATTGATGGTTATGCAGAAAATGATGGAAACAAAAAAGCCCTTGAACTCTTTGGCAGGATGCAGTCCAAGAATGTTTTACCAAATATGGTCACCTTTGGATCTCTTTTGAAAGCTTGCACAAATCTATGTAATTTAGACAGGGGATGCATTATACACTCCGAGATTATTCACCTAGGTTATGACAAATCGCAGCTCATCAGCAACTCTTTGATGAGAATGTATGTGAAGTGTGATGCAATTTTAGAGGCGGAGAAAGTATTTGATGCAATCCCTTCCCGGAATATTGTTTCTTGGAATATACTCTTTGAAGCACGTAACAATCATGGAAAGACTGAGGAAATTATTCACTGCCTTGATAAGATGCAGGAGGAGGGGATTTCTCCGGATGTAGTTGCATATGCTTGTATTTTGAAGGTGTGCACGGGTCTAATGGATTTGGATAAGATAAGAGGTATGCACATTGATATTACAGAGAGGGGGTTTGAGAGGGAGAGCTTGGTGTCTACTGCTCTTATTTATAGCTATGCAAAATGTGGATCACCTACAGAGGCACAGGAAATTTTTGACAGATTGCCTGACCGCAGTATAGTGGAATGGAATGCCCTGATTGCTGGGTATTCTGAGCATGGTTATGATCAAGAATTTTTAGAATGTCTCAAGAACTTGCAGAAAAGTAATACTTATGCTAGTGCAGTTACATACATTTACATTATAAGGGAGTTGGGAAATAGAGGATTTTTGAGAATGGGTCAGGAGCTGCATGGTCATATTGTTCAAATTGGGTGGGACACAGATTCTTTCATTGGCAACAGCCTTGTCGTAATGTATGCAGGATGTGGCTTATTATCAGATGCTAAGAAGTCTTTTGCTAAACTGCTCATGAAGGATATAATTTCTTGGAATGCCATTATTACTGGGTATGCTGATTCTGGATCTGATCGTGAGGCACTTAACACTTTCCGACAAATGCAAGATGTAGGAGTTTGTGAAGATGCCATAACTTACGTTTCTGTGTTGAAATCGAGTGGAAATCTCGGGGCCATCAACTCTATTAGACAAATTCACAAAGAGATACTACTTAAGGGTTATGATCTGGATGCTTATCTTGTTGCTACCTTGATTGTTTCATATGCTAAGTGCTGTTCACTTGCCAGTGCAGAGAACATATTCGAAAAATGTTATGAGCATAGTGTTATCTTATGGAATTCTATGATCACTGGACTTGGTATGAATCATGAGGTCCATGATGCAATTGGTCTGTTTAAGGCAATGAAAGGGAAGGGGTTGAAGCCAGATGCAATAACCTTCTTATGCCTTTTCACTGCATGCGGCCGCACAAGCGTGTTGGACATTGGACAGGAGTTTCTGAACTTTATGACTAAGCAGTACCACTATTTACAGACATCTGATCACTTCTCTTCCATTGTTGATCTTCTTGCCAGATCAGGGTTTTTGAATGAAGCTGAAAAGTTTCTTGAAACATTGCCATGCACTGGATCAGATGATACATGGACTTCATTGCTTAGCGCATCCAGAAATTACTTGCAGACAGGATCTGGAACAAGATGCTTCAATCAACTTTTCCAGATGAAACCATATTGTGCATCTGGATATGTTCTTCTTTCCAATCTGTTTGCAAGTGAAAAACTGACTAGGAATGGTGGTTGTCATCCATATACCAATTACGATGAAGAACTTAAATCAGTTCAAAGTATATTCTGAATGTGATGTTGCATGCATGCACGTGCATGGGCACGCACGTACATGTGTGCGAACACAGTCACTCACACACACACACACACACACACACTCCTCTCTCTCTCTCTCTCTCTCTCTCTCTCTCTCTCTCTCTCTCTCTCTCTCTCTCTCTCTCTCTCTCTCTCTCTCTCTCTCTCTCTCTCTCTCTCTCTCTCTCCGCCCCCCCCTCTCTCTCTCCCCACACCCCCTCTCTCTCTCTCTCCCCTCTCTCTCTCTCCCCCCCTCTCTCTGTGTGTGCGTGTGTGTGTGTGTGTGAAGTAATAAATCTTCCTAGGGACCCATAGGTACACATGCATGCACATGCACACACCACACTGACACAGGCACAAACACACGCACACGCGTGTGTGAGCATGCGTGCATGTGCATGGGAGTGAGAGAGAGCACATGCACGTGCACACATACACACAAAATTAAAAGAAATTCATCTTCTCAGAAATCCGTATGTTTTTGTTACCATAAATAGTCTAGGTTATGGTGACCCAGACAGGGGGCATGCTCATTCGCACTTCATATTGGAGGTTTGGTCTTGGGGATGGCAAGACAGTCTTGGTACCATGTATGATCCACAAACGTGAGGTTTCAGGCATGGTTTCCAGTGGTTGGAGTCAATTATTCTTTCTCAGGTTAAGTTTTCAACTAGTTTCCTCTGGACGCATTTCTCCTTCTATGGCTGTTATCATAGCCCTATTTTAGGGACATATCTGGGTTCGAAACTTGGTATTGAGATCGAGCTACAGTTACCTGATACCTACAAAAACTTATGGAGGGCACTTGAGCGTAAGAAGCGCATGATAAAGTTGGTGTGAATTTCCTTGAGGGTCTATCATCGCTACAGGATGCTCACTGATGACACCTTCTGTTGGAACTGATGATGTCAAGCAGGAGGATTTTGGTGTGAATTTCCTTGAAGGTCCATCATCGCTACAGGATGCTCACTGTTGACACCTTCCGTTGGAACTGATGATGGAGAGAGAGAGAGAGAGAGAGAGAGAGAGAGAGAGAGAGAGAGAGGGAGGGAGGGAGGGGGGAGAGGGAGGGAGGGAGGTGAGATGTTCAACCCAAGCATGCAAGAAACTGGACATGGGACGCCAAGGTGATTGCCAAAGAACTTGTTTTATATTATGTTTGCAAATCACTTTACAAGGGATGGCAATGAGAGCTTGGCATTAGGAGTAGATCGACTACCTCTCATAGTTGCGCACAATTAAATGCAACAGGGCAGATGGGCTGGATAGAAAAACAGTGCTTGTGACATCCTCCCCCGGCTTGGAGAGCTTGTTGCCCTCAACAAGTGGGTTCGGGTCTTACAAAAGTTTGGATGATTACAAAAATTGGGAATATAACAAGGGGCCGAGAGCCAAGATTGGCTTATGTGTTTCGATATCGATAGTATTTTCAGACTAAGGGATGATCCGGGCCAAACGAGTCAGCCGGGATCCACTCGCAATGGACTAAGGGCCGATCCTTCCATTTGATAAGGAACTCAGGCCCGTCGCGCGTAGTGCGGTCTTGAATGATAGCTTCTGGCACGAGTTGGTTCTCACCATCTGTGCCACGTCGGGCAATTCCAACTGATACGTAATTGTGTTGATTTGCTTGGACACTTTGTAGGGGCCGTAGTACTGATGGTTGAATTTGTATGTTATGTTTCGGGGAAGTGTAATGTTGCGAGCACTGAGTAACACTAAGTCATCTTCTTGAAAGACTTCGGCTGAGTGCCTCTTTTGGTTTGCGTACTGAGCCATGCGTTCTTTACTTCGCTGCAAGCTAGACTTAGCTTCTTCTAACTTCGTCTTTCGCTGGTCCAAGAAGGCTCCGTAATCAGGATCAGTCGTAGATGGTGTGGAATCTTGTGTAAGTGCTAGGGGTGTGATGACCTCTTTGCCTGTGGCAAGCTCGAATGGAGTCATCTTTGTGCTCGAGTGGACCGATGCATTATAATGGAACTCCAAAATGTCCAAGTGTTTGGCCCAGTCCTGATCGATTTGCAAGTAATAGCGAATGTAGTCTTCGATTGTCTAATTGAGTCTTTCAGTCTGTCCATCTGTTTGAGGGTGATAAACGGACGAGAATCTAAGTTGGGTGCCCAGTAAGCAGAAAAGTTTGGTCCATAGTCGGCTTAGAAAGCGTCCCTCCCGGTTCGACACTATGGCCAAGGGCAGTCCGTGGTACTTCACGATTTGTGAGAAGAAGAGTTTGGCTACTGCCTTTGCATTGAGAGGGGGTTTGGTAGGAATGAAGTGGGCCTGCTTGGTGAAGTAGTCCACTATCACGGAGGCCTATCGGTTTAAGTCTATCCTGAAGGACAAGCTGGCACGTAGGGCACGTCTCCACATACTCGTGTACTTGTGCCTTCATGTCGGGCCAAAAGAAGTGCTTATGTAACGTGTTGTAACTGCAGTTTTGACCACTATGCCCAACCACTTTGCAATCATGAGCTTCCCAGAGCAACTCATTGTGTAGCTCGAAGTCATTTGGCATATAGATCTTGTCCTTGTGGTAAAGTATGCCCTCTTGAATTGTGTAGCGGCGTGGTTGATTGGTGCTTGAGACTTTGTTCATGATGTCTTGGATTTTGGTGTCCTACTCTTGAGCCCGTTGAATTCTCCCTTTCAAATTTGAGGCAACGGTGGATATTGCTTGGATTTGGGGTCTTCGACTTAATGCATATGGTGTAACATTCTGCTTTCCCGGTTTGTGAATGATCTCGATATCAAACTCGGCGAGGAAATCTTGCCACCTTGCTTGTTTCAGGCTCAACTTTGGTTGTGAAGTGAAGTACTTAAAAAATATGTTGTCGGTGAAGACCTTTGTATGCTTGTCCAGGACATAGTGGCTCCACTTGCGTAAGCAATGGATGACGGCGATCATTTCTTGTTCATGAGTGCTCCACCTAAGTTCGGGTCCGATGCGCTTGTGAGATTCATAGGCTATGGGCTGCCCATCTTGCATGAGCACGCCACCGAATTCTGAGCCAGAGGCATTTGTGTGGACCTCGAATGGTTTGTCGAACTCAGGAAGCTTCAGAACGGGTGCGTTGCACATGGCCACCTTAAGTGCTTCAAAGGCTTACTTCATCAGGTCCCTATTTGGACGGTTCCTTCTCTTTGATCAATTCGAGGAGTGGCGCTGCAATCTTGCTAAACCCGTGGATGAATCGGCGGGAAATTGGAAGAAACCAAAAATGAATTGCCACACTTCTTTCACAGATTTCGCGGGGGGGGGGGGGAACCTAGGGGACCTGCCTTGGGGATAGGAGGATGAGGGCGCTTACCTTGGGGGGAGAAGAAGGGACTTGCCTTGAGCGGGGGGAGGGGGGATGGAAAGGGGGGGGAGGGGTGGCCCTTGCTTGAGATGAAGGGAGGGAAGGTGAAGGAGCTCACACAACGTCAAAGAACTTCCCATGGTTGGGCCGGGGATGTTAGATGGCACTGCCAGCACTTGTGTGACAGTTCGCCCATCCAAAGGCTTCCCCTAGGGTCATTGCTCTGATACCACTTGAAACGTTCAACCCAAGCATGCAAGAAACTGGACACGGGATGCCAAGGTGATTGCCAAAGAACACGTTTTATATTATGTTCACAAATCGTTTTACAAGGGACAGCAATGAGAGCTTAGCATGAGGAGTAGATCCACTAGTCGTCATAGTTGCACACAATTAGGTGCAACAGGGCATGCCCCTCAAGCACCAAGATGGGCTGGATAGAAAAAGAGGGCTTGTGACAGGAGGGAGGGAGGGAGGGAGAGAGAGAGAGAGAGAGAGAGAGAGAGAGAGAGAGTCCTCACTATGGAATTCTAATTCCATTAATATTGACTTTGCTTCTGTGGCCTCATATATTTTTGCGGCTTGATAGAGTGCTTTCAATACTAATTCCATGAAAAGGTGAGCCAAATCATATCCTTTTTAATTACAACAATCTGTTGTGGTGGATTCCATGGGTAGATACATCCAAGGTTGCTAATATGTGCATCCATCCATGTGGCTCAAACTCCTCTTCTAGTTTCGTGCTTTTCATATAGACTAGATCCTTTACAGGTCTCTTCTCACTAGGATTAGTGTCTTGTAGATTGAGCATGGTGAAAATTCCCTTCCCTTGTGGTATTGTGATCCATAAGTGTTTGTCTCCATTTATCCACATTTAGTGGACATTGATAATTCTTCAACCTTTCAATGTATCTCGTTCCACGTTAGGGCCAGTACATCTCAATAAGATGCATCTCTAACATTGACCTTCATGGTCATTCCCACATGGTACAATGCGTTAGTTCCCCAATCTTGGACTATTTTGAATTGCTTGATGAATGTCCTACCTAGGATCATCTCATACCCATTTGCTTTGGTAAATTGACAAATTGAAAAGGTATACCATGTGGTGAGAGTAATAGCTTCTAATGGCACTTGGGGTCTTTCTACTTGACCATATGCAAACTATACCTTCATGGGGTGCATCTCAATGTTGGTTGTCTCCACTTCTCCCATAGTTCTCTCATTCCTATGGCCATCCTTGCTCCAGAGTCTAAAATGGCTTTTGTTGTGTAACTATAGTGCATTGTCAAAAGGCACGTGTTTCCTTTGTCACCTTCATTAAACTCTCCAATTTTACCTATGTGAACTTCCTTAACACTCTCTGTTGGAGGAAAGCTTAGCCGTCAAAGTCGAAAGGGAAAGATAGATTTGAAGGGAAGAGAGATCAAGGAAGTGAAGAAGGAGGGGGTCTATCCATTTTCCAAGCTCAAAACCCTCTCCATATATGGTTCTCCCGCCATTTTGTATCCAAATACATGGAAAAAGGCTTGTTTTTAGCTTAAAAATATCTTTTTTTTGTAAAAATGGAGCCCAATATGTAAATGCTGAGTAGTAACCGAGCCTCACGGGCATTACAAGAGTCTTCTTTGAATTTTCCATATTTTTTGGATCCTATTTTAGCCATCAAAAGTGCATTGGGACTTAATATTTAATGAAGTTGATCACATCAATTTGAAAGAGGCCTTAAAAAACCTACATGAGCAAATGTACCTAATTTGTAAAAGTAAATATCTACTTCTTGAGCAACACAAGAGCTTCTTGGAGCAAATTTTATCTCTTGCCTACTTGTGACTATGCATGTGCATACATGTGTGTATGCTTGACCATTCTTGTGTGTTGATGCAAGTGCTTGTTTTGTTCCTCGTGTGCAATCTTTATACCATCGTTTATTTGCTCCATGGACTACTACGACATATTAAACATGAGATCCTTTGGGGGAGGGGGGGCTAATAGATCCTATAAAGTCTATTCCTCACAAAAGTGCATCATGCCATCATGGGCCTTAGAGGCATTTGATCTTGATTGAATATATATTTAGCCCTCTAAGATGTATCGCACCTTTGCAAGAAGGATTGTGCATCCATTCAAAGGATGGGCCACCACAGTTTGACAAATAAAATCATTTGAATGGTCAAGTCTATTGAAAAATGAATACTTGTGACACAGGAGTGCGCAATTTCTAGAATAGGTAAGTATTCATATGTATCGAAAGAGATTTGAGGCTAGATGCCACGTCGTCAAAAGATGTTAGACTGACATGCTTGTTAAGAGGTAATTCAATCTTAGGTGTATCATCATGCCCTTGGAATTGTTAGTGAAGTTTGAACTTGGGATCAAGGCTCTTTTTGTCATTTGGGCTCTAAGATTTGTTCAAAGTTCTCTTTGCCAAGATCTCCAGTATCTAGGGACAAAACGTCCTCTTCTAGTAATGGAATGTTTGATAGTAATGGTTCTTACCTCGTCTCTTGAGTATTAGAGGCTTGCTCTTCTATTGTCTTGGTGAGTGTCTTGGTGAGTTTTTGAACTCTTCATACATACACATGGGGAGAACAATATTGGGAATCTTTTCTAACAAATCTTTTGTGATGTCAAGCACTTGTTGGCAAATTGCTAGCCGTTCCTTTTCTAAGTCCCCTCTTGGATAATAATTTATAAGGATGCTTTAATGATGACCCTTCCTTCATTGGGTCATGATAAAATCTCAATAGCCCTTCGAAGTCATTCATCATAGGATAAGAAAAGACTGAGCCAATCTTTGGCCATGGGTTTGCAAATGGTATCTTAGGTTCAACACCTTTTGATTTAGTAACTTCTTTCTGTGACTTTTTGTTCATTCAGACTGTTTTGGAAGATCTTCCTCACTACTTGAGGCAGTGGGATCAAACACTTTCTTCCCCTTAGCTTTTGGTTTAGCCTTTGCTTGTGCTTGGACACACACGACTACATTGAATGGTGCTTTCTTTTCCTCTTTCACTTCACTACTGGGTATAAGTGTAGTCACCATATTAACAGGTACAATGTTGCCCACTCCATCAAGATGTTGTGGATTTTTCTCGTATAAGTGTGTCTCTCCACAATCGTTGTAATATGCCTTGTTTGGCTAGATCTGAAGTAGTGGGGCTATCTCTTGTGCATGGGAGCAATCACACATGGAATGATACCTATTATACCTATAGCAAGGACTTCTTAGTTGAGTAGGTTGATACTCAGGCCTAGTCACAATTTGATGGGGTATATCCGTGTAGTAGACTAGATTATACTTAGGCTTGTTATAGCCATAACTTCATGAAACAACTTCTTAAACCACATAATCTCAATATAACCAATCCTAAACCTCTATACTCTAGCTCTGTAGATAATGAAGCATTTATAGGTTGTTTCTTTCAGCTCCATGTTAATGTCTTGTTTCCTACTATTACTACATATCCACTTGTGGATCTTCTCTCATCTTTGCATCCAACAAATCTGCATCAATAAGCACTCTTTTAGTCACATGCATATGAGGTAATCCATGTTTATGCATAAATTGTGATAATACTCCCGCTTCATAGTATATATTAGGTCTAGTTTTTGTTGCATAAATCAAAGATCCTACCATGGATCTATAAGCATTCATATCTTGCAATTCATCACCTTCTCTTGCACTCAATTTTACATTACATTCCATTGGAATAGAAACAAACTTACATTCCTGCATACCAAACCTTTTCAACATATCACAAATACACTTTCTCTGTATCAACCACATACCTTTATTTCCATACACAATCTCAATCCCAAGAAAGTATCTAAGCAAACCAAGATATGAAATTTTAAATTCCTTTCCCAAATTACCTTTGATCTCTTCAAAGGCTTTTGCACCATTCGTTATAATCAAAATTCATCCACATAAATGCATACATATACACACACCATCTATGTAAGAAAATAATAGCACAGTGGAATAGGCCAATAGACAGAGTTGAGAGAAAAATGCCAAAAAAGATAAATGGAGACTAAGAGATAGAGAACTCAAATTCTCAGATTGCCTAGCGTAATGCAGTTACAACGATGGTGTTGTCCACCTGTGCACCCCCAATGTGGAGCTTAGATGGAGACCTAGAAAAATTATATATGAAGGGCTTACTAGTGCGCAATGCTGTGTAAAGTTCAACTTGGGCCATGCTTATATAGCATTTACAAGGGGAGTCGGTATAGATAAACATAGTCTGGAGATACAAAATACTCGGAAAATATAAATTTGATAATATCTCCATGACCAGAAGTCCTATCATCTTGGCCCCATGGGTCGGGCCCCTGAGCCTCACAGAAGGGGGCAAGCCCCCCTCTACACTCCCCCCCCCCCCCCCCCCCCCCCCATTAAGGTTCTATGAGTAAATTGTGTAATGCCATAGGGCCTTTATTTTCTCCTTGAATGGCAACCCAATGGCCTGAAAGTTTATACCCTAACTAACCTAATGGCTAGGCTCACAAGGATCATATATAACCATCAATGATCACACATGGACTGATCTAACTTAGAAGTTAGGGTTCCACAAATTTTCGGGCTCTCACAATGGCCTCTCCTCATAATGGGGCCTTACAACTTAGAGCACCATGGATCATTTGTGGTTACCTAAGGGTGAATTATTGAGCATATCTAACAGCCCCCCCCCTCAATGTCCACCTTGTGGTGAACTACTTCCTTGGTCCAATTCTAAGTTTTGGAAAGTGTCGAAGAAGTGGCTCTTTCCCAAGAGCCTTGGTGAAGATGTCTGCCCCATTTTCTTCAGTTGGACAATAGCTTATCTCCACGAACCCTTCCTCAATCAACTCATTCACATAGTGATACTAAATTTCTATGTGTTTGGAACATGCATGCAAAACAGGATACTTGGCAATGGCCATGCAACTTTGGTTGTCATACTTCAAGTCTGTAGCCTCCTATCCTTGTATTCCTATATTTCATAGGATCCTCCTCAACTATACTGCTTCACATGCTACAAGGCATGCAACTTTGTACCCACTTCAGTAGAAGATAATGCTATAGTCGGTTTCTTCTTATTGAACCATGATCCTAATGAAAAGCAATATCCTATAATTGATTTTTTGGTATCAATATCTCGTAATGCTGCACATGCTACAACACATGCAACTTTGTACTCACTTCAGTAGAAGATAATGCTACAATCGGTATCTTCTTATTGATACATGATCCTAATGAAAAACAATATCCAAAAATTGATTCTCTGGTATCAATTTTCTTGTATTCCTATATGTCATGGGATCCTCCTCAACTATACTGATTCACATGCTACAACACATGCAACTTTGTACTGACTTTAGTAGAAGATAATGCTATAGTTGGTTTCTTCTTATTGATCCATGATCCTAATGAAAAACAATATCCAAAAATTGATTTTCTAGTATCAATATCTCGAGCCCAATCTGAGTCATAGTATCCAACTAGAGATGATCCTTCTTCATAAAGAATACCATAATCAGTGGTTCCTTTTACATACCTAAGTATCTGCATGCTTGCCTTCCAATGAGTTTGGAAATGCTTATTAGAGAACCCGCTTACTACTCCAACAACATAAGAGATATATGGTCTGCTATTGCACAAATCGATGAAACTTCCAACTAATTTCCTGTATCTCCCAATATCCACTCAAGTTGAAGTATCCTAAATAGATAATTTTTGTGTTGACCTCCATAGGTGTAGAAATTTCCTTGCAATCCTCTATGTCAAATGCCTTCAATATTTATCTTGCATAATTTTGCTGAAAGATGAAAATCTTCCAATGGTTCTTGCCAAACTTCTATTGAGATATCAAGCTCAACATGTGATGATCCAGGATGACACATACCAGTTTTTCGTTTCTCTGACATGTATAGTGGTCACGCCGGTATATGTCATGGATACTTCATTGAGCTTTATTAGATTTATCTACCAAGAGTGATGGCACATTTGTTCCTTGCCAGCTCACTCATTCGTGGACATTAGTTTTTTCCTTATGTACTGATCTTTATATATTGCACTTGTTGTATTCTTGTTTTTTAGGTCATTCTTGTACATTCCTTTTTATGTAATAGAAGAAGAAGAAGATCATTCTTCCTTGCCTCAATCTGTGTGTGTGCTTCTCCTTGAGAGTGAGAGTGTGTGTGTGAACTCTCTTCCTTATCTCCTTCCTTGTGACATGGTATCAGAGCTAGCATGGCTGTAGAGAGCTCGTGGAGAAGGCGACGGTGAAGAGTACGCAGCAAGGCGTGGAGAAAACGCGATTCACAAACGACCTCCGTTTGCTACGAAAATCGGCGTGAAGGTAGAAGACCTCAAAATATTCTTATGAGTTATCCCTTCCCTTTAGGGTCACTCGTTTTTGTTAGATCGAAGTTTCAGAGCCATCTCGACCTCCGTTTTGAGCTCGTAAGGTGGAGCCAACAGAAAAACCATGTCAATTTCAGAAACTATAACTTTTGTTGTGTTTGGCAACACTCATATATTCCATATCTAGAATTTCAAGCAATTCCATCTACTGTTGATACACGAAAACTGTGTTTTTCTGAGATCGAACTATCGCGTCATAGTGCAAGAGTGTTCAAGCAGAAGTGCTGCTTGTAGTGTTTTGCAGTGTTGTGAATTGCTGCAAAAATGGCAAACATAGATGGAATGAGTCAGCTTATGAGCGATAAGCTGGACAAGAACAACTTCCATGCTTGGAGATTCAGAATGACAAATTTCCTGATGGGAAAAGGCTATTGGAAGTACATCGAAGGAGAGAATGAAAATGCTCCTCAGTTACCAGAAAGGAATCGGACTGTAGATCAGGTAAGAGCATATGAGGAATGGAATCAAGGAGCACAAATGGTAATGTACTAGCTATCTGTTAGCATACAGGATAGCATGATTGGACACATACAGGATGCAAAGACTCCAAAAGAGGCTTGGAACAGTTTGGGCACATTGAGACCATTACAAAGGCACGAAAATTGCAACTCAAGCACGACTTGCATACATTGGAGAAGAAGAGCATGTCGGTAAGTGACTACACGTTGAAAATCAAAAGCATATGTGAGTCCCTTGCATCTATTGGCGTGAATGTAGATGATGATGATAAGGTGGAAGTGTGTCTTCGTGGTTTAGGAGCTTCATATAAGCAGTTCAGAACTTCTATATAGACCAGGGAAAATATTCCGAATTTTGATGATCTAGTATCTATGCTGCTTATTGAAGAAAAGAATCTTGGTGAGGATTCAAACTCCCAAGGAAAATCTAGTTCTGAGCAGGTATTCTACTCTGGTAGAGGAAGGGGCAGAGGTAGAGGTTTTGGAAGTGGAAGAGGAAAAAGTAACCAAGATTAAAGTCAACAACAGAATCATATGGGAGGAAGAGGACATTTTCGAGGCAGGGGAAGCCAAAGAGGTTGCAGAAATTTCCAAAGAAATGATTCAGCTAATGACAATAAAGGATGTTGGAATTGTAGTAAACTTGGACACTTTGAACGTGATTTCAGGTTGAAGAATTAAAATAACAGAAGGCAGCAGAATAACTATATATCCACAAGTGCAGATGATTCTAAGAAGCTGTTCATGGTTCAACATCACATGATGAATACGATGTTTGCTGGTGTTTCAAAATCAAATGATAATGTCTTGTATGTTGATTCAGGTGCTTCAAATCACTTGACTAGTCATGCGGAATGGTTTAGTACTTTGCAGAAATTGCCAATTCCTAGATATGTTGAAACAAGTGATGACACATCACATCCTATTGAGCATACAATAAACATAGCACTATCGATGGAGGATGGAAAGGTAAAACATCTTGCTGATGTGTTGCATGTTCCAAATATAACAAAGAATCTGGTTTTTTTTGGACAAATGGTTGATCAGGGATTACAAGTGAGGTTCAATGTTGATGGATTATATGTAGAAGAGTACGAGCAGGATGGATGATTGATTGCCAAAGGAAACAAAGTGGGTAGGATGTTCACCTTAAATGTGAAGATTCCTGAAATGAATGCAGCCATGTTTGCAAAAGGTGCAAGGGTTATTGTTGATATAGAGATGTGGCACAAACGGATTGGACATGCAAACTTGCAAAGGCTGAAATTGATGCAATCAAAGAAGATTGTCCATGGACTACCAAATTTCAAAGTTGCAAAAATGCAAAAGGTATGTGCAGCATGTCAATTTGGTAAACAATCAAGAGCATCATTTCCACATGACAAGCATGTTAGTGAGAATGTACTAGAAGTAGTACATACAGATGTTTGGGGTCCAGCAAAGACCACATCTATGGGCGGTTGCAGGTTTTATGTTACTTTCGTTGATGACCATACATGCAAAGTATGGGTATATTTCATGAAAGAGAAGAGCGAGGTGTTCACTCACTTCCAGAATTTTAAAGCTATAGTGGAAAAGCAGACAAGGAAGTACATTCAGACATTAAGATCTGATGGAGGAGGTGAATACATGTCAAATGAGTTCAGCAGTTTTCTAAAAAATCATGGAATTTGACTTCAGTTTTCATGCAGGTACACACCACAACAGAATGGCATTGCTGAATGCAAAAAATAGACATATTGTAGAAATAGCAAGAGCCTTGATGGTTGAGAAGAATATGCCTCATTGTTATTGGGCAGAAGCTATGTATACTGTTGTATACATCATGAACAGAACTCTGACTGCTGTTGTACATCAAGTTACACCTGAAGAGAAGTTTACAGGTAAAAAGCCAAACTTATCACATTTGAAAGTTTTTTGCTATATTGCATATGTACATGTCCCAGATGAATTGAGGACGAAGCTTGATCCAAAAGCAGAAAAGTGTATCTTCATCGGATACTCCCTTGAGCAAAAGGGATATAAATGTTATAACCCACTCACACCACAGGTATTTGATGAAATGTCAAGCGTCTATGCAGATGCCAAAGAAGGACTGAATCTTGAACCAAATGACAAAGAAAATGCTGAAAAATCAAGTGCAGAATCTCAAGTTTTGAGTGGACCGGATGCATCACCAAGCAATAGTTCCAACTCAAATCCATGGAGTGGAAGATTGCGTGGAAATTTCAGTCCAGCAAATTCATCAAATACATCCAAGAAAGGTGAAGAAAATCTTTCTGCAGGTCATAAAACATGTGTAGGTTTTGAAGACGTTGATGGAGATTCAAGCGATTCAGAAAAGAGTCTTGATGAGGAACTTGGACTACCCTCTGTGAAGACTCCAAGAGTAAGAAGGGCACATGCAAATGATATAAGGAGAAGTGACCCAGGACCAAGATGATCTGGGAGGATGCGGAATTCAGTGCAACGATGGACGTATGACAGTTATATGGCTCGTCATTGTGCCTACATGACAAAGGTAATATAGGATGCTGAACCTTCTTGCTTTGAAGATGCAATTGGAATTGCAGATTGGTAAAAAACTATGGATGAGGAGATTGTTGAACTTTATGGAAATGATACATGGAAGCTGGTTCCATTGTTGCAAGGAAAGAAACCCATAGGCTGCAAAATGGGTTTACAAGGTAAAGCATAATGCTGATGGTAGAATAAGCAGGTATAAAGCACGATTGGTAGCGAAAGGATATGCACAGACATATGGCATTGATTATGAAGAAACATTCAGACCTGTAGCTAAAATGTCTACTATCATAACACTTATTGCATTAGCTACAGCAAAAGGATGGACTTTGCATCAGATGGATGTGAAGAATGCTTTCCTACATGGTGAGTTACAGGAAGAAGTATATATGGACAGCCATAAGGATATGAAGATTCAAAGCATCCAGAATATGTTTGCAGGTTGCAAAAGGCTTTGTATGGGCTGAAGCAAGCCCCTTGTGCATGGCATGCAAGGATTGCTGATTACTTAACCAACATTGGGTTTTCTATGTGTGATGCAGATCACTCACTATATGCAAGGAAGGCTGATGATGGCATCACTATTGTGGTTATTTATGTTGATGACCTGATTGTAGGTGGTGATAATGAAGGAAGCATCAAAGAGGTAAAGCAACTTCTTATGCAGGAATTTGACATGAAAGATCTTGGTGTGTTGTGCTATTTCTTGGGCATTGAGTTTATACATACAGAAATAGGTATATGGATGTCGCAAAGGCAATATGCCTTGAATATGTTGCAAAAGTATGGTACGGCTGATTGTAAGCCAATTTATATGTCATTAGATCAAAATTTGAACTTGGATACTACATCAGGTGAAGCATTCAAAAATGCTACTATGTACAGGAAAATTGTGGGAAGTCTTATATATCTCACAATTACAAGGCCTGATCTAAGTTATATTGTTGGACTTGAAAGTTAGTTTATGCAGGTTCCCAGGAAGCCACATTTGGATGCTCTGAGGCGCACTCTACGTTATGTGAGTGCTACTTTGGATTATGCATTGTTTTATGAGGCTGGTGTAGATTTGCAAGTTTATGGATACACCGATGCAGATTGGGCTGGTAGCGTTCCAGATAGAAGATCTACTAGTGGTTTTCTATTCTCACTTGGGAGTGCATATGTTACATGGAGCAGCAAGAAGCAACCCACTATTGCTTTGTCGAGTACAGAGGCTGAGTATAGAGGTGCTACAATCGTAGCATGCATGCAGATTTAGGTGTGGATATCGAGGTACATTATCACTTCATCAGAGAGAAGGTATTAGCAGGTGATATTGATCTTCTTTATGTGAGAATAGATGAGCAGGTTGCTGATATTTTCACCAAAGCACTTGGAGCTGAGAAGTTGAAGAAGTTTTGGGAGATGCTTGGATTACAGGATATGGCATTGAGCTTGAGGGGGAGTGTTGAGATATCAAGCTCAACATGTGATTCAGGATGACACGTACCAATTTTTCGTTTCTCTGACATGTATAGTGGTCACGTCGGTATATGTCATGGATACTTCATTGAGCTTTATTAGATTTATCTACCAAGAGTGATGGCACATTTGTTCCTTTCCAACTCACTCATTCGCAGACATTAGTTTTTTCCTCATGTACTGATCTTTATATATTGCACTTGTTGTATTCTTGTTTTTTAGGTCATTCTTGTACATTCCTTTTTATGTAATAGAAGAAGAAGAAGAAGATCATTCTTCCTTGCCTTAATCTGTGTGTGTGCTTCTCCTTGAGAGTGAGAGTGTGTGTGTGAGCTCTCCTCCTTATCTCCTTCCTCGTTACAACTTCAAGGCCTAAGCAATAATTCATTAAGCCTGAGTCTGTCATTTTGAATTCTAAACTTAGGGCATCTTTCGTTTGTTGAAGAAGAGCATCATCATTTCTTGTAATTACAAGGTCATCTACATAGAGTACAAGCACAATTGTCTTCCCCCCTCTCTTTAGAACATACAATTTAGCATCAAAAGCACATCTTTTGAAACCTTTATCCAAGAGATACTTATCTATCCATTGGTACCATGCTCTATGGGCTTGTTTCAACACATATAATGCCTTCTTCACCTTACATACCTTGTTCTCTTAATGGGGAGCCTCAAACCCTAGTGACTAAGACATATATACTTCCTCCTCAAGGTCTCCATTGAGGAATGCTGATTTGACATCCATGTGATAGACTGGCCAATGCTTATGTGCAACCACAACTAGTACTACTCGCATAGTAGTCATCCTTATAGTCAGGGAAAATGATTCATAAAAGCCAATGCCTTCAAATTGTGAGTAGCTCTATGCAACAAGTCTTGCTTTTTGCTTTTTGAGAGTACCATCAGCTTTGTACTTTAGATTTCATACCCACTTGGTGCCAATGAATTTATGCTTAGGGGTTCGATCCATTAGCTCCCAACTTCCATTCTTCATGATATTGTTATATATTGTTTGCATGAAAACCCTCCAATTTAGATCGTGGAGTTCCTCTTCCACATGAGTTGGTTCCCTTGCTTGTTCTTGAATGAGATTAGCCATCAGTGTTGTGTTTACAATATGGGTGATTGTCCATCTATTGGCAGTGCAACCAGCAGTGGTCATAGGCACAAGCACAGAGGTAGTATGTGCAAGGGGAATGTAGTAAATTTGGGGAGCCAGACACATCAATTTTTCAAGAAATATGTTTTAAAACACTTTTTCCTAAAACTCAATTGTGATTCTCATCGCTCTTGTGACATATGTACTATAAAATACCCAATTTTGTATGAATCAGCTCCATTTTATGAAATTTGAGGAGTCCCCAAGATTAAGGAGCTTATGTAGAATGTTTATACCAATTTTGGTGATTTTTAGACTTCATTTGAACCTCCAAATGACCCCTAGAACATAATTTTTAACTATGTTGGAGACTACGTTCGAAACTGGACAAAACTACTCTAGAAAATATAAAAAGAGCTAGAGAGCTCATTTTTTAGGTTAGCTTGTTAGAGTTTGTATATTGTTTAAGAGAACTATTGTAGCTGAGATTGTATTCTTGAGTAATTGAGTTTATTCTTCACCTTACATTGCTTCTCTCTTGTCTCTACCGTGTGTGTGTGTTTGTGTATGTGCGTGTGCATTTGCATGCTTCTCACCTTCACCATCACTCGTTCACAATCTTCATATCACCCTATCTCTTTCGCGGATTGACAATTAAGGAGGTGGAGCTTCTTGACTTGTACCTACCCTTGTCTAGAACAACACCAAATTTGGCACCATTGGCGAGGAGGAGCTCTAGGACGAACATGTGATGGCAAGAGTATAGTGAGAATTGGCATTGAAAGGTAATTAATTTCAGTTTTGTCTTTTCTTTTGTGTTGTTCTTAGTGTTTCTCATCTTCCCCATACTCCTCTTTCATCCCAGCATCATCTTCTTGCATCCCAAAAAAATCCAAAAATTCACCATATTCACTGACTCACCTCGTTTTCCTCATTTGCAATAGTGCGAGAGAGGGAGCAAGTGTGTGTGTTTGAATTTTTGAGTTTTTCATGCAAGAAAGAGTGCTCTAGTGTGATAGGAAAACTCTAAAAGAGTAAAAATTTTGATTCTCTACCATATCTGTTGAAGGCCTTAGACCATCACAATGGTCTAAGGAACTCGACCTTTTGTGATTACATTATAAGCATAGTGTAGGGCACACTAATGCCTTTAGGAATCCTTTGGTGCATTTGCAAAATTTGCATTTTGATGAGCCATCGCGACAGTGTATCACCATCCCAATGAGGCATCACCAAGCGACGAGACTGGACCATCGCAATGGGCTCATGCCATCGTAAGGGTTCATGGCCATCATGACGGTTTGTAGTCACCATCGCGATGATCATATGGCCTACCCCATTGTGATTGGTTCATACCATCGTGAAACTTTGAAATCAGACTATCACCTAAAATTAGACTATCATCACGATGACTCACCTAAAATCAAACTATCACGATTGGCTCATGCCATTGCAATGACCTTAGACCATCATGGTTAGAACATGCCATCGCGAAGGTTCGCTAGAATGTTGACCATCATGATGAGAGTAGACCATCACATCGCGCTCAATGCACACCATCACAACGGCTCAAGACCATCACGACAACTCGTAAGTTGCAGACCATTGCAACAATTCACCATTATGCCATCATGACTATGTAGGACCATCGCAATGGTTCATCAACATTGTGATTATTTCAGACTATCATGATGGTTAACCTGAAATGCATTTGTTAGGGTTCTATTTTTTGCCATTTTTAGGCCTATTTTGGGGTGATTTTGCAAGCAAAGTGTTTGTATTGAAGGCCCTAGTGCATGTTCAAAGAAGAACCAATTTCATTGATCATAAAAAAAAGTTCTATCTAATCTTGATTTTTTACAGGCTATTTAGAGCACCCAAGGCAAAGCAAAGCACAAGGTGAGGCAAAGCTTGGGAAATGCATCTTCTTGGGCAAAAGAGCAATCGACAAGGCATGAGAATTGAAGTTGGAAGAATCCTCAACCCTCTCAATCAATCACTAGCTTAGGCTAAGTGCAAATAGCATTATTGATTGAATTAGGGTTGCAATAGGAACAATTCAAGTACAAGAAATGCTAATCATTCAAGTTCAAGTGTAATTTAAGATATTGTGATGAAGAAAACCTAAAGGAAAGGGATTAAAATTTGATGGTGCAAGAACTTAAACATACAATGAAAATATGATTCCTGACGTATATATTTGGACAAGACAAGAGGCCAAAAGGAGTAAAAAACAAACCAAGGGATTGAGAACAAAGAAGTAGAAGTGACAACAACTCACATTGAGTGTCAGAGGGAGGTAAATTCATGAACCTCAGATCAGAAAAGCACATAGGAAAGGCAAATTGACAAAGCCTTAGGTCATCAGAAGCAAGTGTGATAATCACAACATGATCTTGGGCTCAAGAACTAAGTAGTTACCCTTACAATTTGAACTCAGAGACAAGTGAGTCAGAAATGGCTTATACTATGGAGAGACCAGAGGGAGGATCAAGTGTAGCATATTTAGAAAGACATGAAGGGCCTTATAGGAACTAGTTAAAATACATCCAAACCAACCACTTAGGTGCTCACATCTATGGGGATGGTTTGAGAAGATCGGTTGTTCAATTGCAAAACCCTGACCAACCCATTGAACTCGAACATTGGGTGGCTAAATTCAAGAGAGATGCATACATAGACAAGGAAGGAACAATGTACATCATTACCAATCATCCTAACAACACTAATGAATTTTGGGGTATTCATTCTCAAGGCGGAAGTAGGGACCCAAGGACAAGAACCATTAGGAGATGAACCTAGGATACCAAGAGGGAAATCAATGTTAACAATGATGTTAAACCCAGAATGGATCCCTCAAGATTACAAAAGTATTGGGCTATATTTGAATGACACAGATGAAGCATTTTGGAGGTATGGGATGGAACAACCAAGTGAAATGGGATCAATCACCATCTACAAATTCAAGGACCCTGAGATACCTGGAAAAGTAGTGTACTTGATCAACACATCAAAATGAGTGTTCGATCACAAAAGACATGTTTATACATGGAGGGGTGAATTGGTATTCCCCCTACCACGTGTTAATTAACCTTTAACCACCAAGGAGTAGGGACATCCATGGCCCATGGGTCCCAAAGAGAGAAAGGCAAGGATAAGCCAAAAGTGAGTTTTGCTCACACCATAGGAAGAGATCAATCAACAGTGGAAAATGATAGAATGGAGAGACCGAGAGAACCGAGATTACAAGGTGGTAGACCCCAAGAGCACCCAAGAATATTGGGACCTACCTAGTTAGTAAAGTCGATGAAAAATTATTTTCATGGGACAAGAGATCCTTATGACCACATTGTTGAGTTCAAACAAGTGTTGCGAGCCGAGCAAGTGGAAGATATGTTCACTCAATACAATGCATTTGGACTCACACTAAAAAACACTGCCCTAACCTGGTTCCAACCTTTACAACAAAGGAAATTTAGGGATATTCCTCACTTATTAGAATCATTCATCACTAAATTCTCTAAGAGTGGAATCAGGCATAATACTTCCTTGTTAATCCACAGTTTCAAACAGACCCCCCAAGAAACAGTCAGACTGACAGGATATAGATTTCGATTGTATCTTAAGAGATGCCCAGTGCCAAAACTCCCCACTCAAGCCAAGCAAGTATCTTTGTTTTTGGATTGACTCTTGAACTCTAAACTATGATCCTATGTATATTTGAAGGAACCTAGAACTCTAGAGTAATGTGTGAGAATCTGCATAGACATTGAGGATAATTTAGGAGATAAATTGGAACTTTCTAAGGTCTACAAAGATTCAATTAGCACCTCTCAATTGTCCTTGAAACATTCTAGTTCCATAGAATATCTAACTAAGAAGGTAGCGTAAAAACTAGAAGTCTCTAAATGTAACACAACCCCAAGCCAACCCTAATGGCTAGTACTGCACAATTGAAAGGCAGTACACTAATCATACTGCAGAAGAGAAAGTGGTTCAACAAAACTACTCACAAGCATATCCCCAACCAGGTAGATACCTAGGTCAATACAATGCTCAACCTCATTATTATAGGCCCCAACAAAACTATCTGATACCTTACCAGATGCAACTAAGAACTCGACCAATTTTAGCTTAGTAGCCACCCCACTAGCCAATGTAATCTCTATCAAATGTGATACTAGGGCTTTATTACCTTCATCCACCTTGATCATCGAAAATGACCCCACCTCTAATAGCTTCAATTCCACCCATGTTGATAGCCCACCCGCATACTACATTGAGTCACCAAAACACATGGAAACATACCAATATGAGAGTCCACCATTGGAACCCAAGTGGGAGCCAGACTATGCTAATGTCATGTATGCCAACCCCAACCCATGGCCTAAGTTGAGACAGCTGTGATCACAGGGCCCTAAAGGACCATGTTTTAGGTGCCAAGGATATTATTACATAAAGGAGTGCCCACATCTTCCAATAGCAGGATAGCCACAATATTACAACTTTCAAGGTTTTTGTGCAAAATGTGGTAAAGAGCATGTTATAGGAAGTGCCCTAAGAACCCCGCTAATGCCTATAAAGTGATGCCCGTAAATCTAATAGGCATTGTGCACACCGCAGATGGATCCACACCAACGTTTGTACCTATCCAAATGATAACAAGAGCCTAGGAATTATTGCAAAGTCAACAACCAAACCCTAATAAAATAGTTCAAATTGGTGAAGTTAGAGAGTCTAGTGGAAGAAAAGCCAAATCTTGAAAGGATTCATGAGAAAGAATCAAGAGAAAACGCAATAATAAGATAAGTAAGTTGGAAGGAAGTTTAAAGGAGATTAGAGCTAAAATCATAGAATTGACTTCACAAGAGTCAAATTAGGAGACCTCGAACCAAAGACCAGGATCGATTTTAGCCAAACCCAATTTAGACATGATGTTTTGAGCATACCAAGCAAGATTAAAGGAAGGAACCTAAGTAACAAAATCAATCAAGAATTATCCAAGGGCAGACCTAGAAATCGAGAGGACTAAGCTTTGCATGAAGATGGTAAAATTGGCTCAAACTATGTTTGAAGTCTCTCAATATGTCAATTGGAGTAACATAGCAAAACCAGAACTACACTTTCAAGGACTATTAGAGAGGCTAGAGCACTTGATTTCTAGTAATGAAAGAAACAAATCAAAGATGACCCCTATTGTTCCTAGGGCACAGGAAGGTGATACACCATCTCTATCTCAAGTGCTAGATACTGTAGACTTGGAGAACCTTTCTTTCATACATAGGTATTCATAGGGATTTCTCAGGGAAATCCAAGAAGAGAAATGGAGAGTAGAGAGAGAAACCCACCCCCATTCAAGAGATAGATGATTCACAAGAACAATTTCCCCAAGACATACCTTCTATATATGACGAACTAGAGGAGGAGCAACTTTGTGAAAAAACAAACTTTGAATCTAATTCTTTACAAGAATTACCTCAATTCACGAGACCTTGGGAAGCTAATTCTATCAATATGAGAGCACCCACCATAATAGTTAGAAATGAAGAGTAGGTAATTCCTGGAAACACAAATGTAATAAAGAACACTAAAGTGCAATGTCATCTCACTTTAGAAGAATTATTGAAAACTAAACCATAGTTGTGGAAGCATGTAGCAAACCAGTTCCTAGAGATAGCTACTACCCACTCTCAAGGAGGTCCAGACAAGAGAGTGCTAGAAATACCCGTGGAAAGAATTGGAAATATGGGTGAGGGAGAGGAAGGTAATACCTATCTTCCAATAACCTACCAAGGCTACACCACCAAAGCCATCCTAGATTCAGGTGCTAGAGTAGCCATTGTGACCACTTTCTTATGGAAATATTGGGGCAAGCCAGCATTAAGACCCACGAGAAGGAAACAGCAAATGAATGATGGTCATATTGAGAAACCATTAGGTTTACTGGAAGGAATATCTCTCACCACTTGTGCTATAGAATTTGAGCACACCTTTGCCATTTGTGAGTTTGGAAGGAATCATGCATACGATATGATTTTGGGAAGACCATTCATGCGACAGTTGCAAATTGTACAATATTGGGGAACTAACTCTTTGTACCTGCAACATTTAGGAGTGAACACCAAAGTCAACCTCAAGGACTATTCCCATCACAATGTAGCCCCACTACAATGGAATATCATCCATAGGATGCCTAAAGAAATAGATTTGGTGCAATCTCTAGAATCAGATCCTTCATGTTGCACGACACTCGTTTATGGATGTGTAAGGTAGCTAAACAAGAGGAAGAATGATTAGAAGTTGGAGCTTTAGGTTCCAAACAACATTCACAAACCCTTTAAGATCCTACTTATGCACCTATAGTGTTTCCTAACAAGGAATTTGAGCCTCACAGTTGGGCAGAGATCTTAGCCAAAATGGACATAGCAATAAATGAAGAACAATGGACCCCTCATTATGATGAGGATAGATATGACATTTTCATCTTTATGATAGAACCTTTAGAGGAAGACACTATCTTAGAAGAATGCAGGGATTTGACTCAAGAACCAAGTGAGACAAGTGATGAAGACCTAGAGTCCATTATCATGGAACCCTTCTGCTCAACAGAAGAGGAGTATCTTTACTTTGTAGAAGCCATCGCCCATGAGGTAGGAAAGGAAAATCAAAGTGAAAAACCCAAGTCACTCACAAAAGGTAAGGAGAGTAAGCAGGAGGGAAACAAAGAAGTCACCTAAGACAGAAGAAGAACCCCTCATGGAAGTGCCAGAGAAATTTAAAAAATATGAAATAGAAGATAGAAGGATCATGATATGGATGCCTAAACGAGAAGCAAGTATAGGATAAGCATATGATAATCGAGAGAAAACCAAAAAGATAGTGGTCACAATTGAAGAAGGAGAAGAGAAATGCACTTATAAAAGGCATGGTTTGACAGAGGAAGAAGAAGAAGAGTTAACTACCCTATTGCGAGAATAAAGAGATGTGTTTGCATGGAGCTACAAGGAGTGCTCCCATAGAATTCCCATGACTCCAGAAGCCAAACCTTCAAAACAGAAACCATACACCTATAATGCCAATTATGCTGCCAAGTTTTAAGAGGAGATAGATTGTTTGATAGAAGCTGGATTTATTCACAAGATTGAACATATCGAATGAGTATTCCCCATTGTGGTTGTGCCCAAGAAAAAGGGAAACTTGTGTGCGTGTGTGTGCGTGTGTTAACCTTAAAAATTTTAATGCTGCTACGATCAAAGATAGTTATCTGCTTCCTATCATGGAACATTTATTAGAATGAGTTTTGGACAAGGAAGTCTATAGCTTCCTTGATGGATTCTCACACTACAATCAGGTAGCCATTGCTTCTGAAGATCAACATAAGATAGCTTTTGCCACAAAATGGGGTATATTTGCATTTCCTGTGATGCCATTTGGGTTGACAAATGCACCAACCACTTTTCAATGGCTAATGTGTCATGTTTTTAGGGACTTCTTATGAAAGAACTTGGAAGTTCATGTGGATGATTGTGCATACATTCGAACAAGAGAAAAACCCAGATCCCAGAATTGAAGCAAGTCTTTGATAAATGTCGAGAGTATCAAGGCAAGATTCTAAGACACATCGTGTCAAAGAATGGAATCTCTATTGATGAAGAAAAGGTTAGCGTAATTGTAGATCTACCTAGGCTGAAAAATGTGAAGGAGGTACAGGATTTCATGGGGCATTGTGGTTATTATCGACGATTTATACACATCTATGTGAGCATCACAAAGCTTTTGTACTCCCTTTTGACTAAATTTGAATGGACGGATTAATGCAAGAAGTAATTCAATGAACTTAAACAACGCTTGTGTTTAGCAACCATATTAACAACACGAGATTGGAGTAAGCCATTCCATGTACATGTAGATGCATCCAACTATGCCATAGGGTGTGTGCTTGCACAACCTACAAGCAAGAGCAATATAGATATTCCCATAACTTATGCAAGAAGATAGATAAATGCAACATAAAGAAATTACATTGCCATAGAGCATGAAGGATTAGGAATGTTTTATGCGGTAAAAAAATTCAGGCATTACTTTATTGGCAAATAAGTTCAAGTTCTTCACAGACCATCAAGCATTCTTGTACTTAGTCAATAAGCCGTGTAACACAAGATGATTGATATCTTGGTTTTTATTATTACTGGAGTATGATTTTGAAGTACTAGTCAAGACAGGGAAGACCCACCTTAGAGTTGATCATCTTTCTTGGCTAACTGTTGGAGAAGCCCCTCAAGCAATAGCGGATGAACTATTAGATGCATACATGTTTAATCTTGAAGTAATACACAAATGGGCCAAGCCTATTTTCCTATTCTCACATTTGGACCAAAGAATCCTAGGATTAAGATCAGAGAAGGAGATATCACCAATTCACAAAGATACCAAATACTTCTAGGAAGTGTGTTAAACAAGATAATAAGAGAGTTCTTGCTTGTTGCATAGAGGAATCAGAACATGAAAAATGTTTGTAACTATCACATGTAGGTGCATTAGAGCAACAACATTTGAGACAATGTACATGAAGACTCTGCATAGATTAGGAGTGTACTTGCCTTCTATGGAAGCAGATGTCTATAGACTATGCAAGGAATGCCTAGTTTGTTGTGAAAGACCACTTGTAGAGCATGCCACTTTATACCATGTGTCTCTTACACTAGAATGGAGTGAACCAATAGTAACCTACTTGAGGATGAACCCATTCATTCTCCTTTTAGGTGAGAAATCCCACATAGCATGCATTTTTCCCATTTTGTATATAAAGAGGTCACAAACTCTCAATTTGGGGTGCATTCCTAGAGATAATGAGATCATACTAGTTTGTAGAATGCTTGGAGAGCTCTTTTTGTCGTTATGATGTGCTTGTCTATTTGTTCCTTTCTTGTCATGCTTGTGATGTGTTAGTTTGTTGGTCAGTGACGTGATTATGCATGTGATTAAGTGTGTGTATCATTAACGATATGTTCTTCTTATTTCATGCATAGTTTAGTTGCTAGTCTTCTGCTAACAAAGCACCATTACACCTTATGAATGCTTCAACGCGACATTTGGGTATCATGAGATGCTCCTCGAATCGACAAATAGTTATGATGCTACAACATCAACAACTTTTGGCATCGTTGCTGGGGAGCATTCTCTTGTCACTTATGTGATGGTTTTTTGCATGAAAGTGATGTGTATGCAAACTTCTCATGATGATTTTTGAGATCTTCATTTTGTTACGCTCTTGTGAGCATTCGCGGCTTGCAAGATTTACATTAACTTGTTGAGATGAGCTATTCTTGGTGTGATTAGAATCCCCTTTTAGGGTAATTAATATACCATGTGTGGTGATTCTTCAACTCATGAATAAAATAGTACTTTTTTACAAATTTATAATTAACTTGTTGATTTTGTCTTTAATCTTGTTGATTACCTCTTTAACGATGTGTAAATAAGTTTCCTTGAGGGTTCTTCTACAAATTTCAATGGATTCTTTGGCTCATCATCTCCATCAATAATCTCACAATGGCAAACTTCCTGCTCTTCCTCTTCCCTGGTTTGGAGATCTTGATCTTCGAGTTTCAAAAGCTAGGCTTACGATTTCATTCAGTTTACAATTGCATTGCTTGATCCAATCAGCTGATAGTCTTTCGTCTCTATCTTGGAAAGCTTTCAACAGGTCTCATAGCTCAATTAAGAACTTAAATTATTTCTAGCTAACCCAGTAAGATGGAGACTCAGTAGCTCTACCCTTATTTTGAATACAAGGAGGGTCGAAGAAGCTGTAGCCAATGAATTTTTAGGGACAGAAGTGATGATGCTCCAAGGGTAAGTCCTCTTTGTCCGTACGCATGGGAAAGATTGGACCTACTCGTGTTGCCTCCTAGCTTTCCCTAGGGAGGGATGGAGAACCCTCGCATGGTTTTCCTGACTCTTACAGTGATTGTTCAAGATAAGTGCAGGAAGAAAAATAGTTAAAGCACTCGAAGGAGAGATACTAGTTCACAAAGCTGAAGACAAATCAAGATGGTGTCAACCTTGATGAGCTCTACCCGTAAGTGCCATATGAGAAGGGCTTCCATTTTTTGGGCCATGTAAGTGCAGAGGAGCAATTTCCCTGGATAGAGAAAAAGATCGACCTTGATGTATGGGTCTATTAGCCAGGCTCGAGTCTGCCGTTTCGCAAAGGGTTCTTACTTTGGCAAAAGGGTTTAATTCTAGCATACGGATATCGGAGGAAGATTGTTCATCATGGTAGATATTAGAGTGGCAGATATACTTGGAGAGCCTTCCAAGGAAATTACAGGTAGACCACGAGTAGAGCTTCTGAAGTCTTAAAAGATTGAGAGTACAGACACGTTGTTAGAATGCAGCACTTTTTGACACATATGCTGTTATAGAAAAGAAACTCTACCATTAGCTACCAACACATTCATGTTTTTGTGTTTGGATGCCTTCTTCACATTTGGTGGAGCTCAAGGTTGAGTACGCATCTAATGCTATGGTGGAGGTTGTAAGAGCCACACTTGCAATAGATGATGAACTACAACCTAACAAAGCGAAGAGGGACATGTGCGTCAGAGGCAACATTCTAAGCATCAAGCTAGATATTTATGAGCATCATTTAGTGCTTTCATGGATGTGCTTCTCCTAGCAACTAGAACAATTGAAGATTTTGGTCCAGCATATAATCTAACAACAATATGATCATGATGAAGCAATACCCACATTAGTAGCAGGACATCAGTTTTGAGGACTTTTGTGTGCATATATTTGACCTTGTAGTGAGTGGAGGATATCTTAACTACATGTATATTTTCGTACAAGTATATGCCTTTCGTGCATAGTTCTAGAGCTTGCAGTGTTTTTGAATGGGAAAAACAGAGATTATGTAGGTATTTAGAGCAACACAAAGTCCAAGGGGCACGTATGGGTTGGTTTCAAAGGATTGTTGAACTCATGAAAACTAATAGCAAAGGCCATGTTTTACACTTTGCTGAGAAGCCCAAAGGGGATGATATTTGGAAGCAATGGAAGTTGATACCACTGTTCTTGGGTTGTCTCTTGAGGAAGCGAAGAAAACACCCTACATTGCATCCATGGGTGTTTATGTGTTTAAGAAAGATATTTTGCAAAAGCTTCAGAGGTAGTGATATCCTATAACAAATGACTTCGACTCAAAAATAGTACTTGCCTTAGCTAAGGAATGTAAGGAATGTAATGACAAGGCTTACTTTTAGGAGAAAGGGGAAAGGTGGCAGCATCACATTGGGCAGCGCTTTGTAAGGGTAGAAGTGAGGTTAGATGATGGTCCTGTCAATATGTTGGCTCAAACAAGAGCTTGGGATCAGGTTCAACGTGATTCAACCACTCAATGGAATCAAGTGTATGGCTCGTATGGACAAGGATATGGGGAAGAGGGAAATACTGTTGTTCCACAAGATGCAAAGGCATATGAATAACCCGGGCTATTGAAGAGAAGAACCTTATAGATGAGTGATATAGAAGCCACAATTACACAAATAGGTATTTGTTATTTCCTGATTGTGCTGAGGAATGTAGGTGACTACTATGTCACTCAGTAGGCTGGGAAGAAATAGAGGATGGGAAATCACTAGAGACGGTTACATACAAGGGGGCCAGGAGAAGAGGGGATTGGGAGTTAGCATAGAGAAATAACATTGCTCGCTGATGAGCATAAGATATAGTGAAAGTTGTCAAGGCATCAAACTTGGATATCACACATTCCGTGGGTTTAGGGTTCCCAACCTACAGGGATAGAAGTTCATTCCGAGCAGATATAGTTGGAGTAGCTTATATGTGGCAAACTAATGGAATGGTGAAAAATTCGGGGCTCTTTCTTCAAGCCTTGTGCGTTCTTGGTAGAGAGAGATCAACAGGGGTCTTCCATTGGAGTCTGTGATCAATGTTGTTGCTTGTAGAATTACAATACTGACTATTACCGATACTAGTTCCAACTCTTAACATTAGCTCTTAGACATAAATAAAAATGGTATGGGTAAGCCATCTTCAAAAGAGTTGTTTTATACTAGCATACTCGGGCCATTGCCTACATATCATGATGATAAGAGGGGTCTGGAATCTGAAATAATGCTACAACCATTATGATTTTTTGTATTCAAAGATGGTATGTAGGTTCTCATTTGTCGAATTCTTAAGGGAGGATTTATTCAAAGAGTGCGCTATTGCAACAAAAAATGGATTGCTTTTGCATAATTATAAAACTAACCTTTTTGGTATACAATCAGCTCTGACCAAAGCCTTTTTTCAAGTAGACAACCAGCTTTTGTCATGCAAGTTAGAAGGGATCACAAAGCTCAAGATTCTGGTTCAAATGTAACTATGATGTTCTTAGGTTCTAATTGTCTCATTATGGCTCATTCTGGTGACTTGCAATAGCTCATGGTAGAAATGCAGATATTATTGGTAGTAATCCGATCGTCCTTATTGCAAGAGTAAGATAGCTCTTGTAGAAATAGAAAGAATAAGGCAGGTCGGTGGTTGGCTAAACAATGGATGTGTTTGTGGGATCCTTTCAGTTTCATGAGATTTTGGAGACATTAAATTGAAGACATTACGTCAAGAAATGTTGGAGGAAGGGGTCAAAAGAGGAATATGGAACAACAAATTTGCATCTAGAATACAGCTCAACGATGATTGGGTAACAGTGGCTCCATATGTTTTTCAAATAGCACTTGAGGATGCAGATTTTATCATATTGGCATTAGATGGGCTTTTGGATTACATTGGAAGCACTGAAGCAGTGCAATTTATGGGGAAGTAGTTGCGAGAGCATGGCAACATACAGCATGCTTGTGAGGGTCTTGCTAAGTTGGCTCTAGATAAAATGCAAGACAATGTCAGTGTAGTGATTGTAGATTTTGGGAAAGTTAAATATGATCCAAATAGCCCATCTGAAGACAGCAATTTCACCGAAGAGGCAAGACAAGCAGTGCTGATATTATGCTTAGTTGGTTTCAGTATCTAACTATCACAATTTGCAATCCATTCATGGCCATTCTGATCATTCTTTGATAGATCATCCCTGGGTCTTCTTATAAGCCAAAGTTTACATCTCAGAGAACATCAGGTCTCCACCATTGTCATTATAATCTTGAGGAAAAGAGGCAAATCTATGAGGAAGCTAGGAACTCAGAATGCTATTTGTTTAGAGATAATGAGTTAGAAACAGAAAGTGACATCATGTTGGGCACGTGAGCACGTTATGTGCCTTTCATTCATAGTAGATTGTTCTCTGTCAGCATGGGATTCTGAAGATCAACTAGAGTTAGTTAATCCCAGCTCCTTATATCATTCGATCTAAGATAGTTTTTTTTCCATTTGATTCTTCTTTTCATCACTCATTTGGCGATAGTGGCAACCATGTGCTGTGAGGTTCAACTTTCCTTCCATATATGTGTACATGGTTTTGAGGGTTTCTTGTAACTCTTCTTCTATGATGGGCAGTGGTGGCACCGAAGTTGATTTTGGAAATGTGTGCATTTTTCTTGATGAGGGAGTGATATCTATCATTGTCTCTTCTCTCATTCTCTTTGAGCCTCTCATCATAGTCTTTGAGCTTGTGCTAGCTTTTCTAGAATCAGTACATTGCATTTCTTCTTTGGGATGGTGGCTGATTTCACATATTCAACCATTTCGACTATTGATGGCATCTCTCTCAAGTGACCCCGAATATTCAATGTATGATAGATCAATATGGTCAAAGCTATGATGGCATTCAGAAATTTCTTGTTTCCCCAATGTTTCTTTGCTTTGAACTGTCGTTCTTGCACATATGGAGTCAAATTCATCTAATTTCCCATTTGATTCACCACATGGGAGAGTAATTGTACCACTATCTTTTGTAGTGCTATTTATCTATGCATATTAGGGAAGTAGAAGTGTTGATGCACTAGTCTTACTGCTTCGTCTATGTCCACTCTATTGATATCCAAGAACATATGCTTTTTTACTTCATGACTTTCATCCTTTAGATCTGTAATTCCATCCGTTGTCCATCCAAAGCTCCCTTTATCAGCTCATGGGTAAACCAATTTGTTTTCCAGTCTCCTTGTAGATTCTTGAGTTTGTCATCTAGCATAGATGGAATATCTAGAGCAGGGTGCAGAGTATCGTTTGAAATTAGTAGGCCCATAACTAATACCACAGGTCCAAGTTCCATAGGTCTAGGACCTACAACATAAATTTTAGCAATCTTCCAATATTGACAAAACATGAACATACCACACTCAATCATACAAATGATGAGACAAAGATAGAGAAGGATTAGACAACATGTGTAAAGTGCTACGTAAGCCACTGCTTACTCACACTATCATATATATGAATGTCACCTTACAATGTGGGAGCAAAACTCTCAACCACTCTATGTGAACAGAAATAGATGGAAGAGTGTATATACAAATGCTACAAGAATATTCAGATGTATGGACAGAAATATGAATATATATGAGATGTGTGACCTAATAGGTTGTAGAAGAGTGAATATGAGTGACAGAAAGAGGAAGGATAAGTGTGAAATTGATAATCAGCAAACCCTCATCTAACTTTAGGCTATGGAAGACCCTAAGTTAGATACGTGTGTGAAAAGATCACATACTTACAAAAGTAGCAAAGAACGCTAACAAGTTTGCTGCCAGAAATCCTCAAACTCATATGAACATACCTTCTCGAACACCTCATCCAAATATGCATAAACCATACATGTACTCATTCTCTTGTACCTATGACAAATAGAATTCTTCTTGATATGGATGCCACTTCCATATACTTCAAGTAGTACCTGTGTGCATAAAGAGAATTTGTACATGAATTCTTAACATAATATGCAAATCTTATGTTGACCACCATCCAATGTCTTTGAAGTAACCCGAAATCTTCATGTAGAAGACAATCTTCAAATACATCATGTGGATGGCTGATCCACACCACCAAGCTATTGATGGGCAAGTCCTCTCCATAAGCAAGAGTGTGAGAACACTCTTCTCCAAGAAGAAATCCATAGCTGCTCCTCAACATGCTCCTAGAGTGCACCATGGCTGCCACATGTGTGCTAGAGCACCACCTCTACTAAGGGACCAAAAACTGGCGTTGCAATTGGTGTAGAATGTCTAACGAAGTGACTCAAGACTCTCTTATATAGTTTTTAAAGCTCCATGCAAAAAACTCACAAAAAGGTGCTTCATTTTAATCACATCGCTTTTCAAATTGCTTTTGCTTTATTTTAAGTGAGTTTGCTTTATTTTTAAAGTTGCTTTTAGCTAACTTTAAAAATAGCTTCTGGACCTACTTTTTCACACTTCTGACTACCTGATGAATGATCTGACAACATTTTTATGATCCTCATGCCGAGAGCTGTCATATGAGGTCAAAACCCTAAATCAGCAAAAATTAGGGTTAGGGTTTTCTCCCAAATCTAATCTCTGATGAGTGAATGTCATATACCATTGGAAAGCTCTCTTCAAGATCTGCAAGATAGGCTCATAAAAATTTCATCCATTTTTGTGCCAAAAATGACCAAGTACCAAAATTTGGGTTTTTGCCCTAAATGGATTTTGGACTTATGTGACATTGTTTTCCAACAATCCCCCCTGCAATGTCATATTGGTACAAACTGAACTAGATATGTAACTTCATTCATTTGCAAACTGTCTTAAACTTCAAAATTGTACTCCCGAATTGACCTTCAATCCTTTTCTTCAAAAGTCTTCTTCAAAACTGAATTTGACTTTCTTCAAACTTCAAAATACTGAACTTACTGAGTATGAACCATAATACCTGAGAAAATATGCAAACTAGATATCTAATAGTGTACACATCAAGCAATCACTGCTTGACAATATATGTAGCATGTACTGACTCTGGACCTGCTATCTCCTATCTTCTCAAACCTGTAAGCATACACTAGGATCCACATATTTGCATTTACCTTACGAGAGGTTTCTCAACGTACTTCTGTTGTGTCATGTAAATACACTAAACAAAATCAGAAACTGAATCCTGGACTTGTGACTGAAAACTCAAAACTTAGTGTATTATGAACACTAGCTGGTTCATCTTTGTCTATACTCAACTCAACTCATGAGAGTCTCACCAAAATTTCATATCTATGATGTCATCTTGACTTCATCCTTGTTCTATATGTAAGTCCTTCATACGTGTTTCCTTCAGAGTCTAGTATAAACATAAATGTGCGCACCTCTAAAACATACCTCTCTGAAATATCAAGCTTCTCTTCAATAGAATTCTAGAACCTGCTCTTGAACAGGAACACCCTAACAGAAACTTTCTCTAGACATTCTCCTTCTTCCTTCTTCTTTCAAAGCTGGAACATAAAGAGAAACTGACAAAGGAAATATAGGAATACCTGATATAGGAATACTTGGAATTATTATACGTATGACTCTGTATTCTTTCACATATGGCTAAAAAATAAGTCCTCATGTTTCATCACCCCTAGATGATTTAACACTAGCATCGAGAATTCTTCAAATATATCAGACTTTATGAAATCTAGAACGTCTTCCTTCATAAATCTGATTTTTCATAACATTAATACCTGTGTCTAAAGCAAAACTTATGAACCCTTTTTATTAGCATTGTGCACATGCCAATAGCTTTCCCTGTCATTCTTCAGCTTCCCAAAATCTAGAATAAGGTTAGCTGATCTATCATAAAAACCTTGTTGAAAGCATTTTAGCATTCATAAAATTTTGCAACATAACAAGTATCTTCTTCTATCTCTCTGCAACACAAATTTGATAGAACCTGAATCTCTGACTTACTTCTTCCAATGCTAAGAACCTTATAAACAAAGGATAGACAACTGACTCATAAATACTCAAGATCTTCATGACCTTCAAGATCATCCAAGATCATATAAGATCATACAATATCATACAAAATCATATGAGATCATCCAAGATCTTACAAAATCATATGAGATCATCCAAGATCATACAAGATCACTCCAACAAAATACATGTATAGAATCTGCTCTCATCAAACCTTCATGACTGAATGTTTGATTTGCTACCTAAATGTCTCCAAGTGTCCATGCTTCTCACATAAAGTTGTAAAAACTTTTCTTTAACCAAATCCTTCTCAAGAATCTACAGCTACTACTTGAAACATAAGTGGAAAAAATTCTCACCTTGAGAACTCCAAAAGCTGCAAGTTTGATACTTCATATCTTCATATTTTTCCTGGGTGAAATGTGATAGTACCTGCTTGACTTTCTTTTGGCTAACTCCACTTCTCAATCAAGTGATAAGATCTGATGGAACACCTTTTTGAATACAGCATGTATCCAAAAAACAAGACAATCATAGAAAGTAGATTCTTCAACTGATCGGTACATCAAAAAACTGAATTTTCTCAAGTTTTCTGAAAACATTGAATATGAGGTAACTTTTCCAAACATAAAACCTCTCTTCAATTCTCCAAAATACTCTTTTACCTCAAGAGTTAGATAAAGAAGAAATATACTTGTCTGCAGCTTTTCATATACCAAGTAGCTTTGTATTGACAGTCCGAGAATTCTTTGAGGGAATATATAGCTACCTGCTCAAAATCTTCAACTCATATATAACTCATACATATGAGTCAAAATATACAAGTTGTCTTCAAAATCTGCTGCTTTTCGTTCTCTCAATGTAATTCTTTGTCAAATCTACTAAATCATGATCAAGTATAGTGCAAAACAAGAAACTGCTTCTTCTTTAAATTATCTTTTTCACAAGATGTTCTCGTAGACTTGTCTTTGGATGTAGAGGATAAAATAGGAAAAGTATATGAAAAATATAAGAGAAAAGGAAGTCTTACTTTCCCTTTGGAAATGTTGGACTTTCTTCTTCTGCATCTTTCTTCCACCTGATGATGTTAACATCTTCAAACTTCTCTTCCATACCTTTTGTTCTCTTCATCTTGAAGTAGCAAACACTCTTGACTTCTTCAAATGAATTTTTCTCTTTCTCTAGTGCTAAGAGTAAGAGAAAAAACAACATGGTATATAAATGGAAGTGAATATAGAATCATGTTTTACTATCTCCTCATATCTCTGAATCAAAACTCTACTTCAAATGTGATTGATATGATTGAATTCACCAACTTTTTCCTTAAGATGGCTAAATGATGAATTACCTCTCCAGTGTACCTAGATCCAATTCAGTACCTGGATATCCAACCAACTTACAATGCAAAATTGGTTGATGAAACTCATTCTATCTCCAAATTTGTCTTCTTAGATAATCTTTCTTGCCATGAAAGAGATTTTTCAAAAACTATTTTGATGTAGCTCATGCTTTTACTTTCAAATAATGAAAGTGTACAAAAGCACTTCTTCAATCCTTTAAATTTCTTCATAACTGCTCTTCTAAGATATGACCTGCAAATGATAATCTGATAGTATAAACTGATACCTGTGATTTGATGTTGATCTCGTTCCTTCATCTTCTCCAAACCATTGTTTTTCCTTGAATTTGAAGTAGCCTTCTCTTCATCAAGTCTTGGTCTTCAAATAATACTTCTGTAAAGTATTTTCATAATCTTCAAAAATATTCAGCTGCTAACAGATCATCAACTTTATACTCCACACTGATGAATAAACATGTAACAGAATTGTCTAATTCTCAAATCTCTACTCATCTAGATTAAGTTTGTATGTCAAATGTCAAAATATTAGAAGATGCTCTTAAATCATATGTTGTAAACCTAGAAGTCTGGGAACCTGGGAATCTGAGAGCCTGAATGCTCTGATTCCAAAACCCTAAAGCTCTGATACCAAATGTTGGAAATTTAGTAGGCCCATAACTAATACCACAGGTCCAAGTTCCATAGGTCTAGGATCTACAACATAAATTTCAGCAATCTTCCAATATTGACAAAACATGAACATACCACACTCAATCATACAAATGATGAGACAAAGATAGAGAAGGATTAGACAACATGTGTAAAGTGTTACGTAAGCCACTGCTTACTCACACTATCATATATAAAAATGTCAATTTACAATGTGGGAGCAAAACTCTCAACCACTCTATGTGAACAGATATAGATGGAAGAGTGTATATACAAATGTTACAAGAATATTCAGATGTATGGATAGAAATATGAATATATATGAGATGTGTGACCTAATAGGTTGTAGAAGAGTGAATATGAGTGACAGAAAGAGGAATGATCAATGTGAAATTGATAAGCAGCAAACCCTCATCTAACTTTAGGCTATGGAAGACCCTAAGTCAGATACGTGTGTGAAAAGATCACATACTTACAAAAGTAGCAAGGAACACTAACAAGTTTGCTGCCAGAAATCCTCAAACTCATATGAACATACCTTCTCAAACACCTCATCCAAATATGCATAAATCATACATGTACTCATTCTCTTGTACCTATGCCGAATAGAATTCCTCTTGATACCGATGCCACTTCCATATACTTCAAGTAGTACTTGTGTGCATAAAGAGAATATGTACCTGAATTCTTAACATAAGATGCAAATCTTATGTTAACCACCATCCAATGTCTTTGAAGTAACCCAAAATCTTCATGTAGAAGACAATCTTCAAATACATCATGTGGATGGCTGATCCACACCACCAAGCTGCTGATGGGCAAGTCCTCTCCATAAGCAAGAGTGTGACCACACTGTTCTCCAAGAAGAACTCCATAGCTACTCCTCAATATGCTCCTAGAGTGCACCATGGTTGCCCCATGTGTGCTAGAGCACCACCTCTACTGAGGGACCAAAAATTGGCATTGCAATTGGTGTAGGATGTCTAACAAAGTGACCCAAGACTCTCTTATATAGGTTTTAAAGCTCCATGCAAAAAACCCATAAAAAAGCGCTTTATTTTAATCACATCACTTTTCAAATTGCTTTTGCTTTATTTTAAGTGAGTTTGCTTTATTTTTAAAGTTGCTTTTAGCTAACTTTAAAAATAGCTTCTGGACCTGCTTTTTCACACTTCTGACTACCTGATGAATGATGTGACAACATTTTTATGATCCTCATGCCGAGAGCTATCATATGAGGTCAAAACCCTAAATTAGTAGAAAATTAGGGTTAGGGTTTTCTCCCAAATATGATATGTGATGATTGAATGTCATATACCATTGGAAAGCTCTCTTCAAGCTCTACAAGACAGGCTCATAAAAATTTCACCCATTTTTGTGCCAAAAATGACTAAGTACCAAAATTTAGGATTTCTGCCCTAAATGGATTTTGGACTGATGTGACATTGTTTTCCAACAAGTATTCATCACTTGAATGCACATCTCAAAGTCTGTTTTGTAAATTAGAAACTTCACATATCCTTCGATACAAGCTTTTGCCCATGTATCTATTGTTCTTGGTAATTCATGCAATACTCTGAGGTCCTGAGTCATCATTGGAAATTGATGATCCTGATCCATGATTTGGATGGTGATCAAAAACAACTGATCACCCGCTATTTGATCCTCTCGAAAACAATGTCCTCTTGCTTTGATTACAATTTCGAGGAGAAATTCTTAGATTTCCACTTGATGTGTTGCTTTAGAGTCATCAGAAGCTATTTGCACTTGAAATAGAATTCAAATTAATGCATTGTCTTGAAAAATATACTTCATCCTTGTGTGCACAAAGAATCATTCTTTGACATTAAACCGGTCCCCTCTCACACATTTGAATAGAGCATGATACTCGATGATAGATGTTTTATTTTCTTATTTTTTTCTATTTGTAAAAGAAAACATAAAAGTTAGTCATAGCCAAAACAATTGTTAGTATGTGTTAGCAGAAGTTCTAGATTACTATGGTAGAATTTGTGTTCTATTTCCTCAAAGGAAATGTGCACCACTAAACCAATTGAAGAAACTATGTGCCAAATGTGAAGCCTTGTAGTGTGGCTCTATAGTGAATACTCTAGGTGCATTCAGCTCACCATACTGCATGTTTGGTGGGTGCATCCCTTGATGGTCTTTTGGTCTCCACACTAGGTGTGTATTCCAATCTTTCCTTGTTGTTTTTTTGGTTCTGACATTGCATCCTTGGTTTTGATTCTCCACATATATTTGCCTTGCTTCTAGAGCTTCCTTTGCTTTGTTGGTCCTCTTCATCTTTTGTCTTGCTAAGATGCTTTGGTGGGTTTGATACGGGTATGACTTACTTTGTCTAGGTTCTTTACTTCCTCCTTCGCTCTATCCATTGTGTTCCGTGGGATCCAAACCTGCTTTTGTGATCTTTCAGCATCCACTAATTGTTTGGGTATCCACACTTGTAGTGTCTTTGATCTATCTTGTCGTAAGCTTTGATCTTTGCTATCTCCTTGTTTCTTATGCTTTCTATTGTGTTCCAAGGCTCCCTTAAATTTTTATTGTTGAAGTTGATCTTTGCAAATCCACACTCATTTTATGCCTTTGCCATATTGCTTTTGAGTTGTTCTCAAGGAGATAAAATTGGTTATTTTCTCACAATTCTCTTTAGAATGAATGATCTCACAAAGTTGCTCAAGATTAATCTCTTGAGAATAAGGGATGGTTTGATCGCATAAAGTAGAACAAGGTATTTCATTCATTTTGTGTTTAGGTAGAAGAGTAGAATTGATCGATGAGGGTTTTGATGGGGATTCTTTCACAGGTTCGCTTTGATATGTGACATTAGGGTTTTCCATGCATGTTGATTCTAGAATTTTCTCGTTTAGTAGACTAAAAACCTCTCTATGGCCTATTTTTGCCAATATATATCCTTGAGCTAGGTGGATAGTAACTTTGAATTCAAAAGTCCAATCTTGACCCAAGACTAGTTCTTCCAGAAGGTCTGAGTGTTTGTAGACTAATAGTTTCTGCTACATGGTATTTTTCTCGAAGTGTAAAGACATGGATACTTCTCCTAGATGCTCAATGATATTACCTCCAATCCCTATCATATGAGCCCTGGTTGGAATGAGTTGTGCCTTTGGCTTCTCAGCTAAAGAAGCACGTATACAGCTTAGAGCTACTCTCATGTCAATTCATCAATCCACTAATTAGTACTCTTCCTTACCAATCCCTAGGTTTAAGTATGGTCTTCATATTATACTTCCTAAGGTTTTTACTTGGTTGGTATGGTAATTTGCCATGGGCATAGGCTCTTCTCCTCACAAGTGCCTTTCATCACAATCTTGTATCCATTCTTTCCTTTTTCTTATTCATTCTAAGGCTTTTAATATGGCTTCTTCCCATATTCTTTCTTCATGTTCTATACTCCTAAGAGTCTTAGTAACATTTGTTCTATTAAGGGCTCCGTATATTTTTTTACTCTATAGCCACTTATGTAGTTGGGTATGTGTCTCCATCGAGAGTGGCTAGGTTAATTGCTCCACTTGTGGAGATTCTATTTATCAGCAATGGTCCATATCCTCGTTGTTGTAGGTTTTTTTGCATGTTGTTTTAGCAATACACCAACACTAAATCTCCCACTTTAAGACATTTACCTTTTATGTGAGCATCATAATAAGCCTTTTGCCTTCCCTTTGTAGCATAGATGCTAGCTATAGCTTGTAATCTAGTCTCGTGCAATTTCTCTATTTGGTCCAATTGTTTTGATAATTTGTGTCCACTCCACTCATATGTCTCGACTCATAAAGTAGGAACCAAGAAATCAATTGGCAATATTGCATTTTTTCCATAGAGTAGTTCAAAAGGTGTTGTTTTGATAGCCATTTTATAAGCTACTCATAAGGCCCATATTGCATGATGCAATTGTTTATCCCAATCTGACCTTCCATTGTTGACTATCTTGGATAGAACAGTACATACCACTTTATTTGATCTCTCTACTTGTCCATTTGCCTATGGGTGATAGGGTGTTCATTTTTATGAATCATTATAAATTCATTCATGAGTGACTTAATGACTTCATTAATGAAGTGCATACCTCTATCACTTACAATCTCAATAGGTAGTCCAAATCTAGTGAATATGTTTTTGAATAAGAACTTCGCAGTAGTGTGAGCATCATTTTTTGTAGTGGCTTTTGCTTCTACCCATTTTTTTAAATAGATTGTAGCCACTATAATGTATTCGGCATGTGATCATTTTGCTAGGGGGCCGATTGGTCCAATAAAGCCAACTCCCCATCTTGAAAATGCCCATGCACTAATCATAGGTCGTAAGGGCATGTCATCTCATCATATTGAGTTCTTGATATGCTGGCATGCAGCACAGCTTCATACATATGTCTCTGCATCCATGTGTTATACTTTATGGAATATTGGAATGTTAAAAGGATTTCATTGCCTTGAGGTTTTTAATGTGTTTTGTGTTTTGATTTAGCAGGTGAAGATCCATGAGGGTGTGAATGTGCATGGACTTATTCAAATATTTTTGGAGATATTTAGAAGAATATTTAGAAGATATTATTTTAGTTATTTTTTTGTAAAAATAATAGATCACTTTAGAAAGTGATGTTTTTGTAAAAATAGTAGATTACGATTTTGAAAATGAAGAAAAAAATTTGAAATTAAAGCAAAAGCATGATTTTCGAAGTGTCGACCTCATGTATCCTCTATTCAAGACGTAATAAGAAATACCTATAAATACACATGCTCTGATAAACCCATCCATCAGAGTATGTGGGGGGAGATTGTACCCAATCTAGTCTCAAGTCTCTTGTCTCTTTCTATTCTTTGAGTACTTTTGAGTGATTTTGTTTATGTACTATCCTCTGCGCATATGAATCTACGGGATCCAAAGGTCAATAGAGGTATCAGAGCCAAAGCACATCTGTCGAGGTATACATATCGGCATCAGATCGTGATTCATGGTGCCCGCTCATTAATAGGAAACCATCTCAACCATCCGATCGAGGTTTTTATTTATCAAGTTCATTTGTTTTGGTTCACCGATTAGTTTATTCAATTTTTTTTTTATTTGGTACTGTGCACTGTCACACTATACCCCTTGTGCTCATTGTCACACTGTACCCCCTATGCTCATTGTCACACTATACCCATTGTGCTCACTGTCACACTATCACATTGTACCCCCTCTGCTCACGGTCCTCACTATACTCCTTGTATTCCCTATACCCCTTATGCTCACTGTGCTCATTGTTCAACTATCAAGTTTGGTTATCAAGTTTATTTATCAATTTGGTTATCATTCGGCTTACTCCAAGGCATTCACTAGGGCATAGAACTATGGCATAACTTTGGCATCTTTGGCTTCTATGGCACTCATGGTTCTCTTGGTTCTGTTGATAGCCATTGGCTATGTGCAAATCAATTCTAACACATGAGTGGCAATAAGGGCTTAGTTATTTCCCTAGTCAACTTAGTTAACCTACATAGTTCCTTATTTAGCATCTAAGGGATTTGAACTCACAACCTCATACTTCAAAGAGATAAGCTTTATCCACTAGCCTATTTTCTCTTTTTGATACCCCATTTCTTTTAATAAATATTTAACATAACTCTTAACACTGTCTTTCCCTTATTTATTTATTTATTTAAACACTCTCTTTTATTTATTTATTTATTTATTTAAACACTCTCTTTTATTTATTTATTTATTTATTTATTTATTTATTTATTTATTATTATTATTATTTATTTATCAAAGCACTCACATTTATTTTATTTATTTATTTATTATTATTATTATTATATTTTTTTAATATACACTATTGTTAAAAAATTCCTTTTCCCATGCTTAGAACTAGGTCTTGGTTCTCGACATAAATCCATGTACCCTACCCAAAATATCGACGATTTTGGTTCCTCAACCCTACCTAAGGTACCAATCAAGAAATAATTAGATCTTTTGCGGCATGAACTCCAACATGTCCAAAACGAGATTAAGGAACGTGATGCTGCACTCCAACAACTGCAAAGTGATGACAATAATCTAGTTAAGGTGGTGAAGGCTATTATTATCGCCCAAGAACAAGGCACGCAGTCCAAGATTGGTGCCAAAAATTTCCAATTTTCACAATTCGATGGGCGAAAGGATGGCCAATTTGTTCTTTCATGGCTATCTCACAATTTGATGACTTCTATCCTAATGAATTATACTCTAAAAGTGAGAAAATGAAATTTGTTACTAATTATTTTGTGGTAAGACCCAGTTATGGTGGAATGTTTTGCGCCATAGCACCGATCGCCCTACCACATGGGATGCATTTCAAAAGAAGATCAAGGAGTCCTTCCTTTCTTCCCAGTTCCACTTACATGCTCGTCGATCATAGACAACTTTTGGATGGAAAGATGGAGATATTGTATCTACTTATACTTAATGTTTTTCGCAACAACTATTACTTATTCGTTCACTTGAAACGATTCCTGGAAATACCTCAAAAAGAAAGTATGAAGATGGTTTGGAGATGGGAATCCAAGATAAGCTCAATACCCTATGTCTGACAATACTCTATGAATCTATTTCTTTTGCACAAGATGTTGAGAAAGAGTTTGAATCCATCACCAAGTCCATCCATTTACAACAAACGCATCAACGACAACCACTAATCAAGCCCAATTTTTCTTTCAAACATCCCTTTGCTAGTCTTTCTTCTCCTACTTTTAAGTTTCCACCTACTTTCCAACACCCACCTACTTTTCATCACCCTCAATCCGATTTCTCACCAATACCCAAGACCACTCCCCTACAACCCACAAAACCTCCAACCCTTCAAACTACAACAATGGATGCTCAACAAAAAAGGCCCCATATCACTTGCTGGCATTGTGGTAAGTTTGGTCATAGTAAAGCTAAATGTAGGTTTCGAACCAATGACATGAAGCCTGTTAGATCTCAAGTACACAACATGGAGGTGGTTCGTGAAGACATTCAACTTGTTTGGACCAAAGAAGCTTTGGAACAGGATCCAAGTACCTTGGATAATGAAATTTCTATTCATTCTTTACTTTGTGTGCAAGGTTAATGGTAAATTTGTTAATATTTTACATGATGATGGTAGTTTGTATGACTTTTCTTCTCATACACTAGCGGAAAGATCTTCAATTAAACCGACTTCCTTCTATGTATAAAGTTAAGGCTGCATTTCAAGGAAATAGATATAATGTTACAAGTGAAGTGCATAACGTTTGGATTTGTATATGTTCATACATAGATGAATGCACATTCTTAATTGCTCCTTTGCAATCCTATGATGTCATACTTGATATGCCTTTTCATCATCATTATAACCCATGCATTGATTATCATACATACACCATGAGTTTTAAGTTTAACAATCAAGATATTTGTTTGTCTGCAATGCATGACTTCCAACCATTTCCATTAATTAGTCATACTCAAGTAAAATGTGCATTTAGGAAAGGCTACCATTCATGTATTTTTTTGTCAATAACATAGTTGATTATACACATACACTTCCTGATGCATATAAATCATTTATGGATTCCTATAAGGACTGTTTTATGGCTAATTTTCCTTCTAAACTACCACCTTCTAGGGGATCTCTTGACCATAGTATAGACTTAATTCTTGGTAGTTCTCCTCCCCAGAAAGCATCTTATAGGCATGGACCTTTAAATCAACAAGAAATAGCTAATCAAGTTAAGGATCTACTCCACAAAGGCCTTATAAGACCTAGTTCTTCTCCCTTTGGAGCACCTGTTCTTTTAGTGGAAAAGAAGAACAAGACTTATAGGATGTGCATTGACTATAGATCACTCCATAAGATCACAATTAAAAATAGATATCCTATTCCTAGGATAGATGATTTGCTAGATAAACTTCATGGAGCACTTGTCTTTAGTAAAAGGACATTTGTAAGGTTGCCTTTAGAACTCAAATTGGTCACTTTGAATACATGATAATGACTTTTGGACTTACCAATGCACCTACTACATTTTCACGCATGATGAATAACATTTTTCTTGAATACCAAGCTTTTGTTCGTGTTTTCTTTGATGATATATTTGTCTATAGTGTGAATGATGATGACCATGAAAAGCATTTAGCAGTAGTTTTTAATTTGTTATGCGAAAACAAACTTTATGTAAATCCTGAAAAGTTATTTCTAACAAAAGGAATTAGAGTATTTAGGCCATATTGTTTCTAGTCAAGGTGTTCATGTAGATCGAAAGAAAATTAAAGTAATTGAAGAATGGCCTATATCTCAATCTGTGAACGATGTATGCTTTCTTCTAGGATTGGCTAGTTTTTATTGAAAGCTTGTAAAAGTTTTTTCTTATTTGAGACTCCCACTCACATTATTATTGAAGAAAAAGTTAAAAATTTTCATGGGATTAGCACAACAACAATCTTTTGAAAAACTCAAACATGCACTTTCTCATGCACTTGTTTTGCAATTACCAATTTTGCACAACCTTTCCATGTAGTTACAGATGTAAGTGCTTCAGATATAAGTGTTGCATTGATGCAAAATGAACATCCCATTGCATTCAAAAGTAGAAAACTTAAACCTTCCGAAAAGAACATTACATGTGTAATTTTAATCAGAAATGAGTAGCCAAAGAATTTAATGAAAATGATTTTGTATGGTTACGAATAATTAAAAGATGTTTGAAAAATATTTCACAACATCATAAGGTTAAACTTGAACCAAGTTATTATGGACCTTTCCGTATTATTCAAAAAATTAATGAGAATGCTTTTAGATTAGTGTTGAGGGGTGAGAAATTGGAAGTAAAAGTGGTTATTTGGAATTTTCTAACTTTGATGTTGTTGACTCGGAGTTTAGTAAATCCATATTTTTTGTCAATCGAATATTTAAAAAGAAACACATATAAGTTAGTTAAGGGGAATGTCGCGTGATATGATCGTGGTAATCTTGTTTGCAAGAAGATGTAAGGGTAGAGAAAGCATCTTGCGAGAGGGATGAAAAATGAGAGAAGTGAAAAAGTCTATGTTCTTGTAATTGTGCAGGCTAAAAGTGACGAGTTCAATTAAGTAGAAGTCATATTTCTCTTCTGTCAATCTAAATGTCTGTATTTCAAAGAGATTCGTGAAGTATTTCCTTCTCATTCATTTTTCGCACGTGTGTATTGTTTCCTATTTTGAACACAAATGTTCTATACTTGCATTATAGTTATCTGAATGTGGTAAAACTGAAATTTGATACCTAAGTAATTGAGTTGTATATCGCAAGTTTCCTGCACTAGGATTTGTTCATGAGAGTAAATTGTTTGAGTCAATAATTATGTGTTGTTGAACCCCAACACATTTGGCGATCCTACTGTGTTTGCTAAAGAAGCAAGAGATGCATGACGGGAAGAAGAGGAAGATTTAATAAAGTTTGCTACACAAGAGTGCAAGCACAAGCGGGTAACGTGGATTCATTTTCTGAATTGTGTGACTGGTATGAAGCACAAGAAGATTTCAATTTTGAATTTGAAGAGGAGGAAGGAGGAAGGAGGAACAGGTGCAGCAGAAGCAAGGCTGGTGGGCGGAATACTAGGAGCATTGGTCCTGACAGAAGCAGCTGCAAGAGTTAGAAGATGACTCCAATTCGACCCACTTGGAGGGACGACCAGGCAAAGAACTAGGTGTACACCTCAGTCAGTGCCCATGGCGTAACACATCCTAATCCTAAAGTGAAAGCAGCACATTTTAGAGGAGGATCAAAGGAAGATGCAAATTTCCACATTGCTCAATTTGAAATAAGTGGACAGCAAATGGATATCTAGCCATATATGATGATGCAGTCAAGTTACAACAATTTCTAGCCACAATAGAAGGATGCACGATGAGCTTGTTTAGTCAATATGGTATTGCTTACTTTGCTACATATAATGCATTAAGAATAGGGGAATTAATGAGAGCCGAAGAACTCTTGTAACTACCTTATCTTGTCATTCAGTTTTAATGGTGATTTCAAGTGGATTTTGCAAGTACTTTTCATGGAATTATCATTAGAATTAGTAGTTCCAAGTTTGTTTCATGCTTCAACGAGTTCAATTCTACTTACCAAGATCTATTAATGAAGTTATAAATTGTTTCCTAATGATTGTGTGAATTTGTCAAAATCACAAATCTCTTGTCAATAGGGTAGTAAAACGTGAATTCATCGATATTTTTTTATAAAAATAGCACACTGTAGGCACAAGAATCATTGAAAAAACTTGCTTATATCCAAATCTACATTCAAAAGAAGATATATCAACAAACTTTATGAAATCTTTGATGTATTGAAGGACAACTCCAAAGTAAAAAAAAAAACCTTTTTTGGCACCATTGTTAGGGAAACATGAAGTAAAACTTTGGACCTTGTTGGTAACAAATACTTCATCGAGGTACTTTTGAATTACCAAGTGTAACAGTGATGGAAAGATGATTATGATTTGATCTAGAAAAGATTTCTTCATTCATCCAGTTGATGAGATAATGGAAGAGTTATGCTTTTTTCTCTAATCTCATATGTGAGGCTGAAACTTTTTATTGTAATCTTTTTGTATTCTTTTATAGGAGACCCTAGATAAATCTTCTTTTGTAGGTTTCTGAAAAAATTAGAAAATCTTTGCAAAAGATATTGAGGTGGTACATGTGCATGTATATGCATTGGATCACATTTTCTGAAATATGAAAGAAAGAAGAAAGATGGAAAAGTTTGAGTAAAGTAGTTTTTTGGAAAATAATTTGAATTGAAAATCATTTTTAATCATAATTGGGAGCTTTGTTAATTTTCAAGTACAAGTGGAAGGAGGAATATCTGTTGGGTGTGTGTAGAAGTGCCAGAGACACACAAGAAGCACACACAAGGAGCACAAACGCAGCAAGACACACGGAGAAGACGATGGCTTGAATAGCTCTCTCTATTGATCGATGAACTGAACTGAAGTAGGAGCTGAATAATATCCCTAAGTACAAAGTACCACCACATATGATAGTATCAAGTATGTGGTAACATGGGGAAAAAACCTCTAGCCAGCACTAGAGTAAAAAGTGCCCATGTATAGGGAAAAGGTTCACATCAAAGCTACTCGAGGAACACATAAATGTAACAAACCCCCCTAGAGCGAATGATGTGAACACATACAGGGAGTGACAGATCAGCCCCCACAAGGTAATAAGCCTAAAGCTTTGCGAAAAGCTTCAAACTTTTCTCGTGGAAGAGCTTTGGTGAATATGTCTGCCACATTATCTTGTGTAGGCACATATACCAAATCAATATCTCATGCATGAAGGCGCTCTCTCACATAGTGATAATGCACCTCAATATGTTTGGTCCGTGCATGAAACACTGGGTTTCGTGCAACAGCCAAAGCACTCTGACTATCTGTGAGAATATGCGTAGCAGCATCAATCTCCATGCAAAGATCCATCAATAGGCGTCTCAGCCATATACACTCCACTGTCGCTGTGAAAAGTGCCCTGTACTCAGCTTCACAACTCGATGTCGCCACTGTAGGTTGCTTCTTACTCAACCAAGATATGCATGAGTCTCCAAGGAAAAAGCAATTACCACTAGTGGACACGCGAGTATCATAACAACCAGCCCAATCACTATCTGTAAAAGCATGCAAGCATGGCTGAACATCTCTGCCATAAAAGAGACCTAAGCTCAAAGTGCCTCGGAGATATCTAAACACACGTTTCACCGCTTGCCAATGCTTAGTGCCAGGGCTATGCATGAATCGACTCAACTGGGAGACTGCATACTGTATATCCAGCCTTGTGTTGCATGCATATATAAGACATCCCACAGCCTGCTGATAAAGAGAAGTGTCAAATGCATCACTGGAATCCTCAACTGAGAATCTAAATCCTGTCTCAGCTGGTGTGGAAATTGGCTTGCAATCCTCAAAGTCAAAACGCTGAAGTAGTTTTTCAACATACTTTGCTTGATGCATAACAATTCCCCCCTCAACGGATACAAACTGGATGCCAAGATAGTAGCTCAAAAGACCAAGATAAGTGACATCAAAAGTATGCTGCAAATCAGCCATAAGAATGTCAAGTTTTGCATCACATGACCCAGTCAAGAGTATGTCATCAACATAAAGAACAAGCACTATAAGATCAGCCCCATTTTTGCGTACATAGAGTGTGCTTTCAATCGGACTACATATTATGAAGCCAAGAGCAATCAAGTGCTTATGTATTTTGTCATACCATGCACGTGGAGCTTGCTTGAGACCATACAAGGCTTTATGCAAGCGACAAACCATATGCTCTTTCCCTTTCATAGCAAATCCAAGAGGTTGCTTCACATAAACCTCTTCTTGCAAATCTCCATTCAAGAAGGCTGTTTTTATGTCCAACTGATGCACTTTCCAACCTCGATGGGCAGCCAATGCAACCACGGTACAAATGGTAGTCATGCGTGAAGTAGGTGCAAAAGTTTCCTCATAGTCAATGCCATATTGTTGCGCATATCCTTTGGTAACCAATCTAGCTTTGTAGCAATCAATGCTACGATCATATTTTCTCTTAATCTTATAAACCCACTTTGTACCAATGGCATTCTTTCCTTTTGGCAATTCACATAACTCCCAAGTACCATTCCTATGTATGGAATCCATTTCTGATTGCATAGCACTCATCCATTGTGGATCGTCACATGCATCTTCAAAAGAAAGTGGCTCTTCATTACATGATGTAGCAATAAGAGAATAATCCACAAAATTACTTGATGCATGGTGAGATCTTGATCTTGTTCTACCAAGTAAAGGTGCACTCAATTTGCTGTCCTGCAAAATTTGTTTCAGCCACTTTGGCATAGATTGTGCACTCTTGATAGACATGCGTTCATTATGTAAAACATCTTCAATATGTACATCATGCGTGGGCTGAATTTCATGCTCAGTTTCAGCCATATTTGGACGCAAATGTTCAGCCATATGTGGCTGAAAATTTCCAACAGTTTTGGCAATTTTTGGCTGAATTTTTTTAGCCATGTTTGGCTGGAAATTCTCTGCATTTTCAGCCCTATTTGGCTGGAATTTTTCAGCCCTTTGAACCTCAGTTGGCTGGTCTGCATGGCCATAGTCAAGCGCACCATTTTGGAACAAAGGCATGAGTGTATCGAACACATCTTGTGAGCTAACTGTTGGCAGTTTTTTGCATTCAAGTAGAGGGAAAACTGAATTTTCAGCAAATACCACATCTCGACTCACAATAATTGTGTTCGTCAATGGATGGTACAACCGATATCCCTTACTTAACCAACAAATATACATTTCTTTGCCTTGTCATCAAGTTTGTGACGTTGTTGTGATGGCACAAGAGCATATGCCAAACAACCAAACACACGCATATGACTAACCATAGGCTTATGACCATTCCAAGCCTCATAAGGAGTGATGACTCTCAATGCTTTTGTAGGGCAGCGATTCAACACATAATTTGCACACATGACCGCTTCCATCCCAAATTTATGAGGAAGATGCTTTCCTTTAACCATACATCGTGCCATTTCAAGTAGAGTTCTATTTTTATGCTCGGCAACACCATTTTGTTGGTGTATATGGCACCGTACATTGGTGTGAAATACCTCTTTCACGAAGAAAAGCACTAAACTCATGTGACATGTATTCACCACCACGATCCGTGCGTAGAGTCAAAAGCTTTTGTGAAGAAAAATTTTCAGCCATAGCTAAAAATGCTCTGAAGCAAGAAAATACCTCATTCTTTGCTTTCATAGGATACACCCATGTATGGCGAGTAGCATCATCAATGAAGGCAAGAAAATACCTCATTCTTTGCTTTCATAGGATACACCCATGTATGGCGAGTAGCATCTCGACTCACAATAATTGTGTTCGTCAATGGATGGTACAATCGATATCCCTTACTTTCAGCACTATAACCAACAAATATACATTTCTTTGCCTTGTCATCAAGTTTGTGACGTTGTTGTGATGGCACAAGAGCATATGCCAAACAACCAAACACACGCATATGACTAACCATAGGCTTATGACCATTCCAAGCCTCATAAGGAGTGATGACTCTCAATGCTTTTGTAGGGCAGCGATTCAACACATAATTTGCACACATGACCGCTTCCATCCCAAATTTATGAGGAAGATGCTTTCCTTTAACCATACATCGTGCCATTTCAAGTAGAGTTCTATTTTTACGCTCGGCAACACCATTTTGTTGAGGTGTATATGGCACCGTACATTGGTGTGAAATACCTCTTTCACGAAGAAAAGCACTAAACTCATGTGACATGTATTCACCACCACGATCCGTGCGTAGAGTCAAAAGCTTTTGTGAAGAAAAATTTTCAGCCATAGCTAAAAATGCTCTGAAGCAAGAAAATACCTCATTCTTTGCTTTCATAGGATACACCCATGTATGGCAAGTAGCATCATCAATGAAGGTAACAAAATATACATGCTTCCCAAAAGATGGAGTCTTGACGGTACCACATACATCACTATGAACAAGTTGCAATTTTCTTGTAGTGTGTGTGTGACTATCTTTTGGAAAAGAAGCACAATGCATTTCTCCAAGAATGCAACCTTCACATGCATGCTTTTCAATGGACTCAAGTGTAGGCAAGCCAATAACCATGTCCTTCTTTTGCAAGTAGAGCAAACTATTGAAGTTTAAATGACCAAAACGAGCATGCCAAAGCTCCATTTCAGCCATGGAAGAAGTGTGAGCAACTAAGGCATTCGAGGCAGCCCTCTTGTATGTATCCATGCGATACAAACCATTACATAATGTACCGGACATCACAATAACATCGCCATTGCTGAAATCATGAACCATACACTTATCATCAACAAAGTGTACATGAAGTCCAGCTTTGGCAATCAACGGAATTGAAATTAAGTTCTTCTTGATACCGGGTACATACAATGCATTTTTTAAGAGAATCACACCTCCATTTGTAGCCGTAAGCTCAATTTCTCCTACTCCAATGATAGGATAAGAGGCATTGTTTGCACACACCACATGTCCTCCTTTAGGTGCATCTTTCAAAGAGGCAAAAAATCTTTTGCATGATGTTATGTGCTTTGAAGCACCACTATCAAAGAACCAATCCGAATCAGCCTCACTCACAACCATACATTTAGAATGTAAAGAAGCATCATAATGACATGTAACAACACATGCCCAAAAATCTTGAGCCATGTTAGCTTCATCATTCTTTGCATTTGCTGAATTTTCAGCAATAGACATGCCCGATTCCTTCTTCTTTTCATTGCGTTTAGCAAGCTTTCTACACTCATCAATAGTATGACCAGCCTTCCGGCAATATTTTCATCTCTTCTTCTTTTCCAAATCACCATCATTAGAGGAATGAGTGGAAGAGGAAGCTTGAGGCTTTGGTTTTGATGAACCAAAAGTTGAACCATACTTGCTTTTCCCCTTTTTTGAGATAGCAAGTGCTTGCATTCCTTCAATCAAACCACTCCTATTCACTCTAGATTTCTCTTCTTGCAAAAGAAGAGACACAACCTCATCAAATGCATACATATTAGGATTTCCTTTTGCAACCAAACGAAGTGTAGTAGCAAAGCTTTGAAAAGATTTTGGTAATCCTTTCAACAATGTAGAAATGAGTGATGCATCCGGAATGATCTCATCTATGTTTGCCAATTGCTCTTTCAAGTCCTTGATGCATGTCACATACACATCCACTGACTCATTTTCAACCATACATACATCCTCAAGTTGCTTCCTCAAGTATGCAACACGTGCTTCATTATGCACGGCATACAAAGAAGCAAGAGTGTCCCACGCCTGTCGTGATGTAGAACATGACCGAATGTGTGGAACTATATGACACTTCACTGAAAGCGCAATCAAAGCATGAGCTTGAGCATCTTTTCCATCCCATCTAAGCTGCTCCTGTGTAGGTGGAGAAGGAGAAACCACTGTACTCGAAGAAGAAGCTCCATCTGTGACAGTAGACTGTGAAGTAGAAGCACCTGCCGGTCTTCGATCTACATCTGCCACTATGTTCCAAAGTTGTTTTGCAACAAGAACGTGCTTCATCATGTAAGACCACATTGGATAGTTGGTCCCATCAAGCTTATCTTCAGCTTGAAGCATGCCAAACAATTCATTGATGCCTGCCATTTCACTAAGGAACAAGAATGTGACAAAATCTTCACTTCGACGAAAACTGAAATGAGTGCTGAAATTTCAGCTCACAAACCGTCACTCTGATGACGATTCTGACTGCACGAATGGCTTCGAAATGGAGGTAAAACCCCAGCAAAGTGCCAAATCATCACCAAGAGATAACATTGAATTTTTCACCACATAATTGACAATCATGATTTTTTGCAAAAAGTATAAAAGGAGAAGATAAAAGAAAACTTTTCATTGTTGAGTGATTGTGAGTGAGAGAGAGAGAGAGAAAGAATCAATATCTTGAATTGAAGCTACCAAAAGCATATTTTCAAGCAAAGGTAAACATGAAGTGAATCCATTTTTTTGTGTTTTTCAATATTAACATAAAGTGAATCCATTTTTTTTTGTTTTTCAATATTTGCAATGCACGCATCATAAGAAAGTTGGATCATCAAAATTGTGATTTTCAGGAATGTGCATATCAATAGGAAAAACTGATTTTTTCGAATCTCTCTTTTATTGCAAGGAATTAAAATAGAAAAATGCATTTGTTAAGTGAAAAAAATCCTCAAAAGAAACATTAAAAAAATTTCATACACATGTGGACGGAATTGTGATTCTGTGATAAAAAAACACAATTCTCTAAAGACACAATTGTCTACAGACAATCACATAAAAATACGATTGCGAGCAATCATGATTGTGAGAGAGAATCACAATTGTGAAGAACATTGAATCTCATGATTCTGCCTTCACAATTGTAAAAAACATGATTGTGTAAAAGAACACCATTATGACCATAAAACATGATTTTAAGGAAAAAAAAATTGATTTTGTGCACTAATAAGGAATCATGATTTCCCCTCATAAAGAAGCACAAACTCCTACACAGAATCATGATTTTTGAAAACAATTATATGATTCTTGATAGGGAATCATGTTTTGAAGAAAATCATGAATTTGGTGTAAAGAAAAACATGTTTCTCAATGCAAAATTGTGATTTTCAAGAAATTATGGTTTTCAGCTAAAAATTACAATTTTTAGCATAAAATCATGATTTTTTCAAGAACAAGTCAAAAACATGATTTTTAGAATTTTTTTAAAATTTTGAATAATCCAAAATACAATAAAAAATATAAAATTTAAAAAAATACAACTTAAAGAGTGAAAATGACAATCACAACTTTCAGTGAGAATTGTGGATAGAATTGCGAATTTTCAATTGAAGTCAATTTTGAAATTTTTCACTTGGAAGTTGAGGAAAAATAATAGTTCTCTATTCGGAAGTGGTTTCGAGAGAGAAATTCAATAAAAAGTGAAAGAAAAATTGAAACCCTTATTCTCAAAAAGCAAGGAAAACTTAGGTCTTAGTTGGAGAAAGCCATAATTTGATAAGATTGAGATCAGGACTTCTCACAAAACACAACCATAAATACCAAAAACATAGTACATCAAGAAAAATTTGAGAGGACCAAAACACACATTTCATAGAACTAAACATGGAAGAACGTAATGGAGAGGCAGGAACATCTGACCAAGGAGATTATAGGAACATCCTCATGTACCAATATACAAATAGGTTTGGAGCCTATGTTTATTAGGATGGTTTGCATAAGGAACTCTTGAAATTGAGGAACTTAGAAATTCCTTTAAACTTGATGCATGTGGTTCTTTTTAAGGATGGAAAATGTGAGAATAGACAAGGATGGGTGTATGTATTCACAAGGAACCCTAATGAAACTAATGACTTGGTCAATTTTCAAAAAAATAATCGAAGAAATAATAAACATCACACACCAGAAAATCCACCATACTGTTTAGAGAAGGGGAAGCAATAGATGAATTCCCTATAGGAAGGAGAAATGAGTGCAATAATCCAAGAAGAAGATTGAGAACATCAAAAGTAGCTAAATGTATGAAAAATCAACATGAGGTATCTATTGATCCTCATGATCATGTAGTGGATTTTAAAAAAATTGAGAGTTGAAGAAGTAGTTGAATATACTACTCACTTTGAAGCTTTTGGATTAATCCCAACACGTCTTGCCTTATCATCGTTTTTAAGCACCACACAATTATAGAACAAAATCAAGGAAAACAAAAACATGAGAAAATGACTCAAATATCAAAATGACATGGGAGCCTAAAATACAAAAACAACTTAGGGGAAAAAATCAAAGCTCAAACATCAACTGAAAAAATATTATAAGTCTAGAGACCAAAGCAGCAATTAAAAGAGGACTTGCAAAGACCTTCAGAAGAGAAAAGACAAAACAAAATAAGATGATACAAAAAGAAGAAAGAAGACAACAATAATCAAATTCAAATACAAATACAATCAAATCTTAACAAAACTAATATTGAAACCTTGATAACAAAAAACCACTTAAGTAAAATACTTAAGACCTTAATTATGCACCATGGAAATTATTGTATATCCAAAGTAAGTAGAAATAAGGCTACATTATAAAGTTGTACATGCACTAGGCACTAGATTTCTCTTGACCCAAGCACTCATAAAAAATTCTTTCAACATGTACAAAGAGCTAGGAGGGGGAAAAATATGGAACCCTACTTGTTAGTGTTAAAAGAAAATACGAGAAAATACATGAAATAATACAAAAAAAATCAAAAGAAAAAATAGAAAGAATAAAATAATAAAGAGAAAATTAGAAAAAATGTATATACGTGTTTTATTTATTGGGCACAAAGCAAGGTATAGGAAGAGCATGTGAGTTTATTTGTAATTTATTTTAATTTGTTTTATTTCATAATTTTTTATATTTTTCTAATTCTTTTTTAAATTGCACAAATAAAAGAGAAACCTTGCTTGAATGTGATGAGCACATGAATGAAATTGTTGGAGTGGAGTGATGAGAACATGTAATGAGTACTATGAAAATTTTTTTAATTTTCTTGTGATAAAAAAATATTATGTCTTGGAGCCTTATTAATTTGTATGGAGTATTTGGTTGTTTTATGTTACGAAAAAAATGACAAAGGCACTTCCAATAGCAAAGTTGGAGGTAGGTTGTGTGGCATTATCCAAAGGAAAATGGTTATTGGATATTGAACTAGTGGAAGAAGTAGTGGAAATGGAATATGGTGTGGAAGAGCTTCCAAAATAGTAAAAGATGGAAAAGGAGCTCAAAGATTATATCAAAATAGTGGCCAAGCACATATTTACTAACAAAAAAGGTACATTCAAATACACAATGCTTTGCCAATAGTTCTACAGATTCCAAAGATTGATAGTAGTGTACAAGAGGTGGAAGGCAATAGGACTACACAAAATCCTTGACAAGCCAATGTTTTTCAGACTCTAAGAGATGTGAATAGTTTATAGGGTCACTCCAAGAGGTAAAGAGAAATAACTTTGATCCTTATTTCATCTATAAGGTCAATAATTGGGAGGAACAAATAGAAATTACAATCAGGCCTCAACACATCAAGGTAGCTTTGCAATTTTATCTTATGGGCACAAAAATAGATGTCAATTTCGTGAAGAAAATTGTAGCCTCTTATCTAGGATATGCCAAGTTCCAAGACTTCAAAGAAAAACCCAATGAGGAATTGGCTATCAAGACCTTTCTAGCGTTGCTTTGCTTTTGTAGGCTTCCTAGGTATACAATGTCTCTAAATTAATGACTTTGGTTATGATGAACAAGATGGATAAAACAAAGGCATTCTGAGTGGTCAACATGTCTTTATATTCATGATCAATTGAAGGAAGCAACTAAGCATTGGTACTCCAAAAAATTCATGAATATGCTCACTAAAATAATTTATCATGCACAAGGAATTGAGAACAAGCTTCAATTTGCCCTCGAAGCACAAGTGTTCAAAGAAGTTATGGCAAGAATAAAGAGTTCTAGAATCAAATTGGTAGTCAAAGAAGGCACCAAGAAAAGAATAGAGATTGTTATGGAAGTTTAGCCACCATTGAAGATAAGGAAAGTGGATCCTAGAAAATTGGAGTTAGATGCTCAAGAGTAATAAAAGAAGATAAGAAATTTGAACGAAAGAAAGTATAGGCTCATCCACCTTGTACTAGAAAAGATTATTTCTATAGTTATCTAATGCAGGATAATGACAAGAGAGCTCAGTATCAAGAGATGCTGGAGGACTACTTCGACAAAGCAATAGATTAGACTCTAGATGAAATGGAGCATTATTAGATTTTGCATGCGCAGATGATGATTGCCAAACCAGATGTTATTCATTAAAGAAGTTACTTTACTCGCCTATGTTCAAAAACTCCAAGGACCACTAGAAAAGAGGACTACTATGGTGGCAATGGTGAAGAAGAAGAAAAAGAAACGAGTTGGAAAAAAAAAAGATAAAAGAGTCAAATCAATAGAAAAAAGTGATTCATGTTGTACATGGGGGGGAAATGGCAAGTGGTTTCATCTTAATCCAAAAATTAGAAGCAAGTTTTGAAGAAGAAGAAGCAATTATAGTAACCATAGCCAAAGGTGTCAAAAAGTGATATTGATAGTGATATGGAAAGCTTCCTTCTAAGAAGTTTTAACATATCTGAACCCAATGCTCCAAGTAAACTAATGGGCATTTGGAGTTACACAACAAAGGCATGATCAAAGTAGTTGAAGAAGAGAAGAGGAAGGGGTACATACAAAAAAGATAGAAAAGACAAACTCACAATCGATCATTGAAGAAAATAAACAAAATATTCTCTAGGATATCCAAAAATAAAGTGAAGTACAAGATATTGACATGAGAGATATGGATGAGCAAGAAAAGAGAGACTGATTTCCAAGGGATAACAAAGTACATGAAATTGTGATTAATCATACAACAATTCAAGCCTTCAAGCATAAATATCTTCAATAGTTTAGTTGTTGAATCAAAATTCATAAGAGGAGATAAAATTATTGATGAGTACAAAAATGAATGCTATCAATAGAAGGTGCCAATAGAAGTTATTGAGGTATTCTATTGAAGGTGATTGAGCAAGAGACAAAAGCCATGCAAAACAAAAGCAAAATCTTCTTTTTGGAACACGAATGTGAGATGAAATCGAAAAATATAAAGAACTTGGAGGGAGATGTAAAACACATGGGAAAGGTTGGCACAAGCAATTCTATCGAGAAAGTCTCTTCAAGAGAATTAAAAATCTTAACGTTAAAAAAAAAAAAGCCATAAACTTGTTGCCCAAAAATCTAGAAAAGGTTAGGAAACATCTTTTTTGTAATGGATATAAAATGTATTTGTGTAATTAAGTAGATCAGATTATCCTAACTTTTGTAAAAAGGAGGAAGAGTATCTCTCATGAGGATTGTAACAACTATAATTTTGTGGAGACTTCATATTTGAAGAAAAGAAACTTTGAGAACCTATCTTGATGGACATGTATACTGATGGAAACAAAGTCTTCCTAATCTAATAGCTTTCCCATTCAATGCAGCGAAGTGAAATAGAAACTGCGTTAATAGAAGGCAAACATAGATTCATTATTACCATTGAACAAACATCAGATCCACAAACATACAAATATATTCCACAAATGATATCATCGACATTCAGTTAATTGAGCAACCTTTATTCATGAAATTATTAAGCTACTCCATCCATCGAATTCACACAATTACTTACTATACTAACTTTAGTTGAGCCCTTGTCCCTAACGACAAATACTATTTCTTACATGACATCACACTATATGCCCAAAACATTTGGGGAGAAAGGGAGCATATGTATCACTATTTTTTTAGGTTACAAGGAAAGCTGAAATGACAATGATATTGAAATGTCTAGCCGGACAGGGATCGAAGCCAAGCCATCAACCCCACAATGTTCAATACTATCCACTACACCAAACCCATTTGGACATGCATCACTGTACTTACATGTAAACAGGCTGATAAAAATTGAGATGGTGGTGTTGAGAAACACCATTAATGTCATAAAGATAGCTAGTGATGCGTATTTAAGCTGCTGCTTTCTTAGGAGACTTCGAGGTCTTCTCGGCCTTCTCAGACTTCTCAGCGCTCTTCTTTGGAAGCAATACTTGATGTATATTGGGCAAAACACCGCCATATGCTATCGTAACACCAGACAGAAGCTTCCCCAGCTCCTCATCGTTACGAATAGCCAACTGAATGTGCCGCGGAATGATACGGTTCTTCTTATTGTCGCGAGCAGCATTTCCAGCCAACTCCAGTACCTGTTCATCCGATAGCCCAAGATCAATACACAGAACCCAGAATCCACAGACAAGCACGGAGACCTCAATAAGCTTCAACAGATTAAAGATCGTATGTTCGAAGCTCCAGATGATAGTTTCGAAGGACAAGCGCATGAATGACAGTTCCAGACAGGAGAAATCATAGCGCAAGACGGCCCTAATGGCAGCCATAGGGCATGGACGATCTAAGACGCTACGCCGTGAAAAGCATCTAGTGGAAGGAGAATAATACGCAATTGCCTCACCTCGGCAGCCAAGTACTCCAACACAGCAGCGAGGTAAACGGGGGCTCCTGTACCTACGCGCTTGGCATAGCGACCTTTTTTGAGATAGCGAGCAAGTCTGCCAACAGGAAACTGAAGACCAGCCTTCACAGTCTTGGACACACCTTTCTTCCTGGCAACCTTCCCACGACCACCCTTACCCTTGCTGGAATCCATGACCTCTGTAGAACGCTTACTTGAGTCGAAGTTCTCAACAGATACACCCGAGATCGATGACAGACTTGCGTGACACATGGCAATGTCAGTCCGCTGTATATATAGAGGGACATCATGAATGCGGAGCGCCCCCGACACTACAGCATTTGAATTTCAAACAAACCCCGCCTCCGACGTGCGAAGGCAGGATCGTTTCAATTCACATCTGGGCGGCCGCGAGTGTGCGATGGGTCCTCTTGTTATGCAATTCTTACATAGAAGAAAATTTGAGAAAAGTGGTGTACTCACGGCCATATGCCATCTCACTTAAGGCTGAGTTCACACACGGTGGCACAAAACATACCTCTTTCTTCCTTTGATGCTTCCGTGGAAGAGTGTTGAAAAAGAAAGAGCAAGCTTAGAGATAATTTTGATATTCAAAATATGAACCAAAGCTTGGATGATGCTAAAGCCACGAATCCTTATCCATTTGAAGTGAAAGGAAAGACCAAAAGACTCACAAAGGATCTTGAAGATCAAGAAGAAGCTATCGAAATGTCAAGACGCAAGCAAAGAGTAGGTGAAGAGTCACACACTCACCTATACATGAAGGAAAGGCGCATTCTCTAGGCTACTGAGTGATATGAAGGACCTAGCAAGTGCCCATGGATCAGAGGAGCATCCCAAGCAGTAGCAATACCTTATCATCTCTATAGATGAGCTTTTCTATAAGTTTCTTGCACTAGGCCCTCTCTCTCTAATGTATTATATCAAGTATAGTCAACTTCTAACAATTGTTTTGCTCTATGTATACATCCAATTCTAGTGATCTTCTTACACTTGAATGAAAGCTTATCTCTCATAGTTTATGTGTACCAAATACCTCTATCTGATCATAGTTGTTGCTAAATTTGTGTGAGCTAAATTTTTGCACAAGTGGAGGAACAGGTAGTTTGTCATAGAAAAAAGAGTTGCCTAACCTACACTCACTCAAACTGACTGATTTTTTGCTTCTTGAAAAGCTAACGGAGTCTATTAAGTCTAGCAAAAATGTTGGAACTATTGGATTTCAAAAGGTGAATTTCTTGATCCAAGTTGCATACTTTTTAGGAGTATGTTAGGTGAACTACTTGGGCTCATTGTGCTTTTGTTGACACATAGAGGATTTATTCCTCACAGTTGGTATTAGAGCTTTGGAGCTTGGATCAGGAAAAGCACACTACAAGGGAGTACACTTGGAGGAGCAGGTGCGTCATCAAACAAGAAAGAAGTGCATCACAAGGGATTGCTTGACAAGGTAATCTCTATATCACACTCTCATTTCAATGGCAGATCTGGAGCAAAAGGTGGAATTGTTGGACAAGGACAGCTACCAACCTTGGAGGTTTTGAGTTACAAATTACCTTATGGATAAAAGATTATGGTCCATACTCAATGGAGAAGAAGAAAGACCTGACGTAGACCTTGAAGATATAATCACTACCAATGCACAAAGGAAGGAGCTCAAAGAGTGGGAAGAGAGTAATAGGAGAGAAACATTCCTTGTCTCTCAAGTAATTTCTAACACTATGGTTGGCCATATACAAATGTTTGACAAATGCCAAGGATGTATTGGATGCTTTGGAAAAGGTTTATGGAACCTCCATAAGAGCTAAGAAAATGAAGTTCAAGAATGAGGTCAACACCATGAAGAAAGCAAGTAGCCAAAGTGTGGTTGAGCACACACTCAAAATAAAAAACCTAAGGGATCAATTAGCATCAATGGGATGCAAGATTGATGATGAAGATTCATATTATGTCACTCTCAATGGATTGAGAGGAGAAGACAAGTGGAAGCCTCTCATTACCACTATCCTCCATAGAGATCCATTTCCATACTTAGAAGACCTCATTCCTCACTTGGTGGCAGAGGAGGCATCATTTGGAGATTCATCCAAAAGCAAGGACACTCATGGTCAGGTCCTATACTCTTCAAGAGGCAAAGGGAAAGGTGCAAGAAGAGAAAGAGGGAGAGGCTACAACAATCAAGGTAACCACCAAAGCAAATAAGAAGGAGAAAGCTCAAGTGACTCCACATCAAAATCAAAGGGAAGAGGTAGAGGCAAAGGAAAAGGATGTTACAACCCCACAAAGGTATGATTTGCTATGATTGTGGTAAATCAAATCATATAGCTTTAGAAGGATGGTAAATACACTCAACAAAAACAAGAGAAATATAGCAAATACTTCAAACAAGAACACATATAATGATCAATTGCTTGCTATGAGACATGGCTATTCAAAGGATGCTAATTATGATATCAAATGGTACATAGACTCAGGGTGCAACAATCATGTCTTTTGAGGGTGATATATTCACCAATTTGAAGTTTCCAAAGTCTAAAGGGTGTGTGGAGATAGATGACAACATTGAGCATACCATAGAACACATTGGAGATGCGAGACTTGGAAATGACAATAAACCAAGCTGCTTGAGAAGGTATTGCATGTTCCATCTATTACTAAGAACCTTATTTCAGTAGAGCTAATGGTAGAGAAAGGTTTATAGGTCACAGTCAATGAGAAAGGATGCTTTGTAAGGAACCCTAAAGATGAAAATAGGCTTGTTGCTCAAGGAAGAAAGGAAGGAAGAATGTTCACCTTGGATGTGTCTCCAAATACAAACAACATATGCTATGTTATGATATGTAATCAAAGGATTGCTTAACTTGACCTTTGGCACAAGAGAATAGGGCATAACAACATTCCTAAGTTAAAGAATATAATCAAGGAAGACCTTTTAAGAGAGCTACCCAAGTCTGAGAACAAAGAACTCCATGAATTTTGTGATGCTTGTCATGCCCACTATGGAAAGAAACCAAGTGTGGAGCATCTCAAGGTGTTTGGATGTACATGATATGTGCACATTCCACAAGAGGTAAGAACCAAGCTTGATGGTAAATCTAAAAATCGTGTCTTTATAGGTGATTCTATTGAGCAAAATGGTTACAAGTGCTATAACCCTTACACCAAGAAGTTTTACGTGTTGAGAATATGAGAGTGCATCTCCCGTTTCTATCTTGGAGTCACTCTATTTCTATTCCATTTCCATTTTATATTATATCCTTTGTATTTGTGTACCTTGCCATTTGCTTCTACCATTGTATTCATTCTCCTTCAAGGGGGATTATCCCACATGAGATGCACTTTGGAGAGCCCCTCCCAAATCTATATAAGGAGGGCCTCTCCCCCCATTTGTACTTGGTTAGAAGCTTGAGGAGCCTACTCCATGCTCATGGCAAGCTCATTTCTATCCATGTGAGTTTACCCATTTCTTGGTCTACTCACTTTGAGTCTCTCACACTCTTTCTTTTGTGAGTACACTCTTGTTTTCATTTTTCTTCCATGTGTGTACTCTCTACAGGGTATCAGAGCAATAGCTGGAGGTCTTGGCATTTCTTTTGGTGGTGCTTTTGGAGGTGGTGGTGCTGCTCTTGTCAGCATTCTTTTGGTGATGATTTTATTTCATCATCTAGTCACACTTTGAGTGCATTTTGAATGCTACTTTTCCCTCACCCACCTTTTCTACAACTCTTTCCCACCCTCCCACCCTTGTCCTTTGTAGTTTTGGAAGTGATTTATGGTCTTCATATGTTATTTGTGGTGCATCTCATACCTATGCAGTGTTTATAAACACTGTTGTGATGATTCTCAATCACTTCTATCAATCCTTTTCATTTTGCCATAATCACACATATTATATTCATTTGCAAGTATTACATTCATTTGCTATTACCATGGGTATAGGTTGTATGCCAAAAACTTGTGCTGCATATCTATGTAATGATGTAATGGCTAGCTCATGCACTAAGAGCTCCACTACATATTCATGGTTTGAAATCTTCCATCTCAACATAAGTTACTTATTTATCACTATTTTTTCTCTTTTCGACTTTGTCCACGTGACTCTTCACATGCCCTCACTCGTTCCCTATGTGGAGAAAGTTTTATCCATAGAGCTAAACCATGAATCCATTAGGTAGTTTGTTGGGTCGTAGGGTATGCACACATCCTCAATTGTGCATGGGAACCCTCCCTAGACCATAAGAATAACTCTTTTTGTATCTACTTAGAATTTCACATAAAAACACCCTCTTAGGACACTTTTTGATATTTCTCTTATACTAAGGTAAAGGAGCTTTGTAAATAGCCACCTCTCTTGCACACATATGAAAGAACACACGTGAAAATCCCACACCTCTATTTCTTGGGATATTTTTGTTAGAACAGGAATATTTGCCCAAGATTTGGTAGTTACACACATGCCCACTTTTTGACTTTTCAAAAGAGCACATGGGGAATAGAGCTTAGCCTATATATAGAAGATCATTTTTTTAAAGAGGGAGCTTTTGGTCGACGTGCTCTCATGTAATATCTCTTATAGAATGGAACAAGGCTCTCTTTTACTCCAAGACTATTTACATTTATGTATCGTGTCTTTGTGAGTGTGTGAGAGTGGTGTGTGTGTGTGTGTGTCTATATGCATGTCTCTCCTTTGTGTGAGTAGAGTAGTTGCTATTACTTGTATTTTCCTCATGGACTAGGATCCTTGACTCCCTATTCTCCATGTTTTCAAGCATGTGGCATAGCAAGGGGCTGATGCCAATGGCTTGAACATGTTGGAGGTAGAGGTGGATGAGAGGAGAGTCACTCTTGAGCTTTCCTTCTTGCTTCCATGCAACGTGGTGAGGGTTTTGGTCTTCTCTTTGTACAATTTCAACATTATTTGGCGTCATTGCCGGGGATGGTCAGTCTTTCATCGCTTGGAGAGCTCAAGTATGTGTGGTAAAGTACTGTGTTGCATTTTTTTTTGCTCAATTGCATAGGATTTGAGTTCTTGCTTGGCACGTTCACCCTTTCATTGGACCATTTGCTCCCCATTTCCTTATTTTTGTAGGTTAGTTTTATTTCATTTTTATTTGATGCACAAAAAGACCTCCTACCCCCCTTATCTCTCTCCCTCTCACATACACACATCTCTACACATACATCTGAGCATCAACCCCATCTCTATCCTTTCTTGAGATTGATACTTGCTTTGGAAAGGGGGATGACATGTCCTTCTTTATCCCTCCCTCTCTTCAATTCAATTTAAAAAAAAGGGAAAGAACGGCTAGATATTCCTTGCTTGTAATGTTCATCTATTTTCTGCAAATACATCCATCTATTGATGTGTGTGCCTTAACCTTCAGAATACTATCTTGAAAAGTTCGCATATCAAGGGCAGGGGTGAGGTTCAATAATCAAGACGCCTCTTCTTTCTCCTCATAAAACCACGAAGTGGATTCCTTCTCTGACATAAGTGTGATGGGGGGTCGTCCTCCTTGTCAGTTTGTGAGAGTTTGGTGAGTCCATGGGGGGTTGGAGTAAAGGCCCCAATTGTGAATTTTTGGATTGGTGGGGTGGTTCATCTCCCTCCTACCCTTCCTCTCAACCGTAATTTTTATGTTGTATTCTGTTGATCCTCATTTTGGTGGCATCCTCGCGGTCTGGGGGGGTGAGCTCTGCGGGAGCTTCCCAATCTCCTCTCTTTGTTAGGGTGGAGCTCGAGCTCGAGCTACCTTGCTGTTCTGCTTCCAACAAGACCAAGTGGTTGTGGTTGCTTCTATGGTGATCCTCTCCCCCAAGAATCTCTTGCCCACTTCATCTAGGACAAGTATTTGCTTTCTTGCCCTCTGGAGTCCCCGGATCTGGGTCATGCCTTTCCCATAGTTCTTCTACTGTGGTGAGGGTGGGGTTGAGCTTTCTGGTTCCCCTCTGATGTTGCGGGTGGGTTTTGTTTCTCTTTAGATTGTACCTATGTAAAGCTCAGATTGAGCCTTGTCTTCTATTGCCATAGCTGCATGTTCGAACACTGGTCCTACAAGGATGCGACAAAGTGATCTTTGCTCTATGATTACCTATTAAGTGTTGTGCTATGTCATTTTTGGGTCGAGTAAGGTTCCTGCAGGTAGATCGGTGGCTTGATCCTCACCTTTTCTGTTAATTTCTCTATTGACGGGCGGTTGAACCTTCATGCTCTGCATTCTTCTTATGGATGGTGTTGTTGGGGTCATGTGTCTGCTCTCTCTCTGGTTTCTCTAGCTCCGGCTTGTTCATCTATTTCATTGGGGTCGCTTACTATTAAACGTATCTGCTTAGCTATGTCCAAACTCCCTAGTCTTGTTCTATCATTTTGCTCAGGCCGTTGGGGACTCCTTGTTGTGCTCGGACTTCGAATGATTACATCTTTTGGAATATGCTTAATACAGTTCTCTCTTTCGAGGCGCTTGGGGTTGAGCTAACAACTCCCACCTTCTCTAAACACTGTTCGGTACCCACCATGCTTCACTTTTTGGAATTGCATTTTGTACACATTCTGTGTTCTAAGTTTTTTTCTACAGATGCTTAGGTTCTTTCAGGTTTGTTGGTGCATGACAATCATCAATTGAAGGATTATGGAGAAATGAAGTCAAGGAGTCAAGAAGAAAACAAAGTCAGATGGTTGAAGGAAGGACATATTCAGAAAACCCAAAGATATGTACACATATGTACATTAGCTGACTTATATCTTTGTTTAAGTCATACACTTGTATATATTCATCTATAAATATGTTGGAAAATGTCGGGCAAATAGAGCAGAAGAAGATTTGAGAATAGGGAGAAAGAAATTAGTGTCATTAGACACATTTGGAAGTGAGTGAATTATCCATCCTCACTTGAATGTAAATTTTTCTGAAGAAATCGAGAAACTTGCGCCCGATGTTTTACTGTCTGCTCCTTCTGTGTTTAATCTTTTGAAGAATCCTTTTGCACGTATCTAAGTCCATAGCTAATCTATCTATGGCTAGAATTTGAGAGATTAATTCCAATCAGGCTGTGAGAATTTTGTTTAGGAACATTCATAGGTGAAGATGTTCTGAGAGTCGAAAAATCTGGCGCACATTTCATCTTCAAAGAAATGGTCAGTGCTCAGTCTACAGTGTAAAGTTTTACACAAGTGAGGGCTCAAAATCTAAGTTGGAAGGTAAGCTATCTATGGCTAGAAGATCTTCATCAAACGGGTTCAGAGTTGGGAGAACCAGTGCTAAGAAGTTGCAGGTGTCAAAGTCGCCATTGCAGAGAAGCACTTTCAGACATAGGTAAAGTGTTTCACACATTTCTCAGTGTGTACTTAATCTTTTTGAGAGATTTAACTTGGCAAAGTTGCGCAACCTTAAGGCAAAGTGTTGTGCAAAGTTTTATCAAAAACTTTACAGGATTGATTAGTCAATGAGTGACTAATCTGCAGCAGACTTTTCTGAAGAAACTGAATTTTTCAGAATAATCAATTTCCTGATAATTTGGTGAAGATTCTCTAAATTAGGTGGAGTCTAAAGTTGATCTTGATATAGAGGTGATCTAAATTCAAGGTCAACTTGTTCTTTTGGAGATTAACACTCTCCATCAGTGGTATCAGAGCAGGTTGTGTCAAAATTGAGAAGAAGAAGACTCCGACTATTGCAGAAGTACAAATCTTTACATTTTGAAGGTGCAAAAGGTCAAAGTGTGAAGAAAGATCAAAGGAAGACATACAAAGAGCATCAAAAGGATCAGAAGGAGCAACATTCGAAGTAAAGGTACATTTATTATCTGTAAAGGTTAAAGATTTGAAGCTACAGGTGAAGTAAAGATGGGAGATAGTCTCCAAATTGAAAAGTTGGATAGAGAGAACTATCCTGCATGGTCTATGAGGATGGAAGCTCACCTTATGAGCAAAGATCTAATAGGATACATCACAGGAGATGAAGAAAAGCCAGAATTCAGAGATCCTAGTGTTCCAACTAGGGAGGAGCTTGCAGATTTGAAGAATTGGATGAAGAAGGATGCTCAAGCAAGAAGCATCATCTACATGGCAGTCAATGACTATTTGCTTCCTCACATTAGAGGACTTGAGAGTGCTTGTGACATTTGGAATGCTTTGGAAGAGCATTTCCAAAATACAACCAAATCAAGGAAGGCTTCACTATGGGCAGAATTTACTACCTTCAAGAAGAAGGCCTCACAATCAATCTCTGATTATGTGACAAAGATGAAGGACATTGCAGATTCTTTAGGTGCAGTTGATGAAGATATTGAAGAAGACAAATTGGTAAGACAAATACTTACAGGGCTAAGAGGAGATGAGAAGTGGAAGCCTTTCATTTTATCTACAGAACTTTCATTAGATCACTTTACTCCTGATTTGAATCAATTGTTAGGTCATATGCTAACTTTTGAGAATGATGTCAAAGGAGATGTTGATAAGAGTGCAGGTCATGCAATGTATTCTAAAGACAAGAAGAAAGCCAACAAAGGGAAGCAACAATCAGGTGAAGAAGAAGGTACATCAAACCAAGCAAACTTCATAAGAGGAAGAGGAAATGGCAGAAGTAGAGGAAGAGGCAGAAACAACAAAGATAATGCAAGAGCTTGTTGGATATGTGGTAAGACCAATCATCTATCTCATGATTGTTGGCACAATAATCAAAACAATGGTAATTATCAGAACTTTAATCAAAGAGCAAGAGGTGGTAGATTTCAGGGAGGAAATTTCAGAGGTAGAGGTGGTAGGAATTCTTTTGGAAGAGGTGGTGGAAGAAACTTCCAAAATCAATCCTATAATAACACCTACTACAACTATGCATCAGATCAAAAGGAGGATTCGACTCTTATTATGAATACATGTGAAACCTCACATGAGGACATGAGAGTGTTCTATATTGATTCAGGATGTAGTAATCATTTAAGTGGAAATATTGCTTTGATGACTGACCTAGATCATAATGCAATTAATCATACAGTTCAGACAGGTGATAATACAAAGCATAAGGTAAAGTCAATTGGTTCAGTCAAGGCTAAGGATGGGAGCACTCTTCTGAGTAAGGTACTTTATGTTCCCACAATTCCAAAGAATTTGATCAGTGTAGGTCAAATTGTGGAAAAAGGTTATGAGGTAAGGTTTACCAATGATGGAGTTTATGTGGAAGACCCTAGTCAAGGGTATAAACAAGTTATTGCAGGAAAGAAAGAAGGAAGGCTTTTCACATTGAAGGTACAAGGAAATGTTGGACATGCAATGTTCACATATGGAGAGCAGAAGGTCTCAGAATTGGATCTTTGGCACAAAAGACTTGGACACTTTAATGAAAGAGGTATCAAAGAAATGATTAACAATGATTTAGTGCTTGGAATGCCTAACATTGCAGGTCAACACATGACATACAGATGTGAGGCATGTCAATTAGGTAAGGCTCATAAGCAATCCTATTCCAAGCATGGATTTATGTATTCAGAAAGACTTGAATTGGTGCATACAGATGTGTGGGGTCCTTCAAAGGACTTTAGTATAAATGGTTCAAGATATTATGTCATATATGTTGATGATGCTACCAGGTGGATCACAATTTATGTGATTAAGGAAAAGTCAGAAGTGTTTAATACATTTAAACACTATCATGCATATGCAGAAAGGATTACAGGTCAAAAATTGAAGAGACTAAGGTCAGATGGAGGGGGAGAGTATTTTTCAAATGAGTTCAATGATTATTTGTGGAATGCAGGTATAAAAAGAGAAGTTACTTGCAGGTACTCTCCTCAACAAAATGGGGTAGCAGAAAGAAGAAATAGGACTCTTGTTGAGTTTGCAAGGTCCATGATGAAAGAGAAGAATTGCCCAAATTATTTGTGGGCTGAGGCTGTTAATACAGCTACATATTTGGTTAATAGATTGCCTTGTAAAGCTTTGCAGGGTATGACACCATATGAAGCTTGGTGGGGTAAGAAACCTACCTTGGATCATTGCAGAATATTTGGATGCTTGGCATATGCATATGTGCCATCTCAATTGAGGCATAAGTTGGAGCCTAAGGCAGAGAAGTATGTATTCATTGGTTATGATGATAAGCAAATGGGATACAGGTTGTGGAGTCCATCCACAAAGCAATTTATTGTATCTAAGGATGTTACATTTGATGAGCAAGGTACTTGGTATGCAGGTAAATATAATGTACATGCAGATGATGAAGAAGTAGTGGAACAAAGGAAAGGTAAAGCAAAGATTCAATTACTTGATGAAAGTGAGAGTAATGAAGTGCAGATTGAAGTTGAAGAGAGGCCAAGGTTTGATCCAGAATGTGATGAACCAGAGACCTCAAGAAGTGCAGAAGTTAGGAGATCATCTAGGCACAAATGGCAACCTACAAGGTATAGCTATGACACTTCATTTTTGACTACTAAAGATTATGCTTATTTGGTAAAAGCAGATGAAGACCCTTCTACATATGAAGAAGCCAAAGGGAAGAAGAATTGGGAAGATGCTATGCAAGAGGAGTATGATGCATTGATAGAGAATCAAACATGGGATTTGGTTCCTAAACCTAATAGTCAGAAGATTATTGGATGTAAGTGGGTTTACAAAACAAAGAGATTTGCAGATGGAAGTGTGTCTAGGTACAAAGCTAGACTTGTTGTGAAAGGGTATGCACAGACATATGGAGTGGACTATGATGAGACTTATAGTCCTGTGGCAAAGATGACAACCATCAGGACACTCATTGCAATTGCTGCTTGTAAAGGTTGGAAGTTGTCTCAATTAGATGTTAAAAATGCTTTCTTGAATGGTTACATTTCATATGAAGTCTACATGGAGCAACCAGATGGGTTCAAAGATCAAGTGAGTCCAAATTATGTATGTAAGCTCAAGAGAGCTTTGTATGGGTTGAAGCAAGCCCCAAGGGCTTGGAATTATAGGCTTGTAAAATTCTTGAATGATCTTGGATTTCAAGCATCAAAGGCAGATAGTAGCTTGCTAGTCAAAGCAAGTGAAAATGGATTCATTTATGTGTGTATTTATGTTGATGACATAATACTTACAGGAACAGATGATAAGGGGATACAAATGATCAAGAAGCAGATGGAGAAAGAGTTCAAAATCAGTGATTTGGGGAACCTATCATTCTTCTTGGGAATGGAGATATCTTATACTCAACATGGAGTATATGTGACTCAAGAAAGGTATCTTAAAAATTTGTTAACCAAATTTAAAATGGAAGATTGCAGGGTTGCACCTACACCTTTGGAAGTGAACCATAAATTGTCTAGGTTTGGAGGAGAAGAGTTCAGAGATATGAAACTTTATCAAAGTTTGGTTGGTAGCTTGATTTATGCTACATTGACAAGGCCTGATTTGTCATATGCAGTTGGTGTGCTTTCACAATTTATGCATTGTCCTAGAAAGGAACATTGGATTGCAGGACAAAGAGTACTTAGGTACATCAAGGGTACACTCAGAGAAGGATTGTACTATGGGTTTACTTCAGATACAAGAATCAAGATATATAGTGATGCAGATTGGGCAGGTAATGTGGATGATAGAAGATCAACACATGGATATTTGTGCTATGTAGGAGACAAATTGATTTCATGGTGTTCTAAGAAGCAACATACAGTTGCTTTGTCATCCACAGAGGCAGAATATAAAGGTATGGTGGAAGCTGCAAAAGAGGTAATATGGCTAAAGACACTTTTGAAAGTTTTTGATGTGATTCAGAGTACTCCTATTATTTGTGGAGACAATATGAGTTCATTATACTTGGCAGCTAATCCTGTATTTCATGCTAGAACTAAGCATATTGAAATACAGTATCATTTTCTGAGAGAGAAGGTCATTGAGAAAGAGATTGAAGTCATACACACTCCCACAAAAGATCAAGTTGCAGATATGATGACTAAAAGTCTAGATGGACCAAAACTACAAAGATTCAAGGATATGGCTGGAGTAAAGAAGATAGAAAAGAACCTCAATTAATGATTGAGGGGGAGCTGTTGGTGCATGACAATAATCAATTGAAGGATTATGGAGAAATGAAGTCAAGGAGTCAAGAAGAAAACAAAGTCAGATGGTTGAAGGAAGGACATATTCAGAAAACCCAAAGATATGTACACATATGTACATTAGCTGACTTATATCTTTGTTTAAGTCATACACTTGTATATATTCATCTATAAATATGTTGGAAAATGTCGGGCAAATAGAGCAGAAGAAGATTTGAGAATAGGGAGAAAGAAATTAGTGTCATTAGACACATTTGGAAGTGAGTGAATTATCCATCCTCACTTGAATGTAAATTTTTCTGAAGAAATCGAGAAACTTGCGCCCGATGTTTTACTGTCTGCTCCTTCTGTGTTTAATCTTTTGAAGAATCCTTTTGCACGTATCTAAGTCCATAGCTAATCTATCTATGGCTAGAATTTGAGAGATTAATTCCAATCAGGCTGTGAGAATTTTGTTTAGGAACATTCATAGGTGAAGATGTTCTGAGAGTCGAAAAATCTGGCGCACATTTCATCTTCAAAGAAATGGTCAGTGCTCAGTCTACAGTGTAAAGTTTTACACAAGTGAGGGCTCAAAATCTAAGTTGGAAGGTAAGCTATCTATGGCTAGAAGATCTTGATCAAACGGGTTCAGAGTTGGGAGAACCAGTGCTAAGAAGTTGCAGGTGTCAAAGTCGCCATTGCAGAGAAGCACTTTCAGACATAGGTAAAGTGTTTCACACATTTCTCAGTGTGTACTTAATCTTTTTGAGAGATTTAACTTGGCAAAGTTGCGCAACCTTAAGGCAAAGTGTTGTGCAAAGTTTTATCAAAAACTTTATAGGATTGATTAGTCAATGAGTGACTAATCTGCAGCAGACTTTTCTGAAGAAACTGAATTTTTCAGAATAATCAATTTCCTGATAATTTGGTGAAGATTCTCTAAATTAGGTGGAGTCTAAAGTTGATCTTGATATAGAGGTGATCTAAATTCAAGGTCAACTTGTTCTTTTGGAGATTAACACTCTCCATCAAGGTTGTCGGGAGGTGATGCACTATTGAAGCCTAAAGCTTGAGCTTCAGTCGGCACATTTTGTCCTTCCACTCCAACTCACTAACACGGCAAAGAAAATGATGGTATATGGTGACTCAATATTGTCTGCTTCCCTGCTAAGAAAGGGTTGGATCCCATGCTTCCAGACCTAGCATATAGTTACCCTTCTTGGAACGGTGTTTTCATGCTTGGTTACACCCATGCTTTTCATAGCCATGACAATGTGATGTCGCACTTCTTATGCATCTATTTTAAGGGATTCTAAGGCTTTTCTTCATTGCCTTGTAGCATAGTGTGAATTAGTATCTGTGTTTGATTGTGCTTGTCTTTAAGAAAGACACGAGGATCAAAATATGCTTCCCCATGTGGGGTAGGAGTTTGTTAGGATCTGGGGCCTCAACGCTCCTACTTTGTGTCCATCCCCTCTGATCTCCCTTGTGGTTAAATGTCGTGAATGAAACTATTGATGAATGTTGCTTCTCGAATGTTGACGAATGTTGCAACTATTTTTTGTTGGTCTTCATGCACCCTGGCTAACTCACACTAGCACAACACCTCCACATGGTGCCTATAACATAGATTGGGAAAGGCATTGTTTTGGGACTCGTCTTTTCTTTCACTCATGTGTGTTGAAACACTAAAGGGTATGTGGCATGGTGTTGGCATCTTATACATGTGCTCAATTGAATCCACCTAAGGCATGAGCTAGTTAATGTGCTAGTTAAATACCTTCAAAAGTCCTAAGGTCTTGCAAGGGCATGATCCATGAGCATAAATATTGTCTTATTATCTTTCTATAGGTACAATGATGACATGTGGTAAGTTCACAAACTCATGAATTTGACACTTGTAGGCCAAACATTCACTCTTATGTGATGTTGTTGGACAATTCAACGGTCATGATTATGGCCTGGATAAGGTTGATATAACAAATTAAAATGTTGTATTGAATTTCTTTCTCGTTGGGGTGCTGCAACTATCATGTCGAGGGGATGTGTCTGCACTACTTGCCCCTTTGGTCATGGTATGTTGTAGACTGGTAGGTTTTGGAGGTTGTGGGAGTTTTTTCCCTCGTTACTCTTAAATGGTTGTGACTGCCCATCCTTGCTAGTTGATGTCCAAGATTTTTAGATGCATCCACAATGATTGGTTGATTCTCTTTTGAATTCTTGATTCTTGCAATATTACATAACTTGTAAGTCGGTAAGACCTTGGTGTAAAGGTCAATGAGTTTCCTTACTTTCATGCTAATCTTGTAACAGGTCTCCAAAAGATTTATTGCAGGCTCTGTGGAGGATAAGAATTGTTTCTTTCACACCTTCATTTGCATGACAAGAATCGGGTATTACAAACCTTGGCATCATGTGGTTGAAATGTGTGACTACACTATTTAGGGATTGTGTCCAAACCTCCTGCTACCCCTTCAAGGAAATTGTAGTGTTTGTTTCATGCCAATGACCGTTTTAGGTATTTGGTTGAGCTAAATGATCTCTTGGTCTTGCAATAGTTCCAATTTAAAAATGATTATGTTTGTAACATATGCATAACCTTTGAGTTCATGCCCTTAGTTTCTTGAATGATGTTTTGTATGGCCGCTCTTTCTAGCACACATGCATTTCTCCAAGCTTGCATTACTAAAGTTGCTAAACACTACTCTCTACAAGAAAACCTTGGCAATTGAAGTTGGACACTATGCACATATGAATCCACTTCTTTTTTATTATGATCCCCAATTGTTTTTTTCACAAACTGTTCTTCAATGAGAATTTTGTAAGGTTGAGAATTGGGGAAGATACTCATTGGGTGTTAGAAATGGCTGAAGTGCTTGAGGGATTGTCTTTGGTTTATAGTTCACTTAAAGATTGCTTTGCTCCATGCCCCTTTGCGCTTCCTTGACCACAAGCCTTTGTAGCATGCATAGCTGTATGTATTTTTGGACTTCGCTCGTCAGGTTAATACAATATTTGATAGATCCTCTAGAACTTCTACATGTAGGAAAAAAACTTGACTCTTGATGGCCTTTTGGTGATTGTGTCAAAAAAGGATTCCTCCTTAATTTGGCCACATATTATTTGTATGTTTGTATGCTCGGGCCATGATCAAATGATTATGTTTTTACTCTCGTTTGGTTGCTCATATCACTCTTTATACTCATGTTCACATGAAAAATTCATAGGCCCATGCACATTCATTAGAGGCACTAAAAGGGAAACAATTATCTCATGTACAACTTGTCACACTTGCACTTGCTAGATAACACATCAGGATTAATTGTGGCATACTTAAGATGAAAGAAATATTGTTAAAAACAAGGTTGTGGCTTCTCAGTTCCTTGGAGCTATTTTTTGTTGATGTGCAAGGATTTAGAGCACTTCTCAGACTAATATTCTCTACATGTCTTTGTTCTCCATAGAGGTAAAGGATTGCAGATACATTTATGTTGTGTGTCATAACACCACTCACTGGCATTATATGTGGAAATCAAAGTCGATAAGGATCTCAGATTGGTGAAGTCTCTCAGTAAGGCATGACTCAATTTTTCACTATTTAGCTATGTACAGATGCCTTAACTTGTTTGGCCTGCATAAATTGAAGGTTTTCAAATTTGATCCTAGTGTTATGCATGTAAAGGAGAATAGGAATCATCATCAATGTCTAACATGATTATGCTCACATGGTTCTCATTTAAAACTTGTTCCACTTGTCTACATAGGCAACTGAAAGATGTGCAGATGCAAAACAAACCGTAATATTCTTATTGCTATTTGGAACTTGTTTTTTAGGTGTTAGGGTCCCTATGATCCTCACATAGTGGGGGTTGTAACTTACTTATCATTTCCTCAATGTTCATATGAGTTGTTGCCAATAAATTTTTTTTGTCAATCTAATGCATTATGGCACAAATCTCTGAGCCATATTCTATGATGATTTCACACTTATGAAAGAGTAGCCATCAATTCTAGATGCTACACATGTTCATTAGACTTTGAGAAGTTTACAATGTTTGGTTCAGACCTGGTGCTCCCAATGACGTGATGACCAACTGTGTGACTTTTCCAATGGGTGGCATGATAATTGAAATACATTATTGAGCTCTTCAATCTCAAAGGGAAATTTGAAATGCATTATTTATGTGGCCAAGGAATGTTTCAGAGTACCAACACTTGTTGTAAAATGTTGCCTTCTCTATTTTGTGCATCAGCTTGAAGGCTCTTGTACCAAGGCACTTGGGGTGTGGCAATGATTTAAGCCACACTTCTTGCTATCACTCGAAGGGCATATTAAATAATTCTGATAATGGAATGATCTTGATTGTTTAAATTACTAGTGTTCTGTATTAGGTTGCATGTTTGCTGCTGTTGTGATTTTATTGTAGTTCCTAGTAATGACATGGGGGTTTGGTGATATGTGTTTCTTATGATAATGTGTTTCATGTGCTTACATGTTCTCCAGGAGTAGTGCATTTTGCATTCCCTGCACCCACACACTTCACTTCACCACCTACAGGTGAAAATTTGGCACGCCCGGTGGGAGAGGGCTTCTGGAGATCTCTTTTTCCTTGAGAAATCACTTAGGGTTTAAGTGCGCAGGACCACCTCTCCTAGTCCTCTTCCTCCTTCCTGGAAGCCTGGGGCGACTCCTCCTCTTAGGCGACTCCTCCTCCTCCCCTTCTTAAATTCTTGGGCGACTACTCCTCCTTCCTTGAAGCCTTGGGCGACTCCTCCTCCTCCTCCCCTTCTTAAATTTTTGGGCGACTACTCCTCCTTCCTTGAAGCCTTGGGCGACTCCTCTTCCTAGGTGACTCCTCCTCCTCTTCCTCTTCTTAAATTCTTGGGCGACTACTCCTCCTTCCTTGAAGCCTTGGGCGACTCCTCTTCTTGGGCGACTCCTCCTCCTTCACTTCTTAACTTCTTGGGTGACTACTCCTCCTAATCCTCCTTCTTGGCTTCTTGGGCGCCTACTCCTCCTCCCCCCACTTGAGCAACCTCTTCTTGGGCGAAGACCCCTCCGGGGTGACCTCTTCATTGGGGCGACTTCCTCTATCAGAAGTAGTTCCAAAGATGGTCCATGACCCACACCAGAGCTAGCAAAGAGAAGCAGTTAAGCCCTAAGAAGACACCAATCAAAAGTTACCACAGAAGAAGGCCAAACCCTTACCCAACACCCATAAGAAGTCTATCTTCATTGGGGTGACTTCCTCTATCAGAAGTAGTTCCAAAGATGGTCCATGACCCACACCAGAGCTAGCAAAGAGAAGCAGTTAAGCCCTAAGAAGACACCAATCAAAAGTTACCACAGAAGAAGGCCAAACCCTTACCCAACACCCATCAAGAGGACAAGGGAAAAACTGAAAAGACTTTACCTCAAGACAATCTTCTTGATAAGGTTATGGCTGAGGAACTTTCCGCTCTTCTGTCAAGGATAAATATTAGATTTTCTTCATTTCATGGCGGTGCTAATGAAGATCCTGAAGATCATGTACAAAGATTTCTTTCAATTTGTAAGAGCAGGGGCTTATAGCAACGATAGGACGCCTTCCTTGCTCTTTTTCCATCAACTCTTGAAGGATTGGCAGACAAATGGTTCAGCCAGTACGCAGAAAACCATTTCCAAACTTGGGAAGCATTGAGGACCGAATTCCCAGAAGCATTTCGGCCAGGTAACTCTACAGAAAGAACGTTAGATGAACTGGAGAATTTAATCTTGCATATGGGAGAATCATTTTAAGAACTTATGACGCGAGCGAGGTCACTTGTGGCAAGATTGTTGGAACCACCAGGGGATTTCCTTATTAAGAAGTGGGTGGAGAAGGCCTTGCCGAAATCCACACAGCAGAAGCTGAGAGAGCTCTTGAGACCAGATGCCACTTTGAGAGAATTTGAAGGAGTTGCCACAAGGATTGAGGCTGCACGGGTTCATTTTGGAGCACATCCGGGAAACACTTCCCCCCAAGATGAAGACATGGTGACAGCCTTGAGGAAGGAACTAGAGACCTTAAAGCTTCAAAGAAATCGAGAAGAGGACAAGGGTACTTCAGAAGGTCTCGCTCAAATACGACAAGAGCTTGAAGAACTCAAAACATTAAGCGAGGTAAGAACTGGACTATGGTGTTCTCTCTGTAGTACCCAAGGACACACATCACAAGAATGTCCAAGGAGGCTAACATGCCAGTTTTGTGGCAAGGGTGGCCATGAGGCCAAGGATTGTTATTTTCTGAAGGGTCTTGGAAATCAAACTATGATGCAAGGACAGCCTCTGGTAGCTCAATGGGTAGGAGTGGCTCAGTCCTCCTTGTTAGGACAACCACCCTTACCATCCACTACAACACCTCTTGTAACTACTTTTTACACCAATCAAGGGCCTCAATGGCAAGAAGGTAGGCCTCCTCAGAACTGACCACCTAGGCCTATAATGTGTTACAGATGTGGGGAGTATGGACACTTCCAAAGTAAATGCTCACTTCTTGAGGATGCCCCACCATGCAAAAACTGTCCTGAGACACGAGATCATTACATGAAGGATTGCCCAAAGTCAATGCCGTCTACAAGCACACCAGGTAACTCTTGCCCCCTACATATGATCACAGTATCTAATGATGAGGGCAACGTAGACTCTCTAAGTGCCCGAGTAGTTCAACTTGAGGAACTTTTTGGAGTAATGACTAGGACACAAAAGCAGAAGGCAGCTTTGAAAAATGCTGCCAAAGAAGCAACAGATTTAACAAGGGACAAGGGAAAAAGGACCATGGAGCATAAACCTTCTCAGGAAGCCAAACAGAACCAAGACAAGGAGAAAATCTCACTAGGAAGAGTAGAAAGAAATGAAGACACTCTTGAGCAGGTTGTTGACAAAGCTTATGCAGTATCTAAAGAGAACCTAAGGCACTTTCAGAATGGATCTACTTCAAGGAACAACCAAGAAGGCTTTCTCACTGCAGTTCAAGTCTTGCAGAGCACCTACCAATAGGTATCTTTATATAACTTGTTAGCTATGAGTCCTGGATTCAGAGGAGAAGTAATGGCTGCCATAAATGGGTTAGACCCTGGCACCATGTTAAGTGGCGGCCAAGGCTTCACTTCTCTAACTTCTCAACAAATACCTATACCCTCAACTTATAGCTCAGAACCATCTAGGATGGCACCTCTTACTGATTACAAGAGTCCTAGACTAACTTTAAGTATCAAGGGAACTCCTTTGGTAGGAGTGATAGTTGATGGGGGATCTGGTATTAATCTGATGCCTGAGTACACAATGACATTGCTAAATTTGAAACCAACTAAGGATGCTCATTTTACAGTATCATTGGTAGACCAAAGCAAGGTAAGCCCACTAGGCATAGTGGAAAAGGTTGAAGTCGTCATCCATAAGCTAAAATTTGTGTTGGATTTTGTGGTAATAACACTCCCAAAGGTGAAGGGAGGGTTTCCTCTTTTGATAGGAAGGCCATGGCTACGCCACAGTAAAGCGGTACATGATTGGGGTAGTGACACCTTATGGGTGGTGGGACCAGACAAGGTAATGAGACAGCTTCAGATGGAAGGAGGAACGAATGAACCCCTGGGTACTTCTCAAGTTGTTCTACATCCATAGCAAACTACGGAGGAAGACAAGGAAGATAACAATGGAGAAGAGGAACAACAAACTATACAAGAAGGAGCAAACATTTGGGCCACACCTCCTCCACCATGGGTTCTGGAAAATCAAGAAATATCAGGACAAGAAAGGGCCCCTTTACCTCCCTGGGCATCTCCACCTCCTAATCCAAATTGGGCACCTGCTCCACCCCCAAACAATTGGGCGACTCCACCTCCACCTCCAAACAATTGGGCGACTCCACCTCCTATTTGGGTGCCTCCTCCACTTCCAAACAGTTGGGCGACTCCACCTTTTAGTCCAAGCTGGGTGCCTCCACCTCCAAGTAGCTCGGTCACTCCAGAGGCTTGGGCTCCATACTCTGCTCAAGGACCCCCACATTGGGCACCTGAATGGGCAGCTTATCCTCCATCTTGGGCTACCCCTACAATTGGTTGGGCGGCCCAATGGGCATCAGGGAAGCCTCACACAGAGCCAACTAAGACAAAATCACTTGACATTAAGGAAGAAGTTGATATAGGAGAGGAATTATCTAATGAAGATCTAGGCGACATAATGGACTGGATTGAGGAGACTAATAATGTCTCATGCTTTACCATAGCAGTCAAGGAGAAAGAAGTAGAAGAACCTACTATGGAGTCTGTGGTATTAGGAGAACCAGCTAAAGATTTCCGAAAAGGTAAAGTTTTGAAAGAAGTTGAAGGAAGAAAAGGGAGTGAAGCAAGCCAAATAGAAGAAGAACTAATAGAAAGCATTTTCCCATTGGTGGAAGTCCTAGTAGGACGGATGCAGGTAAAGACCCAGGAAATCACCATCAATGATAGTCCAACATTCACCCAGCAAATGTTATTTAAGGACGAGGAAGAGGCAATTTTGGAGCCAGTTAAAGAGGCATTTGACTAGCACAATACTGCCCCTAGTCAATGAATCTAAGCTAAAACCCTATGTAGAAGAATAGGAAAGCAGGAATTGCCCTTGTATATAATGTATATACCCTTATGTACTTCCTACTACTTATGTCGCTTTTTTCTCATCTATCTTCTTCATATATACCATTCCCATTTATCTATTGTCCTTCCCACCCACTCTCAGACCACTACCTCCCTGGTTACTCATAGGCATTATGCTAACCTCTTCTATCTTCTCCTTTATCCTTCTGATGCCACTCCTCTAAGCGAAGATTGCCACCCCTAAGAGAGAAGATTGCAAAAGACCATCTCATCCACTTACCTGGGCGACATCACCCCCTCCTCTTTCTAAACCAAAGCACTGGTGACCCCTCCACTCCTCTCCTCATACACCTTGGGCGACCCTCCTCCCTTTCAAGCTCTATGGCCAAGCTGGGCGACCCTCCTCCACTTTGCAAAATTGGGCGACCCTCCTCCCTTTCAAGCTCTATGGCCAAGCTGGGCGACCCTCCTCCACTTTGCAAAATTGGGCGACCCTCCTCCCTTTCAAGCTCTATGGCCAAGCTGGGCGACCCTCCTCCACTTTGCAAAATTGGGCGACCCTCCTCCCTTTCAAGCTCTATGGCCAAGCTGGGCGACCCTCCTCCACTTTGCAAAATTGGGCGACCCTCCTCCCTTTCACACTCTATGGCCAAGCTGGGCGACCCTCCTCCACTTTGCAAAATTGGGCGACCCTCCTCCCTTTCACACTCTATGGCCAAGCTGGGCGACCCTCCTCCCTTTCAATCTCCATCTCTATGGCCAAGCTGGGCGACCCTCCTCCACTTTGCAAAATTGGGCGACCCTCCTCCCTTTCAATCTCTATGGCCAAGCTGGGCGAACATCCTCCACTTTGCAAAATTGGGCGACCCTCCTCCCTTTCAAGCTCTATGGCCAAGCTGGGCGACCCTCCTCCACTTTGCAAAATTGGGCGACCCTCCTCCACTTTGCAAAATTGGGCGACCCTCCTCCACTTTGCAAAATTGGGCGACCCTCCTCCCTTTCAATCTCTATGGCCAAGTTGGGCGACCCTCCTCCACTTTGCAAAATTGGGCGACCCTCCTCCTTTTCAAACTCTTCTCAAGAATTGGGCGACCCTCCTCCTTTTCAACCTCTTATCAAGAATTGGGTGACCCTCCTCCTTTTCCACCTCTTATCAAGAATTAGGCGACCCTCCTCCTTTTCAAACTCTTATCAAGAATTGGGAGACCCTCCTCCTTTTCAACCTCTTATCAGAAGTGGGAGACCCCCCCTCCCTTTCAATCATTTGGGCGACCCTCCTCCAAAATTACCTTCCTTGAATAAAGCGACCACTCAAGCTAGGCGACCCTCCTCCCACACAAAGTTAGGCGACCCTCATCCTCCCACTTTACTCATTTACTCACTCAACCTCCATGGCCAAGCTCGGCCCTCCTGCCTCTCAAGCTTTATGACCAAGCTGGGCATCCTGCCTCTCAAGCTTTATGCCCAAGCTGGGCATCCCTCAAAGTTGTCAACTTGGGCGACCCTCCTCCCACTCAACCTCCATGGCCAAGCTGGGCGACCCCCTCCCTCTCAAGCTTTATCACCAAGTTGGGCGACCCCTCATCCTTCCACTTTACTCAATTGGGCGACCCTCCTCCAACTTGACTAGGGCAACCACTCCTCCTAGTTGCCACTAACTGGGCGACCCTCCTCTACCTCTACTATCTTCCTCAACCATCACCCTCCTCCTGCCTAGAGCGACTCTCCTCCCTCTACCTAACTATCCTCTTGCCCTACCTAAGGCAACCTTCCTCCCACTTCCACTCTCATAATATTGGCATTGCCTCCTCCCACCATGGGTGACATCTCATCCCAACTACCACCCTGGGCGACCCTCCTCCCACCTCTACACTCAGGACTTACCATGACACCAACTCCCCACCTAGGGCAACATATCCTCCCAACTTCCACCATTAGGCGATCTCTCCTCCCAACTCCCACAATAGGGTGACCCTCCTCCTACCTCTCACCTTAGGCGACCCCTCCTCCCACGTCCACCTTGGGCGACCCTCCTCCCATTTATAGTCTCATAAATTTGGGCGACCTCTCCTCCCAACTCCCTCAATGAGGCTACCTCTCCAAGTCCCCTCATCATCAATTGGGCGACCTCCCCACCCCCCCTCACCCTCAAATTGGGTGACCTCTCCACCTCCCTTCATCCTCAATTCGGCGACCTTTCCACCTCCCTTCCTCCTTAATTGGGCAACACCAACCTCCCTTCAACCTCCCTTCATCCTCAATCGGGCGACCTCTCCACCTCCCCTCATCCTCAATTGGGCGACCTCTCCACCTCCCTTCATCCTCGATTAGAGATCTCTCCAACTCCTCTCATCCTTCATTTGGGCAAGCATCCCCACTCCTCGAAACCACCTCTTGTTCCACCCCTTTCCTTCTAGACTCTTATGACCACCAACTTTGCCTCAGAACCACCTCTTGTTCCACCCCTTTCCTTCTAGACTCTTATGACCACCAACTTTGCCGCGGCCTCCTCTAGTTATAACTGCATTTTGTTCTCTTGTAAATGTTTTCTTGTTGTAACAATTGAGTATTGTACTCCTTTATCTCTCTGAGACGGAGAGACACTAGTGGCGGGCAACATGTAGAATAAATTTTTGAAGGATAGAGTAAAGGATGACACCAAGGAACCAAATAACAAATTGGGCGCCAGATGTCCAAATACTAGAGTTGGGCGTCAATTTTCCAAATACTGGAGTTGAGCATCAAACGTCCAAATTTTGGAGTTGGGCACCAGACGTCCAAAATCTGGAGTTGGGCACTGAGACGTCGAGATGGTAGAGTTGGGCGACTGCATGCCCAAGGCATGCCCAAACAAGCAGACCTGACAAGGCGGCCAAGTGGGACCCAGCCACTATTCATTACACGACAAAGTCTGGTACTGGAGGCGGCCAGGCTGATAAATGAAACCGCCTAGTGCATTAATTTCCCATTACTCCCATGTAACAGACTTCTATATTGTACTGGTTCCTCACCTCTCTCCTATAAAAGGGGAAACCTCAAGTGAGAAAACATACAGGAGATGATATGATATCCGATAGGAGATAGAGCATGTAGTGCACTCTACAGGAGAATATAGCTGAGAGTGAGAGTGGGCTTAGAACTCCTGGATAGTTGAGTCTTGTTCATGTTAGTTACTTCTGTTGCCTACCTATGTCATTTGTTGATGTTACTTATGTGAGAACACTTGGAGTTGCATTCTGTTGTTTGTTCCCTTACTTGCTATGATCAGCTATGGTATGATTAGTTAATGGCTGGTATCCAGATCGTGTTATATTTGATTTCCTAGTTAGTGTTGTCTTGTGCTTTATTAGGTTGCATGTTTGCTACTGTTGTGATTTTATTGTAGTTCCTAGTAATGACATGGGGGTTTGGTGATATGTGTTTCTTATGATAATGTGTTTCATGTGCTTACATGTTCTCTAGGAGTAGTGCATTCCCTGCACCCACACACTTCACTTCACCACCTACAACTTTGTAGACTGAAGAATTGCAGATTTGAAGACCTGAAACTTTTCAAAATTGAAGACTCCAACCTGGAATAGTTTGTTATGTATGCTCTTCTTCTTTAGCTTTGTCAAGGATGACAAAGACTAGAGGGGGGAGAGTGTTGGGTTGTAGGGTATGCACACATCCTCAATTGTGCATGGGAACCCTCACTAGACCATAATAATAACTCCTTTTGTATCTACATAGAATTTCACATAAAAACACCCTCTTAGGACACTTTGATATTTCTCTTATAATAAGGTAGAGAAGCCTTGTAAATAGCCACCTCTCTTGCACACATATGAGATAACACACGTGAAAATCCCATGCCTCTATTTCTTGGGATTTGTTTGTTAGAAAAGGAATATTTGCCCAAGATTTGGTAGTTACACACATGCCCACTTTTTGACTTTTCAAAAGAGCACATGGGGAATAGAGCTTAGCCTATATAAAGAAGCTCATTTTTGTAAAGAGGGAGCTTTTGGTTGATGTGCTCTCATGTAATATCTCTTATAGAATGGAAGAAGGCTCTCTTTTACTCCAAGACTATTTACATTTACGTATTGTGTCTTTGTGAGTGTGTGAGAGTGGTGTGTGTGTGTGCCTATGCATGTCTCTCCTTTGTGTGAGTAGATTAGTTGCTATTACTTGTATTTTCCTCATGGACTAGGATCCTTGACTCCCTATTCTCCATGTTTTCAAGCATGTGACATAGCAAGGGGCTGATACCAATGGCTTGAACATGCTGGAGGTAGGGATGGATGAGAGGAGATTCACTCTTGAGCTTTCCTTCTTGCTTCCATGCAAGGTGGCGAGGGTTTTGTCTTCTCTTGCTACAATTTCAACATAGTTACTTGATCCTCGAAAAGATGCAAGACACCACTCTACAGATGGGACCTAGGAATAGAGCTTCATGACTTCATATTTGTGGGATAGAGCTTCTCTGCCACACTGATTCATCAGTAGAGATTACAAATGTGACAAATTGGGAATGTGAGAGATCTAAGAAACTAGGGAACAATAGTTGAGCATATTCTTTCAGGGAGAAAATCGAGAGTAACTGTGCCTATCTTGCTTATGCCATCTATAGAGAGAAGCACAAAAACATGAAGAATTCTCCTACTTAAAGGTTGGTAGCACCTTGGCCAATACCAAAGTAGAGAGAGAGAGAGAGGAAAACTATCCTCTACTACCAACAAGGCATGCCACGTCCTCTGTGAAGTACTTGCAGCTACACATAGTGAAGATGAACCTCTAAAAGCAAATCTCCTTGAAAGAGCCATCATCAAATGCTTGATGCAGAAGCAATATTGGTATACTCGATTGCACGCCTGTGTACGAGTAGATTTAGCTCCATCTTCGCACGCATCCAAATTTTTTATCTCATCACAACTATATTGTATAGCCATCTCTACAGATCAATAGAGATTATGCACCTATGTGCTAAGCTCTTGTGCAAGATATAACATCAAGTCTCTTCATATGCTACATGTATGTAGTACCAATAAAGAATAGTGTTAAAGCACTACTACCAACTCTCTAACAAAGAGAGATAGAGAGAGAGAGAAATTACAAACAAAGTGAGCAAGAGCCATCCTTTGTTCTGTGCATTGCATCTATGTACCATTGCTATTGTGGATGCATTCCATATCTTCTCTCCTCTTGCACCTTTGACGAGAAGCAATCACCACAAAGAGAGCGTACAATTGCATCTCTACATTAGTGCTTGGATCCAACTCACAACAATGAGAGAGAGAGAGATCGCATTTATGCAATATCTGCCAAGTTTTGGCCATACTTGAAGTAGCTTTAGCTATGCAATATATGGCAAGATGTGGTTGTATTCGAATTAGGCATTAGGTACATTGGATCATAATATCATCTGTGCACCGGTGGTGACCAAATATGGTAATTCTAGATGACTTTGTATTGGCTTCACATGACATCTATGCCATGATACAAATGAAGCCAACCATTTTGTTTATTTAACAAATGGTCCACCAATCAAGATTGCACCACATTTAGTAGAGTAAATGTTCTAGAAGATTTTGCTACACCAAATTTGTGGAGCTCCTTTCTTTTGCTGAGTTAATATCGTCCAAGTCATTTGAGATGACATCACAAATGTGATCGACTTTAGCATAAGGCAATGATGTGCACATCACTTGAATTCTTTTATTAGGCTTTATTCAAAGAAGGTGCCCACATGTTTTGAGCTAGTCACAAAGATTCAACGACTCCATTGAAGGGCTTTGGTGTGCAGAACAAGAGGAGGAAGGAGGAGGTGGAACAAGGGAGAAGAGAGGAGAGATGCGCACAGATGCATGGGAGCCTCAAACCCACATAATGATCTCTCTTGAGGCAATGCTCTATATATGATGTGTATATATATCCCATAGGGGTAAGGTTACATGAGCCTTATATCCCCAACATCCATATATCTCCCATTTTCCAAAAATTCAAAACATTTGTTTTTCTTTGTACAAATTGAGAGTGAAGGTTCAAGTAGTCACCTTATAAGGAGGCACATGCATTTTGGCACACCAAATCTTAAGGGGTTATATTGTACTTTTCAAGGAAATGTTGTCATTTTCTCCAAGGATTCAACCCTTACTACTTGCCACTCTTTGGCCTAACTTGTCTCCAACTTTGTAAACAATCAAGTGCTTGTTGTTTTACTATTTGAAGCTTGTAAGGGTAACTTTGGTAGTCACTTTAGCATCTTTAAAGGGTCTTCTTGTAGTTCTAAGAGGTCTTAACCATATCACTCTTGGTACACCACTTTGTCACTAAGTGCCCTCCATGTTGTAATAATAAGCAATATATAAGCAGGAGTATTGTGTGTGTGCCTTGGGAGGCTACTCTAAGCCCCCAAGTGTGGCTCTCTTTGTGTGCAATGGGCTACTCTAAGCCCTCCTTTCGTGTCAACTCGTCTAATTTTTGTGCAAGTGTCGGGCTATTCTAAGCCCCCTCACTCTCCAAGGTGCCTCATTATCCCATGTACGGATACTCTAAGCCCCACCCCTCCCCCCTCGAAGTTGTCCACTTCAATTTTGGTGCAAGTGTACGGCTAATCTCAACCCTCCACCCCTACTCCAACTCAATTTTATGAACCAGTTTTTGCAAGTGTGATAACTTCTTTTCCACAACGACCATGTCAACAATTTCAAATGCAACATCCTCAAGTCAATTGTACTTACCCTTCTTTACGCCAATATTCATGCCAAAATTGAAAGATTAAATGGCACAAATTACAACATATGGAAGGAAACTATTAGGGCCTATCATTATACAAACCTATTGTAGGAGGTAGTTGAAGGAATAGAAAGAGAGCCCGATAAAGAAAGCAATCTAAGAGCTTGGAATATATGGAACATAAAAAAATAAAAGAGCACTAGGCCAACTTCTCCTTGCATATGATGAATTGGCAAAGGGTACCATCACTACATGTAAGACTTCAAAAAAATCTTGGGATACTCTACCAAATCTATATGAAGATAAAACACCTTCCAAGATTTACACTCTAGAGGCTGAGTTTCACAATCTCACTATATCTCTACAAGACACTATCACAAAAGTGATATCCCAATTCGAGGATTACCAAAGAAATTTGGCACTTTATGGATGCAAGATCTGAAGTGACGACATGGCCATTAGGTTACTCAACAAGCTTCCTAGGTCTTAGAATTTTGTGACCACTCTATTCAATAGAGATCAAGCACTTACTTGGGAAGAAGTTATAAGATTGTTGCTTCTCCACGACTCTAGACAAAAGACCCAAGCTGCCCAAGAAACAAATATGAAGTCCAAAGCTACCTTCCACAAGAGTAAAGGTCAAAAGGGCATTCAAGAGTCTAAGGGCAAGAGCAAGAAGAAGTTCACTTGCAATTTTTGTGGCAAGCCTAGACACATCAAATAGTACTCCTTCAAGAAGAAGAATAAGGATAATTCTAAGTCTACTCCAAAGACTGAATATCACTCTCATTGCACAAGTGAAGATCTCTTTCTCACAAGCGAACACAAGGCACTTGCCACATCCACTCCTTGTAAAGAGTGGATTTTTGACAGTGAGGGCGTCATCACATATGTGCAATGACAAAGATGATTTTTATGAGTTTGAAGAGCACAAAGGTCAAGTTTATCTTGGAGACAAGTTTATATTGGAGACAACAAGTGCATTGAAATCCAAGGAAGAGGCAAAGTTCAAGTCACAAACTTTGAAGATGCGACCAAGTCACTCAAAGATGTTCTTTATGTACCAAACCTTTGTAAGAACCTTCTCTCAGTGAAGGCCATTACAAAGTGCAACATGATGGTGCAATTTCATCACAACAAGTTTCAAGTCACTAATCATGAATCCAATGAAGTGATAGCTCAAGTCTTTGAATACAACAATATCTACAAGCTTTCAAGTTTTTTGGCCAAAGATTCAATTCTTAGCTTGTGGCATTACAGATTTGGGCATACCTCCTGCTTAGCTAAGTTCTGTTCCAATCATCTTGTCAAGGGTTTAGCCAGGATCACACAAGTTGAATTGATTTTTCAAGCATGTGTGAAGCACAAGATTGCCCCTTTGCCTATAGAAGCATCCATTTTTGCATCTAAACCCTTAGCATTAGTCCATGTTGATATTTGTGGACCTATGCATACACCTTCTCTTAATGGGTCAATTTACTTCTTGCTAATAGTAGATGACTTCACTAGATACACTTGGGTTGATTCACCAAGCATAAAGAGGATGCCCTTTCCAAGTTTAAGGAGTGGACACGAATAGTTCAAGAAGATTTTCCAAGTTCACCATCCGATCAGATGGAGACAATAGCTTTGTCAATCAGGACTTATCCAAGGACTTGAAGCAACATGGGATTAAATATCAAGCAACACAAGATACTCAACAAGATATTGCCTTACAAAAGATTTGAAGTGTGATCAAGATGGCCAAGGTTATTCTTAGTTAAAAGCAGCTTCCATTCAAGTTTTGGGGTGAAGCAGTACAGACAACAATACATATTCAGAACAGAGGATTCTTAGCCATCTTGAAGAACCAAACACCATTTGAGGCTTATTTTAAGAAGAAGCCAAATGTGAGTTATTTCCTCGTCTTTGGTACTAATGCTTATGTGCAAGGCCATGATGATGATCCGCCTAAGTAGTACATTTTCATCGATTAGAGTAACTGTTAGAAGGCATACAAACTCTACGACCCAAAGAGTTGCTCAGTTATAGTAACCAATGACTGCACCTTTGATGAATACTCTAAGTATTCATCTCTTTTGGATGCTCTCATTTCCACTTCAAAGGGGGATCATTCTAGTTTTGAACAGTCACACTATGTGGAGCATGCTCTCCTTGTACACGACTTTCTAGATCATGGTATAGTTTTGGAGCATGAGGAATCAAAGATACAATCTCAACTCATACCTCAGATGGCTACACCTCCTATCGTACCATTAAAGGTCTATATTTCCCCTCAGCTTCAATTGGCCATTACTCCACAATTAGTGACTCATCATTTTCCATTCCTATCTTCAAGAGTCCACTTACCTTGTCTACAATAGCATTCTGAGCATGTACTCTTCTATTTTTGGAGTCAGCATCTTTTCATTTACCACAGGATACTCCTACATTTACTTGGATTCATCACTCATTTGGATCCTTTTTTGAGCAAGATTCTCAGTTTAGATGGGGATTCCATGGTCGTACTGACACACATAAGGATTTTTTACACTCCATGGAGGACTACAACGTATAGATGTACTACCATGTGACTATGATTTTATGCTTCATGCTTTATATTTCATTCTTGCAGGACATACTTCTTGGCAATACACATCTCGTGGTGGATATTATCAAACCTTTGGAGGTTCCCACATGCCGCATGAAGTTATACTACCTATCTCCCATGGAGGTGATCTTGTCCAGTGAAATCTTGTTCAATTCTTGTACTAATACTCATTGAAATTACATGAAGAATGGGCATTTGATACTCATTGAAATTACATGAAGAATGCGCATTTAATACTCATTACAATTATGATCCATCTTCTCAATGGCAATGTATGTCTCTAATAGCTTCGGATGTTTTGTACTTTGATAGTGGTGTAACCAACCATATTGCCTCACATCACAGTTTCTTCACTTCACATGAGCCTACTCTTGTAGGGAATTTTCTCATATATGCTAATAACTCTTGTTGTCCTATGATTGGAGTTGGAAAGATCATTCTCTTGATGATCTCACATGGTAAATACCACTTTGGCGGCTATGGATTCCCACATGGAGACTTCCTATTTGGTGCTCATGCTGTTGTTGCTACATTCTTGGTGGACCTTTCTCTCATACTCTAGCAACCTCCATCCTCTAAAAAATGGATTTGCAAAGAGGGTGTCAAGAATATAAGAGTGCATCTCCCTTTTCTGTCTTGGAGTCACTCTATTTCTATTCCATTTCCATTTTATATTATATACTTCGTATTTGGGTACCTTGCCGTTTGCTTCTACCATTGTATTCATTCTCCTTCAAGGGAAATTATCCCACATGAGATGTACTTTGGAGAGCCCCTCCTAAATCTATATAAGGAGGGCCTCTTTCCCCATTTGTAGTTGGTTAGAAGCTTGAGGAGCTTACTCCATGCTCTTGGAAAGCTCATTTCTAATCCATGTGAGTTTATTTCTTAGTCTACTCACTTTGAGTTTCTCACACTCTTTCTTTTGTGAGTACACTCTTCTTTTCATTTTTCTTCCGTGCATGTACTCTCTAAATTATGTATCTAGAGATGTGGTCATTAATGAATTGAAACCTTGGTATCTAGAGAAGGGAAAAGAAAAGGTAATAGATGATGACTTGGATGATGTATTAGTTTGTGGTAAAGGTGATATGCAGGTTGAATGAATCAGACGAGTGGCACAAGGCCTCAACATCAAGGTCAGCTAGCCAAGGAAATATGGGAGAAAGGAGAAGCCTATTAGAATTACCAATATCTAGGTACTAGTCTCTTAGTGACTCTCACAATGATCATAAAGGTGATAGTGAGTCACAAGATGAAGAAGGTTATGAAGAGGTGATTACACCACAAGTAAAGTTGTCAAGATTGAGGAACAATTCCCTAAAGGAAATGAAAGGAGATCCTCAATGCTCAAGAAGACATTACAAAGGTCAAACTATGAATCTTTCATTGCCAAACACTATGAATAGTGAATCGTAACAAATGAGAACTATGTCATAAAAAGAGAACTCCCTCGTAAAAAATCAAGCAAAGTACATATTATGTTTGAAAACCCCTTACACTAGTATAAATGCATTTCCAAAATCAAGTGAAAACATGCAATTTCTTGACTTTTTTTTTGAAAATTTAGGAGGTAAAAATATGCTTAAAATTTGGACCTATTTAACATTGATATCTTATGAATCTATATGAGAAAGATAAAATTGATAAAAAATATTATATAAAAAATAAAGATTAAACATGTCTTGATAGAAGATCTTCGACAATGATTAAAAAATGCAATAGAACATGGTTTCTTTATGCGAAGTGCTTTCGAGCACTTGTAAAAGCACCAAAAATATCATAGATTTTCAAAATAATTCACAACTTTCTTAATCTATGTCTACACCCCATCATCAAATGCATTTGATTGAGTCTAGAGATTTTTGAGAGCTCTCTTCTTCTTCTTCTATATCAACAAGAGCTCTATCCTCATCCATAAAAAGTATGTACCAAATTCTACACGAACATGCATAGATCTTCATGTTTGCATGTGATTAGATGTTCCGCATACATCTGGAAGCTTTTGCTTTATCATATTGATCATTGCTTTCCTCAAGTGCCCTATTTTTGTCAAGGCAAAATCATAAACAAGAATATCTACATCATCCATTTTAAGGGTGGATGTACTTCAAATATTCTTTTTCTTTTTTGAGCCTATTCGTTTGCTAGTGTCAGATAACATTTCTAAGTTATACTTACGAGTGAATGTGTTACTACTTTTTGTATAATACCAATGGACTATCAAAGCCTCTATTCTTCTTTGATATATATATATATATATATATATATATATATATATATATATATATATATATATATATATATATATAATTAATGACCTCTAACACTTTTGCAATAAGTGTTCCAACATTTATTTATTTCAAATTTCCTCGCCATCGTGCTTCAGCCTGTATCATCATCCTTGGGCCTACATAAATATTCTTTCTGGTGGATGCATAAAGCTTTGAAGTGTATCTCCATTACATGCTTAGTCCACATTCACTGATCTTTGTGTGCTAAAATCCCATGTGGATGGAATATCAATCGGCCAATGCCATGCAATGGCCTTCTTTATAATCTCTTCTTGATGGTTAAAAAACTCATCCCATCAAGATACATCTTGATCTTGAGCATATTTTTTTGCACGCTCAGTCTGTCTCTTCTTCTCCATAAGTACATGCATTGACCTTTTACTTTGTTCAAGCATATTTCCACATCTTTCCATATTTCTTTTATGTTCACATGGTGTTTGTTCTGCACCATCCACAGACAACTTAGGCACATGCAATAAAATTTTGCATCTATCTTTAAGTTCCCACCCTCGAAAACATGAATATTGCTTTGCGAATAAAAGAGTCATGTCATTAAGCCTCCTCATCAAGAATACGTGCAAGTTGAAACTAATGTTGTGCAATGGAGCCAAAACCTTAGTACTGTTATCAATACCTACTAAGCAAACTACTTAAAATCATAAATTTGTGTAAGGTGTTGAACATAAAGCTTTAGTGTGCATGCTTCAGAAATCAACACAGATAATATTGGAAGAGTAAAAGCATTATGGTCTGCCAACCTCTTAGAGAAGGTACTGAACATTTGATCAATGTGATCATGAGTGTGCCCAACCAAAAGGAAATTTACCCTAACCTTTTGAAACACTTGTTTATCAACAAGCATGCATAAATATCCAAAGCTTGTAGAATTTTTATTCTCTCTTGTAGTGTTATCAAGCTGCAAATAGAAATTTGTTGGCAAAAGGCCCTCCCATGATTGCAAAACTTTACGAATCACAGGAATCGTAAGATTTGGCTCATTATGCATGTTTTGATATGTGAAGAAAACCTTCAACTTTATGATTCCATTGTATACCAAAGCACCAACCAAATGCATTTGCACAATGAAGTCATCTCCAATGTCCTTGGGAATGCAAACAAAATGGGGAAGACATGTTTTCTTTTGATCCATACCATCAATCAACAAACACATATAACACTCTAGATTTTTTTGTGCTTTACTTTGATGATGAATTGCTTTCTTTCTTTCTAAAGCTTGATTCTCATGATGGCTCTTTAGAAGACTTTTAAAATTATCTTTTTCTTGTGGTGTTGTGACCCCCTTTGCCATGTTTTTCAAAGTGGCACAAACTGAGATTCACCCATTCTAACTTTACGAGGAATACTCACATTGTTCAACTCTTCTTTCCATAATCGAGTAAAATGTCGATACAAGACATACTTCTCATTTTAACTTTCCATTTCTTCTTTATAAACTTGAAATACTTCTTGATGAGTAAAGTTATCTAACAAATGTAACCTGCCAGTTGTAGGCATAACTTCACAATGCAAACTAAAATAGTTCATCATCCAACTCATTGCATGACGATCAATAGAACCTTTGGTTCCAACTCCCTAATATGTCACAAAAATGAGATCTCCACATATAAGCCCTTGCTGAATCTTTTGTATTCTACAACTCCCCATGCCCATCGCAATTTTAAATGCAGCCCTACAACATCCGATCCCTTGACGAAAGTAATATTCAAAAGCAACATGTGTTATTGACATGTTATCCTCAATCATTTGCGTGTGAGAAACAAGGTATAAGTCTTGCCTTTCACTATCTAAATGGAGGAATTTCTCTCTTAGTTGTTTTAGTTTTTTCATTCCTAATTTATACAAACATTTCAAACCACAAGAATGCTTCACAATGTCCAATGCAATTTGTCTATCTGAAGTAAGGAATTGAAATCTTTTTTTACTTACTATTTGAGGCCTTCGCTTAAAACACCACATACTTTGTATACTCTCTCTCTCTCTCTCTCTCTCTCTTTGCTGACATTCTTTACTCCACATGCACTTGAATGTGAAGAGAGATCAATAGCTGGATCGAGTTCAATAGATGGATCGGATTGACCGTTGTTGCATTGAGAATCTAACTTAAATCATTCAAATAAGAATAGAAAATCATTGATACATTCTAAGCCATGGACATCATTCATGAAAGGATCCACTAAAAACAAAGAATTTTAAAGTCTATTGACTCGATCACTAGAGACAGGAGAGAGAGCTCATCTTCATTGACAATGGAACTGTAAGAGCATTCCCTTTATACACAAACAGTGGAAGTGTAACATAAAGCGATTGTATCTCCCAAATCATGTTCTAGATAATTATGAAGATGGATTGTGCCCACTATTATGGGTTGTACAATTTGACTTTATGTCACAATCAAGAATAATTTAGAGGTATGATTTCATTGCTCATTAAAAATTGGTTAGGAAATCCATCATGGAACATTTACCATCTTGAGTTAAGCAAATTATCATGGCTCACAAAATGTCAATGAGAGAGAGGAGTTAGCGATATGATGATCTCCACCATCCTATGAGTCACGCGCACACACACATGCATAAATACACACATATGCAAACGAGCCTCACTCATGGAAAAGTCATAATATTTCCAAGAAACTCAAAGCTGATTACATTAGACATTCAGTATGAGAGAATACAAGTGGAGGTTTTTTTCTTTCTATATTCATGTTTTAAAAGGTAACCCTCTTCACACTCTAGTGTCCACCCTTGTTACGATTAGGTCCTAAACCCTCGTTTGGAGTGAGACTTGAGTTAAGAGAAATCCTCCAATATTGTGGAGTGTTAAGAAACCATTATTCAACCTTGAAGACTATTTTTCTTGCACATATATGGAGGATATGTCCTAAACCCCATGCTACATTGTTAGGACATGCCCATCATGCATTTTGGTTAAGTTCTTCATAAACCTGAACATATACTCTTGCTTTGACATTAAAAAAACATTGAAGTTTTCTTAACAACTTCCAACTTAAAAAGTAATCACTCAAAGTCTAATCTCAAGACCCTCTAGTAGTCCAATCTTTTATCTCTCAAGGACAAAGGTCTTTGATGGTTGGATTCAAGTAAGATTTTTCTTTCTCACCTTACATATCGGGTTTTGGGCTTTTATGAATAAAAGAAGGGAGTTCGTGGTGAACACACTTGATAGAAAATTACTATTAGGAAGGTATGAAGCTTAATGTCTTAGGGAAAGTGATGTTTATCAACACATTTTTTATCTCATTTATTAGTCCTTTGTTTTCTAATTCCTCATAATAATAAATTTCTCAAACATGGAAACAACATGCAAAGACTTCCTAACTAGAAGTGGTTGTATTCAAGTAAGATTTTTCTTTCTCACCTTACATATCGGGTTTTGGGCTTTTATGAATAAAAGAAGGGAGTTCGTGGTGAACACACTTGATAGAAAATTACTATTAGGAAGGTATGAAGCTTAATGTCCTAGGGAAAGTGATGTTTATCAACACATTTTTTATGTCATTTATTAGTCCTTTGTTTTCTAATTCCTCATAATAATAAATTTCTCAAACATGGAAACAACATGCAAAGACTTCCTAACTAGAAGTGGGTGCCTAGAATCAAGTGGGACAGAAAGTACTTGACATTGTTTGTGGCGTTGGTGGTGGAGATTTTTACATTAATGTCAGTGTAGTGGGCATTTAAGTTAGCTTTAGAAATGCTGAATGCAATTTGAGATTGTGGATTGCACAACAATCATGACATGCTGCTGCATATCCAAGTAAGTTCTTTCATCCAAACTTAGAATTTTTAATGTCTTTCCCATAAATGGGATTTCCAAACTATTTTTTTTCAAATCTTTTCTACTATCTATGTTTAGCACATGTCAAAGCTTGTCGAGTCATTTACATGGTGTTTTTGCTTGCAAGAGGTTGAATGTATTGCCATTGCACCTCATTGATGTAAGAATTTGAACTCAAGATAAGCCATCATCTTTTCAAAAGATATTTAAGTGGCTCAAGCCTGGTGGAAAATTGTTGACCATGGATTATTGCAAGTCCTCGAATATGCCTTGCTTAGGTTTTCAAGAGTACATCAAGCAAAGAGGATATGATTAGCATGATGTTAATGTGTGTGACTAAATAAGTGGTCCTTCTAAAGCTTTTATTTCAAAACATATGATAACCAAATGTGACATAACCAAGTTTGATCAGGCTACAATTGGTTGCTTCCTTCTTCAATTCTATAGTCCAGTTGTGCCATCAAGTTACACCTAGTTTGACTCAGCTACACATAGTCATGCCATCAACTTACACCTAGTTACTTTCTGGTTCAACTCAGCCAATGTCTATAAATAGATTGCAAGACCAAAGGATCATTTTACAAATGTGTGAGTCGAGACACAGCACACAAAACAAAAGATCACGAAGAGAAAAAGAGCATAAAAAGCTTAAGCAAAGAAAAAGTCAGCAATGGAGAAGAAGGGAGCTAGAGGAAAAACTCACAGGTAACCTAAATGTACGCCATCAATTAAAGATTCCAAAAAGATTCCTTTCGAAAACACTAGAAATTACATTAATTGTTTTGAAGTAATTCACATTTTTGTTCTAGTTTAGTGTCATGGAATTCGATGCCAAGCATCGACTTAGGCAAGGAATTCGATGCCAAGCATCAAATTGGGCAACAAGGCCAATGCCAAGCATCAAGCTGCCCTTCAAAATCGATGCTAGGCATCAAGTTGGGCGAGCAAATCGATGTTTGGCACTGACCCAGTGGTTCAAGTCGATGCTTGGCATAGACTTGCTCACCCAACTTAATGCCTGGCATCGACTTTGTCACCCAATTCAATGCTTGGCATTGAGTTCCTCGCCCAAGTTGATGCTTGGCATCAACCTTCACTACAAGGAATACAGGCATATAGTGACGGTTAAGGCGACAGAATTTCGTCGCTATAAAATTGCAACTTGCATCGTAATTAGTGTCGCGCGCCGACCGTCGATTAAACGACGCATAAAACGACGGTATTTGCGACTTGTGACGCGACGGGATTGCGACGTTCCCATACAACGTCGCTAAAACGACGCAATTTAAAAGCGTCGCATAAGCGACGCTTTCTTGCGTCGCATTGGCGACGTTACATGCCGTCACATAAGCGACGCTAAAATTGTCGCGTATTCGACGAAGAATAGCATCGCTTACATGACGATCTGTTGACGGACAAAAAATAAAACGTTGGAGGCTCTGCGATCGGCATTTTCACGCATCCGATCGAAGAGCTCTCCAACGTTCGCAATTGTAGCACTTACGAGCTGAAGCAAGTATATGCAGAGTTGTTGTTTTGCCTAAGCTCTCTCTTATTGTCTCCCTCTATGTTTGTTTCTCTCTTTCTACATCTTTGTCTCTTTGAATTCTCTCTCTCTCTCTAGATCTCTCTCTCTCTCTAGATCTCTCTCTCTCTAGATCTCTCTCTCTCTCTCTCTCTCTCTCTTTTCTTTCTCTCTTTATTGCAAGTTATTCAAGAAGCTAACCAAGCAAAAAGTATGGCTAACAATTGTAAGTACAATTTCTATTCTTTGTAGATCATTTGAATTGTGTTATTTTCATTACATAGCATACTCACACTTATTGATATGCACTGATACACTTATACATGATGAAGATGCACTTTCACACATATACATATATACACATGCACATACACTTAGACATACACACATATACACATGCATATGCATAAACATTCCTACAACCACATAAAAAGACATCCATGCATGCATTATTGTATATATATATATATATATATATATATATATATATATATATATATATATATATATATATATATATATATATATATATATACACACACATACACACATTAACATATATGCAAATACATGTATATGCACATCCACATGCATGTTTCATAATGCATATACATATACACATATACATATACATATACATATACATATACATATACATATACATATACATATACATATACATATACACACATATACATATACATGCATATACATGTACACACACATACATATACATGCATATACATATACACACACATACATATACTCTTAGGTACACACATATGAATGAATTATATATTAAAGTATTAAAACACATATACACATGCACACACACATGCATATACCTACATATACACATATACATGCACATACACACACATACACATAGAGTTATACATATACATGCATATACATATACACACACATACACAAGAACATGCACATATTGATACATACATATACACTTATACATGCACATGCACATACATACATATACACACACATACACATGCACATACATACATATACACACACATACATATACACTTAGGTACACACATATGAATGAATTATATAATTAAAGTATTAAAACATATATACACATGCACACACATGCACATACCTACATATACACTTATACATGCACATACACACATATACACATAGAGTTATACATATACATGCATATATATATACACATATGTACATACACATGCATATGCACATACTCATACACGCATATACACTTATACATGCACATCCACATACATACATATACACACACATACACATGCACATACATACATATACACACACATACATAATTAAAGTATTAAAACACATGCCTAATATAAACAATAATAACAATCAATAGAACAAAACTCTTCATTATTTAATACCATACACACAATTCAAAACATAACTGAAATAATATATATATATATATATATATATATATATATATCAATGTAAATACATATAATCCAATGTCATAATCAACTAAAATCCTAATCATCATCATCATGATCATCATCATCATCAGCAATATCATGATCATTCTGATCTTCCTCATCCTCATCATCATGATCACCTTGTGACGATCGAGATCGTCCCTCCTGTGTCTGTCTCTCCACCTCATCCATATTTGTCTCTCCATAATACTCCTGTATTACATATAACAAACATAAATAAATAAAATAATTAAAACATTCATAAAAACAAAATAATTATATAAAATTTAAAAATACTCACAAAGGCATCAGGATGATCTTGCATATACTCGCTCAAATGCCGATATCCAAAATGTGTAGCATACTCGATCTCCTCTTTCGTAGGATATCGGCCATAATCCTTCCGCTGCAATGAAACAAATAAAAAACATTAGTTGCTTGCATTTTAACTAAAATAAAAAATATACTCACAATAACACATATACTTACAAACGTAGTTACAAAACCATTATGGCCCATTTGGCCTAGGTGCGATGTGTGGCCCGACTCCACTCTCTTCTTTGCAGCAGCCTGTTTATTCAAGAAAAAAATACATAAATTAAATGTAAAAATTTACTAAAATATATAAAAATTATAAATATAAACTATTAATTTGTGTACCTTCTGCTGAGGAAATGACTCCTGAAGACGTAGTTGTCTACGAAAAAACTGCGACGACTCAGGTGGTATGCTAGCTCGCCTCTTATTTTTTTCGACCATACAATATCTCCTGTTAATCTAATCTCAAACAGAAAAAAAAGTCAGAATACATACACATATATACACACACATACACATACCCACATACATATATACATGCAAACATATACGCATGCATATATGTATATATATACACATATACATACATATAACATAAACATACATATACATATCCACATATATACGTACACACACATGCATGCATATACACTCATTCATACAAAATACATGCATTTATCCCACAATAATATGTAGTTGTGTATATGTGAATATGTGTGTATGTGTAAATGTGTATATGTGAATATGTGTGTATGCGTAAATATGTATATGTGAATTTTTTGCTTATGTAGATAATCAAATTATTAATATCAAATATCATTATTTGTAGATTCTGATCAATCAGATGGAACTCCACCACCGTCTCCTCTTCGTGCAACGACTTTATACTGTAAGTATATGAAATATTTAATTTTAAATATATTTGATGTATACATAACTTATATTTTTTTTTTATGTTTCTTATTATGTGAAGATTCTGATCAATCAGAGGGTACTCCACCACCTCCTACCCATGCAACGACTTCACGTGTCCTCCGATAGGAATTATGATGAATTTTACTATGAAGAGCATATTATCTGTTGGTGTAACTCTTGTTATGGCACATATCGAAGACCACGATTGGAATGTATTGAACATGAGGTAGAGTATGGTACTTTTGAGCGTGCACCATCACCTAGTCAACGTGATAATGCTTGGGTATGTATTTTCTATATATATTAATGTCATTATTTTATTTAAAAACCATATATAAAATCAAATTATTGTTGATATACAGGAATACTTGCTCGATGATGATGATTTTTCTCATAATGACTGGTCGTGGTCTCTTTATTGTAGAGGATTTGTATGTGCCTCCGAACTCTGAAGTCACTCTTAGGTCATTTTGTGGTCCTATATATGGATGGGGAGATTGGCATCGACTTTCACGTTATGTTCAAAGCATGAGTACTTATGGAATATGCTTGAACGCAGCATCCCTTACTAGTAGAAGGATCTTACATGCAGAAAATGAAAGATTATATATTGATGGAAGACCTTACACACATGGAAAAGCAGGTTTAATAAATAGTAGTTGAGGGTTACATAATAGTTCAAGGACTAATTGCACATTTGAGGAGCGTGAAAATATTCATGAATCACCATACATGAGTAGAGATGTATCAAGATACATAGTTGTCAATGTTATTACTACATTACATGCTGGTGATGAACTATTAGTGAATTATGGATGGCGTAGACCTCCAAGAGCACCTTTTAGCTAGAGAGAATAAAAATTTTCTATCCATATTTAATAAGTTATATAGTTAATTTTATATTTGAATTTTACTTTTTATTCATTTATGGAATACTAATGAGTTTTATTTATATGTGTAGATTCCAACGTATGATATTGATGATATTCGTCCACAGCATTCACAATTACCAGTAAGACCACGATTATCAGAAGCATCCATGAGGAGGCTACGCAAAACTAATCCTGTGCAATATGCAAAGTTGAAAGATCTATATTCAAAAGACGATAAAGTACAAGATTTGTGTGACAATGATGAAGATGATGGCATGGCATATTTTATTGAGGATTGGTATCAAAATGACAGTGAGAGCATTGATATTTCTAAAAATGAGAAATATCTCCGAGAGGAATGTGTAAAGGATGTATATGAAGGAATTCGTTTGACATGACTAAGTGCGAGCTTACTTATTCTCAACCTTCAAAATCGTTTTGGATGGAGTAATGTATCTGTTTCGACACTATTAAGGTATAATTTTCAATTTTCTATCTATTTATATATATATACATAAATATATATATATATATATATATATATATATATATATATATATATATATATATATATATATACATGCAAGTTTTTATTCTTACTTTAGATAAGATAAGAAGAACTTGAATTGAATGGATACGATTGTTTGGATGGCAGGATCCGATTGTTTGTTTTGGAGGATATGAATGATTTGTCAATTCACACATATGTTCAGTTTGAAAGTGTGAATCGACAAATCATTCAATGAAGGTACATACTTCATGTGTCCAAAACAAACAATCATATCCTGCCATCCAAAACAATCAAATTTTGTGTAAATATTTTGAAAGATGCATTAATAGTTTTAAAAGATGCACGGACAAAAAGTGTCCATTCAATTCAAGTTCTTGTTCTTACCTTATCTAAAGTAAGAATAAAAACCTACATGTATATATGTATATTTATTTATTTACATTTTTTAATATATCTTTTTTTGATAAACTTACAGGTAATTATCTGAAAAGTTTTTACCAAGTCAGAATATTCTTCCTACCTCACATGATGAAATGAAGAAGATAATCAACAATCTTGGTATAGATTATCAATGTATACATGCATGTCCTAACGATTGTATTTTATATAGAGGTGAATATGCAGACTCTTTGACATGTCCCAAATGTCAATCTCCTCGATATAAGGGTGAAGAAGGTAAAATCCCAAAAAAGGTATTGAGACATTTTCCATTGGCTCCACGGATTAGACATATGTTTCAAAGCCCCGAATCATCAAAGCTTTTGACTTGGGGACATGATCACAAAAGTACTGATGGAATAATCAGAATTCCTCATGATAGTGTTGCTTTTCAGCATATTGATTCTACATGGCCTGAATTTGCACAAAATCCAGAGAATCTAAAGTTAGGAGTTGCATTAGATGGGGTTAATCCATTCTCCATGAAATCCAGTAAATGGTCAACATGGCCAGTGGTAGTCATAAACTACAATCTTCCGCCATATCTTAGCATTAAAAAGGAACATTGAATGCTTTCACTTTTAATCCCACGCAAAAGACAAGTTAAAGATATGAATGTATATCTTGCTCCTCTCATTGACGATCTTCAAGAGTTGTGGAGAGGTATTAATGTCATTGATGTATCGAAAAGCAAGACTCCTATAGGATATGGAGCATCGTTTCAAAACATGTTTACTATGGATGATAAGAGCTTATCTCGGTTAAAGACCCATGACTGGCATAACTTTCTGAAACATATTTTACCTTTGGTTATCGATGGATATACAATGAAAGTAGTACGAGATGTGATCTATCGTCTTGGATCACTTATAAGGTAATTATGATACTTTTATATTTAATATGTATGAATATTGGATATCTTTTATTTTTTAATTTACTTCTTTATAATTGTTTTTATGATATGTATAGGTGGATTACATCCAAAGAGATCGATAAAAATTCGATTCCACAAAAAAAACGTGAATGCAAAGAGCTACTATGTTTGATGGAAAAAGAACTTCCTACTTCATTTTTTGATATTCAGGTTCATTTATTAGTCCATCTTGTATATGAGATAGAGATTGCAGGTGTTGTCAACACTCGATGGATGTTTTGGGTCGAGCGATTTATGGGAATACTAAAAGGTTATGTGCGACAAAGAGCAAAACCAGAAGGATCCATGGCAAAGGGTTGGATGCTTGAAGAGTGCATGTATTACGTTAGTGAGTACCTTGAAAGAGTTCATGAAGAAGCTCCACGTGCATGGACCAACGAGTCTTCTTCAAAAATAACAGATGAGGTATTATCAGGTAAGGGGTTTCCATTCTTATTTACATTTCAAGAAAAAAATGATGTTTCTACTTTTGTAGCATATAATTGCGAATGCATGCAAGCATTCCTTAGCGAGTACGAGGAAATTCAAAGTCTCTGAAGTAAAAGGAGAAAAAACAAAAGATCTAGACGTAATCTCGATAATAATGAGATTACAGATATACCTTCTTTCACAGATTGGCTATATAGTCGTTTGCAACGCGCCAACGCAAATAATGAAGAAATCTCAGATGAGCAAAGAGAGTTAATGATAGGTTGTGAACGAAAGGTAATTTTATTAAATTTTTCATATATGTATGTTAGTTTCTATTTACTAATTGAATTTATTTTGCAGGCTCTAATGTTTACTAATATGTGGGCTTTTGGACAACATATTAGAATCAAAGCCATTGATTCTTTACGTAAAACAGAGGATTCTAGTATTGTTGCTTCTTTCAAGCAACCATCACGTGCTAGCTCAAAATACACGAACCTTATAGATAGCGAACTTGGTTACGTAGGAACTATTGTTGGTATCTACGAAATTTCATTTCGTATATTCAAATAGGTAGAAAAAAGTTTATATATATTTTTTAGAGTTAGTTATTTTTTTAAGCACCGAATAATGGGTTTTTGTTGTTATATATTTTGATAGGTCATTTTGAAGGTTGACTGGTTTCGAGCGGAGTATAAAGGTAGTAATTCTACATTAAGAAAGGAATTATCTAGGTTTTGGGCAATTGATTCTTCCAAGGTAATGCGATCTACTAAAGAACCATATATTCTTCCTAGGCATATTGAACAAACATTTTTTTATAAAAACCCAAATGCTCATCCTTGGTGGCAAGTCATTCACGTGCAACCTAGAGGTAGGTCATTGTTTGAACAGTTTATTGTTAGAGAGATCGAAGAAAGTCCTCTTGATGATTCAGCATCAGATACTGATACATCAACATCTGAAATAGAAATTAGAATCATTATACGTGATAATGATACTAATCTTTTTGATGAAGAGGATAATGCTCTACATGCTAATTCTATTGATGAGGAAGAGAATTACCAGAAATAGATATTAATCCATCAATAGATGATGTGATTCATGAGAACATAGATTTAACAATAGAAGAAATAAATGAAATCAATAAGGATAATGAAGATGAGACTATATTGATGTCTTACCAAAATGATGGCAATAATGAAAACATATGAGCAGATTAGATAGTAAATTCTACTCTAGTTATCGATCAATAACTTGAAGCTTTTGAATGGATATCAGATAATATGTTTTTTTCATTAACTTGAATAACGATGAATCCTATTAGAGAGATGAAATCATGTTCTTCTAAGTTAGAACATGAAGCTCGGGGGTATGCCTAATTATTTTATATATAGCTTTATATTCGAGGAGCAAATTTTTATCATGTATGTATGCATATGTGTGTGTATTTATCTGTATTATATGTATACATATGTTAGTATGCATATATATGTATGTGTTTACATGTGTGTGATATATGTATACATGTGTTAAATATGCATATGTGTATATATGCATATGCATTTATGTAAAATATTCATGTATTCATGTAATATATGCAAGTGTTTATAATTGTGTACATGTATATATGTATATGTGTCTATGTGTAAATATGTACATGTAAATATGTATGCATGTATATATATGTTTATGTGTGCATGTAGGCATGATGTATATGTGATGTGTACATGTATATATGTATATATGTCTATGTGTAAATGTGTACATGTAAATATGTTAGTCTATATATATATATATTTATGTGTGCATTTAGGCATGTATGTGTGATGCATAATATATCTACTCCATTTTATATTTATGTATCCTATCTACATGATATGTATATATCTTTACATATATTATGATCCTCGTTGATTCGAGTAGCTATATATAGAGGCATAAGGTTGGGAGGAGAGACATCTCTCTAGTAGGATGTCAGAGGTGTACATATACTTCAAACATATGGCTAAAAGGTTGAATTAGAGTTTTTAAATTAGGGATTTCAAAACCCTAATATCGAAATTAGTGTTTTCAATTTAGGATTTTTCAAATAGGATTTATTTATTTATTTATTTATTTATGCGTATGCATGTGTTGTGTATGTATGTGTATCTATATGTGCATATGCATGTGTTTTGTGTGTATATATGCATGTGTGTGTATGCGTGTATTTATACCTCTAGTCTCTCTCTCTCTCATATACATACATACATGCATAAACACACATACTCATATCCACATATATATAAATAAAAGCAGTGCATACCGTGCATTGTCGCGACGATGAGCCATAAGTGTCCACATCTCTTTTAAACACCACTTAAGCGACCATCCTGTCCCAAACTCTGTCTCAAGTGAACTAAGCACATATTTTTTATCCCTCTCATCATGCTCACTACAAAAATAAAAAACATAATGTAAATAAAACATAAGATATATATTTCAATTTATATGTAAAACTTTTACTTACTTCCACGGTAAGTGGATAAAGCACAGGTAAGAGTCGCATAGTGCCCGCATTCTTCTCTTGAACTCCAATCCATTCCCTATGTACACAATGTTCCCCTCTAGCTCTATGTCGCACTCTAGTCCTAAGGTGCCTATGCATGTCCTCATAGGCAACTCTGCTCTGTTATCACGTGTTGGAGGTGGTATAGGTGTCCTGAAAATAGATAGATAGAAATAAATAAAAATATGTGTTATAATATCATTAAAAAAGTTTATGAAAACAAAACATACCTATGAGCAGCTAGCTCTCATCCTGCATGTGGAGCCGCAGAAGAGCCCTCGTCTGATCGCTGGGTAAGCATCTGGATCGTATAATCCTGCTCCTCATCAGACATCTCTGAGTAATCACGCATTATGGCCCCTAGAGTATCAGACGGAACTCTTGCTCTCATAAGACTTTTTATGAGAGTGAGTTTCGCCTTTCTCTCTCTACTGGGATCCATAATACCTAACATATAAAACAAAATGGTTAGAAATCAATATATATACATGTACATATGTATGTGTGTATGCATTAAGTATGTGTATGTATGCATGTGTGTGTGTATGTATGTGCGTGTATATGTGTGTATGTGTGTATGCATGTGTATGTGTGTGTATGCATCATTATGTGTCTATGTGTGTATGTGTGTGTATATGTGTGTGTGTATGTATGTGTATATGTGTGTGTGTATGCATGTATGTATGTATGCATATGCATATGCATTATGTATGTATATATATGCATGTATGTGTATGTGTGAGTATGTCTCTCTATGTGTGTGTATGCATATATGTGTGTATGTATGCATATATGTGTGTATGTGTGTATGTGTGTATGTGTTTGTATGTGTGTATGTGTGTGTATGCATCATTATGCATGTAAGTGTCTATGTGTGTTTGTGTGTGTATATGTGTGCGTGTGTGTGTGTGTCTATGTGTATGTGTGTGTGTCTATGAGTGTGTATGTGTTTATGTGTATGTATGTATCTATGTGTGTGTATGTGTCTATGTGTGTATGTGTATGCATGTATGTATGCATATGTGTGTGTATGCATCATTATGTGTGTATGTGTCTATTGTGTATGTGTGTATGTATATGTGTGTGTTGTCTATGTGTATGTGTGTGTGTCTATGAGTGTGTATGTGTTTATGTATATGTATGTATCTATGTGTGTGTATGTGTATGCATGTATGTATGCATATGTATGTGTGTGTATGCATCATTATGTGTGTCTATGTATGCATGTGTATGTGTGTATGCATCATTATGTGTGTATGTGTCTATGTGTGTATGTGTGTGTATATGTGTGTGTGTATCTATGTGTATGTGTGTGTCTATGAGTGTGTATGTGTTTATGTGTATGTATGTATCTATGTGTATGTATGTGTCTATGTGTGTATGTGTATGCATGTATATGTATGCATGTATGTATGCATATGTGTGTGTATGCATATGTGTGTGTGTGTATGCATCATTATGTGTGTCTATGTATGCATGTGTATGTGTGTATGCATCATTACGTGTGTATATGTCTATGTGTGTATGTGTGTGTATATGTGTGTGTGTGTCTATGTGTATGTGTGTGTGTCTATGAGTGTGTATGTGTTTATGTGTATGTATGTATCTATGTGTGTGTATGTGTCTATGTGTCTATGTGTATGCATGTATGTATGCATATGTGTGTGTATGCATATGTATGTGTGTGTATGCATCATTATGTGTGTCTATGTATGCATGTGTATGTGTGTATGCATCATTACGTGTGTATGTGTCTATGTGTGTGTGTATATGTGTGTGTGTCTATGTGTATGTGTGTGTGTCTATGAGTGTGTATGTATGTATCTATGTGTGTGTATGTGTATGCATGTATGTATGCATATGTGTGTGTATGCATATGTATGTGTGTGTATGCATCATCATGTGTGTATGTGTCTATGTGTGTATGTGTGTGTGTATGCATTATGTACGTGTATGTAAGCATGTGCATTATGTATGCATATAAGTATGTATATGCATATGCATATGCATTATGTATTCATATATGTGTATGTGTGTGTATGCATTATGTATGTGTATGTAAGCATGTGCATTATGTATGCATGTAAGTATGTATGTATGCATATGCATATGCAATATGTATGCATGTATGTGTATGTGTGTGTATATCTCTCTATGTGTGTGTATGCATATATTATGCATATATGTGTGTGAATGTGTGTGTACATGTGTCTGTATGTGTGTATGCATGTGTATGTGTGTATATGTATCATTATGTGTGTATGTGTGTGTATATGTGTGTGTATATGTGTGTGTATGTGTGTGTGTCTATGTGTATGTGTGTGTATCTATGCATGTGCATTATGTATGTATGTACATTGTATGCATATGCATATGCATTATGTATGCATATGCATATGCATTATGTATGCATATGCATATGCATTATGTATGCATATGCATATGCATTATGTATGCATATGCATATGCATTATGTATGCATATGCATATGCATTATGTATGCATATGCATATGCATTATGTATGCATATGCATATGCATTATGTATGCATATGCATATGCATTATGTATGCATATGCATATGCATTATGTATGCATATGCATATGCATTATGTATGCATATGCATATGCATTATGTATGCATATGCATATGCATTATGTATGCATATGTATGCATGTATGTGTTTATGTGTGTATGTCTCTCTCTCTGTGTGTGTATGCATATATGTGTGTGTATGTGTGTATGTGTGTGTATATGTGTATGTATGTGTGTATGCATGTGTATGTGTGTGTATGCATGTGTATGTGTGTGTATGCATGTGTATGTGTGCATGTGTGTGTGTATATGTGTGTGTATGTGTGTGTGTCTATGTGTATGTGTGTGTATGTATGAGTGTGTATGTGTCTATGTGTCTATGTGTGTGTATGTGTTTATGTGTGTATGTGTATGCATGTATGTATGCATATGCATGTGTATGCATGTGTATGTGTGTGTATGTGTTTGTGTATATGTGTGTGTATGTGTGTGTGTCTATGTGTATGTATCGCTACACGTCTATGAGTGTGTATGTGTTTATGTGTGTGTATGTGTCTATGTGTGTGTATGTGCATATGCATTATGTATGCATATGTATGTATGTATGTGTATGTGTGTGTATGTCTCTCTATGTGTGTGTGTATGCATATATGTGTGTGTATGTGTGTATGTGTGTATGTGTGTGTATATGTGTGTCTAAGTGTGTATGCATGTGTATGTGTGTGAATTCATCATTATGTGTGTATGTGTCTATGTGTGTATGTGTGTGTGTATATGTGTGTGTTTGTGTGTGCGCATCTGTGTGTATGTGTGTGTGTCTATGAGTGTGTATGTTTGGATGTGTGTGTGTATGAATGTGTGTCTATGAGTGTGTATGTTTGGATGTGTAAGTGTATATGTGTGTCTATGTGTGTATGTGTGTGAATGCATCATTATGTGTGTCTATGAGTGTGTATGTATATGTGTATATGTGTGTGTATATGTGTCTATGTGTGTGTATATGTGTGTGTATATGTGTGTGTATGTGTGTGCGCGTCTATGTGTATGTGTGTGTGTCTATGAGTGTGTATGTGTTTATGTGTGTGTATGTGTCTATTTGTGTGTATGTGTCTATGTGTGTATGTGTCTATGTGTGTATGTATGCATATGTGTGTATGTATGCATATGTGTGTATGTGTGTGTATGTGTGTGTATGCATTATGTATGCATATGTGTGTGTATGCATTATGTATGTGTATGTATGCATATGCATTATGTATGTGTATGTATGCATGCATATGTGTGTGTATGCATGTAAGTATGTATGTATGTACGCATATGCATATGCATTATGTATGCATATATGTGTGTGTATGCATGTAAGTATGTATGGATGTACGCATATGCATATGCATTATGTATGCATGTATGTGTATGTGTGTGCATGTCTCTCTCTATGTGTGTGTATGCATATATGTGTGTGTATGTGTGTATGTGTGTGTATGTGTGTGTGTGTATGTGTGTGTATGTGTGTGTATGTGTGTGTATGTGTGTGTATGTGTGTGTATGTGTGTGTATGTGTGTGTATGTGTGTGTGTATGTGTGTGTGTATGTGTCTGTGTATGTGTGTGTATATGTATGTGTATATGTGTGTGCATGTGTATGCATTATGTGTGCATGTGTGTATGCAACCTTATTTGTGTATGTGTGTATATGTGTGTGTATTTGTGTGTATGTGTGTGTGTCTATGTGTATGTGTGTGTGTGTCTATGTGTGCATATATGTGTGTGTACATATGTATGTGTGTGTGCGCATACCTGCTTGCTGTTAGTTTGTGCGGCCTTCTCTCTCTCTCTCTCTCTCTCTCTCTCTCTCTCTCTCTCTCTCTCTCTCTCTCTCTCTCTCTCTCTCTCTCTCTCGGTCTCTTCTTGCTCGCATCCAAGTCCCGGCACAAATGTGCCGAGAGAAATCAATTTTTTTTTTTACATTCCAGAGCGTCGCATATGCGATGCTCTGCAGTTTGCCAACGTCGCTCAAACCCTCGCTAGGCAGCGACAAAATTAGCGACGCTCTTTAATTAGCATCGCTTATGCGACGAAGGTCGGGGGAAAAAAAAATTCAAAAATTTTACCATCGCTTATGTGACGACCTCGTCGCATAAGCGATGCTTCCCGTTTTTTTTCCAATTCGGGGGTGTCGCTATGCCCCCTTTTTCTTGTAGTGCTTGTCACTAGTCCAATGTCTGGCATCGAGTTGCTCCATATAAGGCCAATGCGAAGCATTGACTTGGCCCCCAAATTCGATGCCTAGCATCGAATTGGACCAAGAGTTCATGTTTTGCATGGTCTTGACCCCCCAATTCGATGTTTGGCATTGCCTTGGGCATCAAGGTTGATGTTTGGTATCAACTTATAGGCAAGATTCGATGTTAGACATCGAGTTGCAGCAAAAGGTTGATGCCTCAGATCGACTTGGCACCCAAACATTGAGATGAATGTTATCCCTAGGAAAATGTCATACCCTTGACTAATAGAAATTGTTTCACTTCAGGGACATTGAGAAGGGAGAGAAGAAATTTGTAAAGAAGTTGAAGGTGCCCGTAAGCAGCTCAAGAGAGGGTGATCAAGACAGAAGCATTGGACTTCCTCTGAAGCAAAAGAAGAGCATATTGTCTATGTCCTCTGAGCGTGCAGGTAATCCAATGGCCATATCGTCAAGTGGTCATGGCAGTGTCAAGCCCATCGAGGAAGTGCAAGGTAGAAAAGATAAATCCAAAGGGACTAAAGTTAGTAGGAAAGGTATACCACTTCGAGGCATGACAAATATGGAGTGGTGCCTTAAGTACATAGAGGAGAAAAATGCCACCCTGCTTGTATTTGTTGGTGCCTATGGCGGGGGAATATTACCACAAAGTAGTTTTTTCAATATGGACTTGTGTTCAAGGTGGACTATGAAGATGAGGACTTAGATAACCTCCTTTTCCTATTGGAGACTTCAAAGGGATTGAGGAATACAATTTGCAAAATGGAGCTCCTATGTCTTGAATGTTGTGTTCTAGAGAGGCTCGCTCAAATCTGCAAGGAATTGGAAAATTTGATCATGGATCTTTTGCCATGGATATAGGGGAATATCATTCCAAGCCAGTAGAGGAAGACCACACCTATAAAGTCAAAGGACAAGTAGCCCATACAAAAGAGGCCCCAGAAGAAGACCAAGCCAAATGATGTGGAATCATTAGAAAGCTTATGCTTCGAGGATGATATACTTGCCCCTAGAGGAGAGCTCCCTTCTAGGATATTGCTTAAAAAACAGAATAAGATAAGGGAGGAGATTGCCAAGAAGAATCTCGTGAAAAAGGGGCAACTTTCCCACCTCCCCATTACAAAGAAGTGTCCAGTGGCCATTTGGCCTTTCACATGGACACTAACGGTAACAATCTCCCACTAAAGGCCAACATGGACAAAGTAACTATGGGAGAAAAAATAAAGAATACTCAATGCCTTTCCACCCTGCATATTGAATCTATGAAGTACTTTGGATATATACTCACTTTGCGACAAGTATATGCATCTTTTACTCCTATCACGAGTAATGCGCATGCCAAGAATATGTTTGGCATCCCCCAAATCCTTCATATCAAATGTCTGACTCAACTTCTTTTTGAGAATTGACAAGTCATAAGAGGACTTCCCATCAATCAACATATCATCGACATAAAGTATCAAACATATCAAGCTGTCATCTGAGCATCTCTTTCTGTAGAGACAATGATCCTCATTGCTTCGAGAATAGCCTTGAGACTTCATAAAAGCATCAAACTTTTGGTACCATTGTCTAGGGGACTGTTTAAGTCCATACAAGCTCTTCTTGAGCTTACAAACTAGACTTTCTTTGCCAGGAACTACATAACCCTCTGGTTGTTCCATATAGATCTCATCTGTAAGATCTCCATGCAAGAAAGTAGTTTTCACATCCATTTGGACTAACTCTAAGTCCTCCATTGCAACGAATCCAAGCAACATGCACAGTGTAGTCATCTTGACCACTAGAGAGAAGATTTCCTCGAAATCAATACCATGTTGTTGCTTAAAACCCTTTGCAACAAGTCGTGCTTTATACTTTGGAGAAGCACTATCTGATGTGAATTTCAGCTTATATACCCATTTACATGGTAAAGCTTTCCTACCATTTGGCAAAGGTACTAAATCCCAAGTACCATTCTTGTGAATAGAATCCAACTCACTCTTCATGGCACGCTCCCACTTAACATGATCCTCTGTCTGCATAGCCTCTTTGCAGCAAGAAGGCTCACCGACATCTATTAGCATAACAAAATCTAAACCTAGAACATATCTATTAGGTGGATGTGAGACACGTGTAGAATGTCTCAATGGTTGCTGAACGGGAACATGTGAAGACTCATCTGAATGGACATTCTCTTGAACATCCCTATGTGCAGCATTTTTATGCATGCTAACCGGAGGACTAGTATCCTCAAACACCACTCTTCTCACTTCAACCTCCTTAATGGGCTATTTATGCATCTTAGACTCATTGAAAATGACATCACTACTTTTGATCACTGTCCATGTTTCAGGATCCCATAAGCGATATCCAAATTGTCCTTCTCGACCATATCCAAGAAAAATGCATTTCTTTGACTTATGGTTCAACTTTTGTCTAAGATTCTTGGGTATATGAACATATGCTTCACACCCAAAAACTCAAAGATGATCATAATATGGTGGCTTCCCTGTCCACAGCTCTTGTGCCACTTTCAAGCCTTTGGCAATACTAGGTGCAAGGTTAATCACATGAACTGCAGTCAATACTGCTTGTGTCCAAAAGCCTTTCTGAGAGGTTTGCATGATGCAACATAGAGACTACTCTATCTTGAATAGTTCTATTCATCCTCTTAGCTACACCATTCTGTACTGGGGTATAAGGAGCTGTAAACTCTCTATGAATCCCTCTAGACTGATAAAAAAGGCTGAATTCATGTGAGGTATACTCACCCCCATTATTTGAACGTAAATCCTTAAGCTTAGTTCCTTTTTCAGTCTCAACTGAAGCAAACCATTTTCTGAAAGTAGGGAATACCTCATCCTTCGATTTGATAGGATATACCCAGACTTTTCTAGTAGCATCATCTATGAAAGTGACAAAGTAAAGAGAACCACCTAAGGACCTAGTGGGCATAGGACCACACACATCTATATGGACAAGATCTAAAGGCTGAATTGAAGAGTCAATGTGCGTTCTATGCACATTTCTGGTTTGCTTTTCATATTGACAATGCTCACAAAATGAAAAATCAAAGAAAGATAACACAGGTAAGTAGCCAAAATCAGAGAGATTTTCCATTCCACTACGAGATATATGGCCCAATGGACCATGCCAAATACAAGCCATAGGTTGTTCAGTAACAGCTAACAAGTGTTCTTTTTGTGATACAAATAAAGGATAAAGTGAGCCAACTTTGTTTCCTTTTGCAATAACCATATTGCCCTTTGATATACGAAAGTACTGAGCATAGAAGACTACCTTGTAACCAAGGTCATCCAGTTGACCAACTGACATCAAACTGTGTGATAATTGAGGTACATGGCTTACATTATGCATAGTAAATTTTGAACCATCAATGAACTGCACAACCACATCTCCAATCCCCACAACATCACACTGGTAAGAATCACCAAGTCTCAGAATACCAAGAGACTTTGCTGCATAATTAGAGAACCATTCTTTGTGTGGTGTCACATGGAAAGAAGCACCAGAATCTACCAGCAAGGTGTGGGAAAGAGAATCAGCAATAAGTGCCTCAGTTGGCCCAGTACTATCAATTGCCAGCACATCAGCATCATCAGAAATAGCATTAATTTCTTCAATCTTCACAGTCAAAGTTGATGGTGTAGGTAACTATTTAATATGCCCATCAACATTCTGTCCTTTACCTTTAGCATTCTTTAATGCATAACAATATTTCTTCATATGTCCTTTCTTATGACAATAATGACATTCCATATCCCTCTTCCTTTGACCATTCTTTTCCTTGTTCTTGCTCCTGCTACGTTGCTGATTCTTTCCTTGGTAAGAATCATGAACATTATATGCATCTCCACTCTCAGTGCCAACCATAGATTCTCTACAAATCTCCTCACTCAAGAGTGCTCCACATTTGTCATCATAGACGAGTTACTGTTACCGTTAGTGTCCATGTGAAAGGCCAAATGGCCACCGAACACTTGTTTGTATATGTTCTTTAATAAAACATATAGTGGCCTGGTCAGTCACAGACTGTAAGTTAGACCGCATTTGTAAGACCTAAGAAGTCTGTCTTCGTGCTCCCTGTGTACTGTGTTTTTATGCGTATTCTACAACCTCTGTGCGGAGTGCTGTTTGTGGCGTCAGGAGCTCGTTTTTCTACTCCGAGCATATTGTCGTGGAGCTCTCGAGAAGGAGAGTGCAGTGTGGTGCATCGCCATCGAAATACTTCACTGGTATCAGAGCATTCGAGGCAAAAAGCTTTGTCATCCGAGTCATCGAAGTCACCATTGGCGCCGTTGGCTGCGCGCGAGGGAGGACCTCAACGATCAAGGAATATAGAGGTTCCCGGTACTTCCCGGGAGGTCACCCATCCCAGTACTGTTCCCCCCAGAGCTCGCTTAACCGTGGCAATCTCTTGCCACTAAGCTACACTCTTGTGGTGTTTGAAGAAGGGGAAAGACTAAGGTTGACATTACCTTGAACAAGTTTTGGTCCCTCAAAGCTTCATTTTTGCTTTTAAAGCCTATTTCTGAAGAAATTTTGGGGTGTTTTTTGGAGCCATTTCAGAGTACTTTCGCACGTAGTTCTCTACACACAGGTCCAAGAACATCAAGAAGAGTGTTCCTTGTACTTCTCAGACAATAAATATCAACCTTTGGGGCTGTATTTTCAGCCACACTCGTAAAACTACAGGTTTCTCGAGGGGTTTTCAGTTTTGGTGGGAGCAGTCGCTGCAAATTTATTCAGGTTTTTAAAGCCTAAAACATCAGAGGTGACAGACACTTGCAGGTGTTATTGGCTAGTTTTTGGGCTGTGTATTCAGCCTTTCAGTGTCATTTTACTGCATATATTGAGCACATACACACCATGTACGCTTCTGTGGATACCGCTTATGTACGTCCATGTGGGCATTGATATGGCGGTTACATTCTTTGCATAAAGCCTTTTACGTTTGATAAAGAGGGTCGTGGTGAGGTTTTCTTAACTGGGAGACACCCAGATGTCGGGGTCTCTTCGGTGATGCAGGTGGAAGACTTACCCAGCCTCACCATAGGAGATGTATGATAGTTGTTCATAGGTGCTCGATAAGCCTAGTTGGCTTCTATTGGGTAACTGATTATATGCAGTGGAGTCAGTGATTCACTATGCAGGTAGACATGTCAGTACTTGCAGTTTTATGATACTTTGACACTGGTCATATGCTAATATTGCAGAGGATACTCTGGCAAAATTTTTCCAGATTTCTGGTTTAGTCAACTATATAGTGGTCTTATTTGTTGGTGTTTGGAATCTTCTAGCTCCATTATCATTCTATTCAGTTCTCTACGATCATGGCATCAGAGGTCTCAGGCACATCTGGTGGATCAGGGTCTAGTGCTAGCGTTCCGAGGAGGAGCTATAACTTGCAGGGCAAAGACCATTTTGAGATCCGAAAATTTGATGGCACAAACTTTGCTCTATGGAAGAATCAGATTAAAGATGTGCTGATTCAAAGAAGGCAATGGAAGCCAGTAAATGGGATTTCAAAGAAGCCTGCTGACATGGATGAAGATGATTGGGATGAGTTAGATGAAATGGCCAGGTCTACCATTCGCTTGCACCTAGCAGATAATGTTTACTTTACAGTATTAGACTGCGAAAGTGCAGAGGAGCTTTGGAAGAAGTTATGCAATACATATGAAAAAGAGACGGCATCAAATAAAGTATATCTGATGAGAAAATTATACGACCTTCGTATGAAGGACACAGATAGTGTTGCTTCTCATCTAAATGAGTTTGATGCCATATTCTCCCAGTTACAGGCTCAGAAAATGGATATGGACAATGAAATGAAAGCAGTATTGCTGTTATGCACCCTGCCATCATCATGGGATACATTTTGCACAGCTATTAGCAATAGTGCACCAGGTGGTAAACTCGTCTATGATGACATATGTGGAGCACTCTTGAGTGAGGAAATTCGTAGAAAATCTATGGTTGGCACTCAGAGTGGAGATGCATATAATGTTCGTGATTCTTACCAAGGAAAGAATCAACAACGTGGCAGGAGCAAGAACAAGGAAAAGAATGGTCAACGGAATAAGAGCAGAAGTAAATCAAGGAAGAGGGATATTGAATGCCATTATTGTCATAAGAAAGGACACATGAAGAAAGACTGTTATGCATTAAATAATGCTAAAGGTAAAGGACAGAATGTTGATGGGCATGTTAAACAGTTACCTGCACCATCTACTTCGACTGTGAAGATTGAAGAAATTAATGCTATTTCTGATGATGCTAATGTGTTGACACTTGATAGTACTGTGCCATCTGAGGCACTTATGGCTGATTCTCTTTCCCACACCTGGCTGCTAGATTCTGGTGCTTCTTTCCATGTGACACCACATAGAGAATGGTTCTCTAATTATGCAGCAAAGTCTCTTGGTACCGTGAGACTTGGTGACTCTTACCAGTGTGATGTTGTGGGGATTGGAGATGTGGTTGTGCAGTTCATTGACGGTTCAAAATTTACTATGCATAATGTATGCCATGTACCTCAGTTATCACGCAGTTTGATGTCATTTGGTCAACTTGATGACGTTGGTTACAAGGTGGTCTTCTATGCTCAATCCTTTCGTATATCAAAGGGCAATATGGTTATTGCAAAAGGAAGGAAAGTTGGCTCACTTTACCCTTTATTTGTATCACAGAAAGAACACTTGTTAGCTGTTACTGAACAGCCTATGGCTTGTATTTGGCATGGTCGTTTGGGCCATATATCTCGTAGTGGAATGGAAAATCTTTCTCGTTCTGGCTACTTACCTGTGTTATCTTTCTCGTATTTTTCATTTTGTGAGCATTGTCAATATGGAAAGCAAACCAGAAATGTGCATAAAACGCACATTCACTCTTCAATTCAGCCTTTAGATCTTGTTCATACAGATGTGTGTGGTCCTATGCCCACTAGGTCCTTAGGTGGTTCTCTTTACTTTGTCACTTTCATAGATGATGCTACTAGAAAAGTCTGGGTATATCCTATCAAATCCAAGGATGATGTATTCCCTACTTTCTGAAAATGGCTTGCTTCAGTTGAGACTGAAAAAGGAACTAAGCTTAAGGCTTTACGTTCAGATAATGGGGGTGAGTATACCTCACATGAATTCAGCCTTTTCTGTCAGTGTAGAGGGATTCGTAGAGAGTTTACAGCTCCTTATACCCCAGTACAGAATGGTGTAGCTGAGAGGATGAATAGAACTATTCAAGATAGAGTAGTCTCTATGTTGCATCATGCAAACCTCTCACAAGGTTTTTGGGCAGAAGCAGTATTGACTGCAGTTCATGGGATTAACCTTTCACCTAGTACTGCCAAAGGTCTGAAAGTGGCACAAGAGTTATGGACAGGGAAACCACCATATTATGATCATCTTCGAGTTTTTGGGTGTGAAGCATATGTTCATATACCCAAGAATCTTAGACAGAAGTTGGACCATAAGTCAAAGAAATGCATTTTTCTTGGATATGGTCGAGAAGGACAATTTGGATATCGCTTATGGGATCCTAAAACACGGTTAGTGATCAGAAGTAGTGATGTCATTTTTAATGAGTCTAAGATGCATAAACAGCCGATTAAGGAGGTTGAGCTGAGAAGAGTGGTGTTTGAGGATACTAGTCCTCCGGTTAGCATGCATAAAAATGCTGCACATAGGGATGTTCAAGAGAATGTCCATTCAGATCAGTCTGCACATGTTCCTGTTCAGCAACCATTGAGACGTTCTGCACGTGTCTCATATCCACCTGATAGATATGTTCCAGGTTTAGATTTTGTTATGCTAACAGATGCCGGTGAGCCCTCTTGCTACAAAGAGGCTATGCAGACAGAGGATCATGTCAAGTGGGAGTGTGCCATGAAGAGTGAGTTGGATTCTATTCACAAGAATGGTACTTGGGACTTAGTACCTTTGCCAAAGGGCAGGAAAGCTTTACCATGTAAATGGGTATATAAGCTAAAATTCACATAAGATAGTGCTTCTCCAAAATATAAAGCACGACTTGTTGCAAAGGGTTTTAAGCAACAACATGGTGTTGATTTTGAGGAAATCTTCTCTCCAGTGGTCAAGATGACTACTTTGCGCATGTTGCTTGGATTCGTTGCAATGGAGGACTTAGAGCTAGTCCAAATGGATGTGAAAACAGCTTTCTTGCATGAAGATCTTACAGATGAGATCTATATGGAACAACCAGAGGGTTATGTAGTTCCTGGCAAGGAAAGTCTAGTTTGTAAGCTCAAGAAGAGCTTGTATGGACTTAAACAGTCTCCTAGACAATGGTACAAAAGTTTGATGCTTTTATGAAGTCCCAAGGCTATTCTCGGAGCAATGAGGATCATTGTCTCTACACAAAGAGATGTTCTGATGGAAGCTTGATATGCTTGATACTTTACGTCGATGATATGTTGATTGCTGGGAAGTCCTCTTATGATTTGTCAATTCTCAAAAAGAAGTTGAGTCAGACATTTGATATGAAGGATTTGGGGGATGCCAAACATATTCTTGGCATGCGCATTACTCGTGATAGGAGTAAAAGATGCATATACTTGTCTCAAAGTGAGTACATATCCAAAGTACTTCATCGATTCAATATGCAGGGTGGCATTGAGTACACCTTTACCCACATATGTGAAATTGAGCAAGGACGACTGCCCCAAATCAGATGAGGAAAAGGAATTCATGACCAAAATTCCCTATCAGTCTGCTGTTGGTAGTCTCATGTATGCTATGGTAGCTACGAGACCAGACATTGCATTTGCAGTGGGAGTTGTGAGCAGATATATGTCTAATCCTGGCAAGAAACATTGGGAAGTGGTCAAAATGATTTTGAGATATCTGAGTGGCACTAAGGACAAGTGTCTATGCTTAGGTAGAGGGAAAGCATCCATTATTGGTTACACAGATTCTGACTATGCTGGTTGTGTAGACAATCGTAAGTCTACATCAGGGTACATTTTTCATTTTGCTGGAGGTGCTATCTCTTGGAGATCTCGTCTTCAAGAATGTACAGCTGTTTCCACCACAGAAGCAGAGTATGTTGCAGCAAGTGAGGCATGTAAGGAAGCATTGTGGCTTTCTCGTCTTGCTTGCGATATGGGTTTGCCTCAGCATGTACCTCACTTGCTCAGTGATAGTCAAAGTGCCATTGCTTTGGCTAAGAATCCGGTCTATCATGCAAAGACCAAGCACATTGAGGTGAGGTATCACTTCATTAGAGATTGCTTAGCCACTGAGAGCATTATTCTTGAGAAGGTTCACACTCGAGATAATGCTGCAGATGCTTTGACTAAAGCTCTACCACAGGATAGCTTTTGACACTGTTGTCACTTGATGGGGGTTACTTGATTCTTGATCTTACGCAGTCACTTGTATACTGTGTAACATGCCCATCAGGTGGGAGGTATAGTTTGTATATTTACACTCAGGTATTCTTTATCATTCTTTCTTTTTTCTCCCATAGTTACTCTAGCCATATTGGCCTTTAGTGGGAGATTGTTACCGTTAGTGTCCATGTGAAAGGCCAAATGGCCACCGGACACTTGTTTGTATATGTTCTTTTATAAAACATATAGTGGCCTGGTCAGTCACAGACTGTAAGTTAGACCGCATTTGTAAGACCTAAGAAGTCTGTCTTCGTGCTCCCTGTGTACTGTGTTTTCTGCGTATTCTACAACGTCTGTGCGGAGTGCTGTGTGTGGCATCAGGAGCTCGTTTTTCTACTCCGAGCATATCGTCGTGGAGCTCTCGAGAAGGAGAGTGCAGTGTGGTGCATCGCCATCGAAATACTTCAGTTACCACCATGTGCACTATTGCTAATAGCTATGCAAAACGTATCCCATGATGATGGAAGGGTGCATAACAACAATACTGCTTTCATCTCATTATCCATATAATTGAGCCTGTAACTGGGAGAATATAGCATCAAACTCATTTAGATGAGGAGCAACACTATATGTGTCCTTCATGCGAAGGTTAGATAATTTTCTCATCAGATACACTTTATTTGATGACGTCTCTTTTTCATATGTATTGCATAACTTCTTCCAAAGCTCCTCTGCACTTTCACAGTCTAATACTGTAAAATAAACATTATCGGCCATGTGCAAGCGAATGGTAGACCTGGCCGTTTCATCTAACTCATCCCAATCATGTTCATCCATGTCAGCATGCTTCTTTGAAATCCCATTTACTGGCTTCCATTGCCTCCTTTGAATTAGCACATCTTTAATATGATTCTTCCATAGAGCAAAGTTTGTGCCATCAAATTTTTGGATTTCAAAATGGTCTTTACCCTACAAGTTATAGCTCCTCCTCAGAATACTAGCACTAGATCCTGATCCACTGGATGTGCCTGAGACCTCTGATGCCATGATGGTAGAGAACTTGAATAGAATGATAATGGAGCTAGAAGAGTCCGAACACCAATGAATAAGTGTACCAAGGAGTAAATCGATCACTATATACTTGACTAAACCAAAAATCTGGAAAAATTTTGCGAGAGTATCCTCTGCAAAATGAGCATATGACCAGTGTCAAAATATCATAAAACTGCAAGTACTGACATGTTTTCCTGCATAGTGAATCACTGACTCCACTGCATATAACGAGTTGCCCAACAGAGGCCAACTAGGCTTATCAAGCACCTATGAACAACTATCATACATCTCCTATGGCGAGGCTGGGTAAGTCTTCCACCTACATCACCGAAGAGACCCCGACATCTGGGTGTCTCCCAGTTAAGAAAACCTCACCACAACCCTCTTTATCAAACGTAAAAGGCTTTATGCAAAGAACGTAACCACTATATCAATGACCACATGGACGTGCATAAGCAATATCCATAGATGCGTACATGGTGTGTATGTGCTCAATACATGCAGTAAAATGACACTAAAAGGCTGAATACACAGCCCAAAAACTAGCCAATAACACTTGCAAGTGTCTGTCAACTCTGATGTTTTAGGCTCAAAAACTTGCATAAATTTTTCAACAGCTACTCCCACCAAAAGTGAAACCTTTCAAGAAACCTGTAGTTTTATGAGTGTGGCTAAAAACAGCCCGAAAGGTTGATATTTATGGTCGGAGAAGTACAAAGAGCACTTGTTGAGAAAAGGGGAGCAACAGACCCTAACCGCCTCACATGGAAGTGAAAAGGTTCTCCAAGTTGGGGCAAAGAATGAGAGGAGAGGTTCACCCACGCTCATGGAGCAATGGCAACAATGGCCAACATCACAAGGAGCAAGGGAAACATCCTCCCAACCATGCACACACATATGCAAATCCATACACCAAGACCAACGCCATTGCACACAAGGAGTTAGATGAACCCAAATGACACCTTCTTCCATTACCAAAATGGAGGCCAAGGCCATGGCCAAGGGACCCCCCTTTTACAAATGAGGCTCTTCTTTATATAGAGAAGAAGAGAGGCATATGTGAATAAAACATGTGGTCAAAAGACCACATGTGCGAAATCAAAAAGAGGATCTTCATATGATTGTCGGATTTCAAAAAGGTAACAAGCTAGAGAGAGAGGGAGGGAAGTTTGCGCACGTATACAAAATGTGCTCCCATTTTATGAATACCCAAAAGGAAGGTTTTTATAAAAAGAAGTGCACTAAAGTCTAAGGGGTTTTTAGGCACTTTATGGAAAGATGGATAAGAAGGAGTTCCTATGAAGAAATTTATACAATGACACCACAACACTCTCCCCCTCCTAGGCTTTGTCGTCCTCGACAAAGCTAAGAGGAATGGCTCATGCATTGTTGAAAGGGATCATGTGGAGTCTTCAATTCTACAAGACTTAATTCTGCAGGTCTTCAGTCTTCAGGTCATCAAGTCTATTTAATCTACAACAAATCTTTAGTTCTTCAGATCTTCAGCAATTCTTCAGTCTGCAAGGCTCCAGGCTGCAAATCTTCAGTCTTCAAAGCTGGGTGACACAATCCCCTTGGGGGGCACTCAGCCAAGCATTCCTCCCAAAATGTAGTCCTTTGTAGGAGTGACAGAGCCTCTCCCAAGAGCTCCCAAAACCTGAAAGTAAAACACACATAACCAGTAGACTGTTCCTAGAAAAAGAGGTCGAATAGTACATTTATTCCATCTTTTAGTTTCCACTTCATGGAGCATTGACTTCTATAGGACTAGCTCCATTAATAAGACATCCTTTTGAAAATTTCCCTATTCTTGCCCTCCAAAAAATATAGCACAAGCGAGGATCAAACGAAAAGCACGAGCCTTTAGTTCTTCATTTCTTACCGTACTCCCATAATCGTTCCTAGATGAGTTATCATAGAGGTGCAATTATGGTACCTTTCATGAAAAATCTTGAGATAGTGGGACTTGTCTAACGTGTCCATGGTTTTGGAGCTAATAACATATATAACAGAAGGGAAAAGGTCATGCAGATTCAAGTGAACGTGGCGTGGATTAATCATAGATGGTTAAACAAATGTGGGTACTCCACCCGACAACGTTTAAAGCTTCACCAGATAATTTGGACGATCAAACTCAATTTGGGCAGATACAAATCTGAGCTTTACCAAAAGGCACATCGAATCCCAAAAAAACTGAGCAAGTGGAAATTATGGTCATAATCTTGGGGCACATGTTCAGTTTCTTAAAATATGGACCAATAGTTATCCCTGAAAATCAGAGGCCACACTCATCCCCCTTGTTGGCCTTAAGCTCCCTGTAAGCTGCAAAACTTCATTCCTCACCAGTCACACTAGCCAATATTTTGGTTGTCCTATGCACTGAAACAAGGCTTAAATGAGAGCCACATGAGTGTTGTGAAACCAGTGAGTGGCTTTCCTGGCAAAAAAACAACCACTCATTTCATGACTTTATAATTAAACAGTACCGAATAGGTTTGAATCCATAATTCACCCACTATATGCATGTGAACGTGTAACTTTCCTTTGATGAATACATGCTTACATCACAATGACACTTTTGAAGCACAAACATTATGGACCCAGCCGCCCTTACGTTTGAGCCATAGTCATTAGGCACGCAAAGAGGACAAACAAGGTCAATCATTCATCCTTTTATGCTAAGAACATCTAAGTGAGGCACCAGATGCAAAAGAGCCAAGGAGCAATTCAGTGAGGGTACCTTATTAACCTTACACTTCCTTGTACATGGGCAGTCACATCCACTCCATGGACAATTGGCAATACACACAAGATCATTCCTAAGTTATACTCCAACCTTTGTGGCTTTTAAGCCTGCAAATTTTAGTTCCTACTCCCTAGCATCAAAGTGTCTTCCTGATTCTTTTGATACTAGTGTGACCTTTTCCTATTACTCTGCTTCAAACCATTAGCCAAGAAATATGAAGTTACAGAAACCACCAAGCCCACATAACCTTTCGTCTGTGTTTCTTCCAAAAATTTCCATAATCTGCCTTATGCAAGTAGTATGTCGGAGGGAGTCAGACAGTAGGTCCATCCGAACTTCGTATCCTCCCATCCTGCACAAACTCTTTGAGCTAAACAAGTCTTTAGTAAACGTTCCCTTTTAATTTTTGAACATTTTCGACCCCTATGTGATCCTTCATACCTTCAAAATAGTCCCACACAGAGACGATTCCCAAAAAGTGTAGAGCAGGCTTGCATATCAATAAGGACATTTGCACATCATATGAACATCTTTAATAATCTTTTCATGGAGTTATTAGATAAGAAATGAAGTTCGAGTCATCGTATACTATGCATATTCATGGTGTTCATACTCAAGCAAAACTGGTGTTCCCCTTATTACCATAATACCTGCTTATTACCATAGTCATCTTTGCTCCTGAATTCGTGCAATTCCATCAAACTATCAAACCTTGTTTTGCCCATATCGATCCCTTAGATAATTTGTCCTTGAAGTAGCTTCAAGGGATTTCCAAAGCCTGAAAAGATCTCAAAAACATAGTCAAGAGATACTAAGCATTCATCCTGTTCATTAGTTGGCGAGCATACATATGATCATTCAAGGACCAATATTCTCAAATTGATTCATCATGTGTACCCATTACCAATGGTCAATACTGAACCGTGATGTTCAAATAGTCGTATTTTCCAAACATGTGTCCTATAGTTTATTTCCTTCTTACATTATATTCCATAATTAAGTGAGGAACAAGAACTTGTGTGATTCAACTGAGTACAAAAACAGATGATATTATGAAAGACCACATCAGTGCAACCATCTTGGAAGTCCCATAAAAACCTTTTCCAAGCGCAAGAGCTCTTTAAAGAGCCAGAAGATGTGCTTTTATGCCTGAAACATCTGCACTCCTTTCCCACTCCCTACAAAATTAATTCCAAAGATTTTGGGAAGTGAATGATAAAGAAAAAACAGAGAGACATAGTATATTTCAGTTTTGTAGTGCCAATCAAGGGAAATAATCCAATTGTGCTTCAAAATGTTCTACGGTAATGAAAACATTTTCACAGAATTGTCCAACAAAAGCCCATTATCACTCTATAGATAGTAGAGGAGATCAAAACACCTGATCAATTCAACAATCGAGCATATCCAAAAGTATATGTTCTCAAAATAACACATGAGTTAACATTCTAGCATTGTACCACAGTGTTAGTGTTGTGCACTAGCTTATCAAAACATTGGTTCACAGGCAGATTCACATCTTGGTATCGTCAAAAGAGATCCAAGGATAGAAATTATAGTAGCAAAGAGTGCATGCTTAACTCCCAAGACGACAGGCCTTGTTGGCATCCTTCCCACTCTTATTGTTCTCTTTGTAGAGTGCAGCAGTCGGTGTCTTCAAGCATCTGCAAAGGTTGACCGTAGGGCTCTGTGCTAGACTTGGAATAGCTTCTTCTGAGCACAAAGTCCTTCATATAGCATAGTGACATGAAGTTATATCTTGCCAAGGAGGTGAATCAAAAAGGGGAAGCCGAACATAGGTGTTGCTAGAAGGCTAGGATGAAGAGGGAGGAGCAACCTGGTGAGATTCCAACACCAGCATTATGGCAATGTAGCAAGGAATGGGCTACAGAAAGGGTAAACATCCCACTAAACAAGCACAACCCCATCGTTGTGTAACAGACAGCAAGCCGACACTCCGTTTTTTTAGCATACATTGCCCTTGCAAATATCTCATTCGTGCAAACAGAAATAGTTGGTGCACACTTCCTTGGTGTTATCAAACAAAAACCGATTCGTTTAAGGTACATAAATGTTATGGGGCAATGATCAATTCAAGCATCAAGGTTTCTCCAAGAGGGCTAGCAACCGCAAGAATTTCTGTTATGGACTACCCCATGATGGCGGGGAGGGCTAGAGAGGTTGGAACATGATCATAATGATGTTGCCTCTGTTTCTGAAATATGGTGTAGTGAGGAAAGGCAACAAACACAATGGCTTAGGGTAGTACTGGGGGATGGAAGAGAGAGCTTGCAAAGCCATGCCCTTAGAGAAATAGGTCCGAGAGCAGCGCTCTTGTGATAGCTTCATCTTTAAACAGAAAGGAAGCCATAACTCAACCACGCACATGGAGAGCCAAGGCTGAACTTGCACACATAGGAAGAAACCTGCCCAAACGCACCAGGCAAGACCTTGAGACGCCCTCGAGAGATGCAAAAATGTGGTCGGCACAAGAAGGCACAAAATGAAGATAAGGAGAACAACACAGAGCAAAAACAATCGTAGGGATGCGCGCGATAGACTCTTGAACAGCCCAAATGACGCTTTGTGCGAGACCCTGAGTGTTCGATTCTGCACTTCACTGTAGGGGCAAAGGGAAGCAAGAGAGCTAGCACTACGGTGGGTTATTGCCAAGCAACAGCGGGGACCACGACCCTTCCACCACCATTGCCAACAGAGGAGCTTCAGCTCAACAATGCATGGAGCGAAGCTCAACATGCCCAGGAGCAGGAGGAAGCTTTGAAACTGAAATGCGGTAGATAGAGGCCTTACGAGTCACGACGCATTCATTCATGAAAGAGTTAATTCACCTTACCTACTCACACCCATGCGTACTAACTGGAAGAAAAGAATGCGACAGTTAGGCCCCCCCTATACGTAATGTATTTGGAAGACAGTGAAAAGAGTGACTTCCTGGAATTTTGAAGTCCACAATTCTCAAAGAAAATTTTTGTAGGAGTTTTTCTCAAAAATTTTGAATAGAAGAACAGGGCAAGAAAAAGGTGATACCCCTCATCCCTCTACCCAAGGCACTCACCACAAAGGAGGTGTCAGAGATGGAGAGTGATGCCAAGTGTGTGTGTGTGGGAGTGTGTGTATGTGAGAGCAAGAGAGAGAGAGAGAGAAGGGGGTTAGGGGATGTTTTTGTGCAACAAACAAACAAAAATGAACTAAAACTACTTCAAAAATTAAAAGAAGAGAGGTACCGTAGGCCAACTGAAGGCCACACGTATTCATCCTCCTCCAAGCGTCAAGGTGTGTCTCACAAAGTATGGACACGCAAACTTGGAAAAACCAACGGCTAAAGGCCGACGTCCCCGACAACGGCGCCAAAATGTTGAGAAAAGGGGAGCAACAGACCCTAACCGCCTCACATGGAAGTGAGAAGCTTCTCCAAGTTGGGGCAAAGAATGAGAGGAGAGGTTCACCCACGCTCATGGAGCAATGGCAACAATGGCCAACATCACAAGGAGCAAGGGAAACATCCTCCCAACCATGCACACACATATGCAAATCCATACACCAAGACCAACGCCATTGCACACAAGGAGTTAGATGAACCCAAACGACACCTTCTTCCATTACCAAAATGGAGGCCAAGGCCATGGCCAAGGGACCCCCCTTTTACAAATGAGGCTCTTCTTTATATAGAGAAGAAGAGAGGCATATGTGAATAAAACATGTGGTCAAAAGACCACATGTGCTAAATCAAAAAGAGGATCTTCATATGATTGTGGGATTTCAAAAAGGTAACAACCTAGAGAGAGAGGGAGGGAATTTTGTGCACGTATACAAAATGTGCTCCCATTTTATGAATACCCAAAAGGAAGGTTTTTATAAAAAGAAGTGCACTAAAGTCTAAGGGGTTTTTAGGCATTTTATGGAAAGATGGATAAGAAGGAGTTCCTATGAAGAAATTTATACAATGACTCCACAACAGCACTCTTCTTGATGTTCTTGGACCTGTGCGAAGAGAACTATGTGCAGAAGTACTCCAAAATGGCTCCAAAAGACACCCCAAAAATGCTTCCAAAATAGGCTTTGAAAGCAAAGGATGAAGCTTTGAGGGACCAAAACATGTTCAAGGTAATGTCAAACTTAGTCTTTCCCCTTCTTCAAACACCACAAGAGTGTAGCTTAGTGGCAAGAGATTGCCACCGTTAAGCGAGCTCTGGGGGGAACAGTATTGGGATTGGTTACCTCTCGAGAAGTACTGGGAACCTCTATATTCCTTGATCATTGAGGTCCTCCCTCGTGCGCAACCAACGGTGATTTTGGTGACTCGGATGACAAGGTATGCCAAGGTCTATGCCTTGGTTGCTGCCTTAGCCATAAGCCTTGGAGAAAGCCTTGGGGGGGGTGCTGGCTTCACTCGCACAAAAGGAACAAAGCTTTGCCTTGAGTTGTTCTGATACTAGTGAAGTATTTCGATGGTGATGCACCATTGTGCAGTCTCCTTCTCAAGAGCTCCACAACAATATGCTCGGAGTAGAAAATCGAGCTCCTAAGGCCGCACAAAGTACTCCGCACAGAGGCTGTAGAAAACACAGTACACAGGGCGCATGAAGACAGACTTCTTAGGTCTTACAAATGCGGTCGAACTTACAGTCCGCAACTGACCAGGCCACTATATGTTTTATTAAAGAACATATACAAAGAAGTGTCCAATGGCCATTTGGCCTTTCACATGGACACTAATGGTAACAAAGAAGAAGATGAAGATAAGCCCACATGCAGCCATTGTACCATTCTTGGTAATGGTCGATCCAAGCAAATGGAGGTCAGTGGAGGAGTTTAATGAAGCTTTGTTTGAGGACTATACATACTACATTATTGGAGGATCACACTTTATAGAGTCCTGGAGACAGCTTGTAAAAGAGCATCCAACTACATAGTTCTTCAAGTATGTAGAGTGTAAAATCTATGTTGGTTTGACTATAGAGGAGGCCAAACTCCTACCTTGGGACCACAACAATGACTATGATTACAGGCAAAAAATGTCTTCCATTGAGCGTATCTGATTCTTCCACCATGAGTATGTTGATGCCCTAAGGGTAGATGGTGGAAGGATCCATCCAAATTTGAGAAAGCGCTGCCTGATAGAGGTAGGGATAGCAGTGGATGACAATGTCAAGTTAGATGCATTCCGTAAATTTGACCCATGGATCCAACTCGCCTTCAGGACAGGGGAAATCTGGGATCTTCAAGATAAAATATTCACAATGTGGGAGAACAAAGAGGCCAAAGGCGAAAAATAGAAAAAGGCAAAAATAGATCCTCAGGTGGATGTAAAAGGAAAGGTAAAGAAATTTGATCTCTCCATTGAATAGGATGCTGAGGATATGAAGCTAACACCTTGGAGAGCATTGCAAGGCATAAAGCATGACACTTGATAATTTCAACATATCAAGGGTCATTTCCAAAGACCTAAGCCTTGAGGAGATGGTCATCGAACAAGTAAAGTCTTGTCATTGATTGGTTTTTCTCGATCTTTCAGTAACTTATCATGTTGTTTTAAAACCTACAATGCAGTTACAAGGTTTATATGAAGATTGGGGAGGTGATGATGAGGAGGCTTGGGTGCTTCACATGGAGTGAAGTCCAGGCAGAGTTCCCAACCACCTCCTCATACAAAGCATTGTCAGAATACTTTATATTGTTCCGTGATTGGGTGAGTTCTCTTGCTCATTACAATACAATATGATTGAGTTTCTCGAGTAGTTGGTGCTATTCGTTGCAAGGCATTGAGTTATAGGAACAAGCATGCTAGACCTCGAATGTTTATGCTAGTGTCAAATGATGTGATGTTATATACACTAACCCTTGAAAAGTGTATTTTATTCTCCATGTAGATTACTCAAATTCTTAATAATAATGAGAACATAAATCTCACATCAAGAGTGTCAGGTGCTATATCAAGAGACTCAGTTTCTTTGTTTTTGGAATTATTGCCACTACTTTCTGAAACTAGAAACTCTCACACGAGGTGCTTGATCATTCGATGGCATTTTCTTGCATTGAAAATAATTTAGTAAGTTTCTTCATGAATTTGATGCTTCAACGGTGGTTTTTCATGGTACTAATTAAAAATGAAATAATGTTTTTCACTGTGGAATAGGACAACGACCCATTTTTTTTAACATTTTATGATTTCTTCTCAAATAAAAAAGAGAACATGTCTTTTTTCTCGTTTATTATGACTCAATGTTTATGCAACAATGATCCAAAAATGTACCAAGAGGCATCAATAAAGGCGGAATGGAAGAGAGCTATGGATGAATAAATCAAAGCACTCAAGAACAATGAGACTTGGGAATTTGTGCCCTAGACACCAGCTATGAAAGTGGGTCAAAACAAATGGGCATATAAGACTAAACAAAAAGGACATGGTTCACTAGTGAGGCACAAACGTAGGTTTGTGGCTAAGGGGTTCACACAAACTTTTTGAGTGGACTATGAAGAGACCTTCATCCTTGTGGCTAACCAAACAACAATAAGGAATTTAATAGTTGTATGTGCATGTAGAAGATGTTCTATATATCAAGTTGATAAAAAGAATGCATTCTTGAATGGTGTGCTAAAGGAAGAGGTATACATGACACAACCAATAGGATATATAGATGAGGATCATCTTGATTTTGTTTATAGGTTGAAGAAGTTTTTTTTAATGGGCTTAAGCAAGCACCAAGGGCCTGGAATCAAAGACTTGTTGACTAGCTTCAGAAATGTGGGTACACACAAAGAAAATTAGATCCTTCACTCTATGTGAAGAAGGAAGGGAGTACGGTAGTATTCGTATGTATCTACGTGGATGATCTAATCATAACAAGTGGTGATCATACATGAATAAAAGACATTAAACAGAAAATTGGAAACGAACTCAAGGTATCATATTTGGATGACTTGTACTTTTTAGGTATTAAAATTGTTTATGAAAGAGATAGGATATATCTTTTGCAAAAGAAATATCTATTGGATGTACTCTACAAGTATGGCATGTCAGAATGCAAGGTACTCATTCAACACATAGATGTAAATAAGAAGATAATTATGATGGATGGTAAAAGGCTTGAGCACTTAACATTGTATATAATCTTGATTGGGTCTTTGATCTATGCAGCAATGACTAGACATGAAATATCTTATATGGTAGGAGTACTTGGTCAATTTATGCATGTTGCCACTCAAGAGCACTTAAATGTAGCCAAGAGAGTGCTTAGATATATGAAGTATACAATCAATCATCGATTTTTTTATGAGTATAGGGAAGAGCTAACACTTAGAGGATGGAGTGATGCTGATTGGGCAAGTTCTATTGATGATAGAAGGTCAACTTCAAAGTATGTATTGATGCTAAGAACAAAGACTATCTCATGGATGTCAAAGAAGTAACCCGATGTTGCATTGTCTTCAACAGAGGCTCTGTTGTATATTATTGAACAATGCATTGCTAAAGTGTTATATTATTAATGTATTAATATGTTTTTGATGTTTCTGATATAGCAGCTGAAGGTTTCTGAGGAGCGTGCAAGGCGTGAAAGGGCGGACATCAATAATCCGAATAATTATTATTTAGCTTGTAAATAAACCTGCGTAGAAGGTTCTATTGTGAAAAAAGTAATGATTAGCATAAAGATCATTGTAGACCGTAGTTTCTGTTATTGAAAGCAATGGCTTTCTGTAAAAGTTATCAACTTTTAGTTTCACGCTTGCTTTTCAAAGCCGCCCTCTTGTAACCACTCTTTTCGACGTAATCAAAATTCCTATAAATACATGCACTCTGTGGACTGTCGAAACAGAGTGCATGGGGGGAGATTGCACCCAATCTTGCGTTCGGTCTCGTCTCTATTTTCTATGTGTTTTTTTGCGTCCGTAATCTCTGCGTCCGTAATCTCTGTATGCGCGTGAGCAAGATCTTGACAACAATGGTATCAGAGCTCTGCATGCGTCAATACAGAGGATTCGCGCTTCTGAATTCTGATTCCATCTCCATCTCCATCTCCATCTCCATCTCCATCTCCATCTCCATCTCCATCTCCGTCTTCGGTTTCTGTTTCTGTTTCGTTTTCGTCTTCGATTTCTGTTCCAGAACCAGAACCAGAACCTACGTTTTCACCTACGTTTACTCTAAGGCGTTGACTAAGGCAAAGAACTTAGGCAATAACTTAGGCAATACATTGGCAACATTGGCACCCAAGGCTCCCTTGGCGACCGTTGGCAGCCGTTGGCTACGCGCGAGGCAATTTTAATTTTTGAGTGGTAATAGAGAGGTTTAGAGTCCCTAAGGTAGGAGGATTTGAACCCACAACCTCCTACTTTCAAGGGAAGTACTTTGAACACTCCACCATCTCTTGGAGTTGTACTCAAGTTCTCTCTCTTTATTACTTGTGCAAGGCGTGCGCGTCGATTTCAAGATTGGACCCAAGAAAGAATCAAGTGTATCTCTCAATCCGTAGGTCGGATTGAGGCGTGTAATATACCGTTGGAAAGTTCTCGGAACAAATTTTCCAATGAGCTAGCTTGGAAGTGTGAATTACTTCAAAATCCTTGGGTGGCACTTGATTGAGTGTTTAAGATACCAAGCAAGGTTGAGAACACGGGATCGATACACCAAAGTTGAGAGCAAGGGTCCAAGAGCACCATGGAGGATTACAGTAATTCACCTCTACCTGCGGCAACACTTGAACAAAAACTAGAGCTCTTGCGGCATGAGCTTCAAGGAGCTCAGAAAGAGATCCGATAACGTGATGAAATCCTCCAAAAGATGCAAGCTGAGGAAGACAACCTTACGAGAGTAGTTAAAGCTATTGTGTCTGCCCAATCTGATGTTACTCATTCAAAGATTGGTAATAGAAACTACCAGTTTCTACGATTTGATGGCCGAAAGGATGGGCCTTTAGTACTTTCTTGGTTGTCGCAGTTTGATGATTTTTATACCGATGAAATGTATGCTGAAAGTGAAAAAGTTAAATTTGCCACTAACTATTTAGTAGGTAAAGCACAACTCTGGTGGAATGTCCTGCGGCACAGTACGGAGCGTCCAACAACTTGGAAGGCTTTTCAAGAAAACGTGAAGGATTCATTTCTTCCTCCTCAATACCATTTGCATGTTCGACGAGCATGGACGACCCTTACATGGAAGGAGGGTGATACGGTTACTACCTACACAGAGCGGTTCTGGCAAAATTTACTACTTGTACGAATGCTTGAAGATGTATCAGAAGATATCTTGCAGCAGAAATACGAAGATGGTTTGGAGGTGGGAATCCAAGCTAAGCTTCACACCCTACGACCTACAACCCTCAACGAGGCTATATCTTTTGCTTATGATGCAGAAAAAGAATTCCAGTCCATAACCAAGTCACTCCGTCTACAACAACCACGTCCACGACCATTTCCTGTTAAACCTTCATTTCCTATGAAGCGTAATTTTAATGCCCCGTCTTACCCTAGTTTTCCTCGTCCTCCACAATCCAATTACTCAACTCCACCCGTTGCTTCATCTCTCCAACCAACCAAACCACCTATCCTTCAAACTTCAGCAGTGAATGCCCAACAGAAGCGACCACGAATCACTTGCTGGAATTGTGGTAAACCTGGACATACAAAAATAAGGTGTAGATTGCAACCTCTTCATATGAAACCGGCTACAGCTCGATTGCATAACATGGAGGTCTATAATGAAGAAATTCCTCCTGTTTGGACAGAGGAATCACTGGAGAAGGATTTAAGTACCTTGGGTAACGATATCTCTCTACACTCTCTTCTTTGCATGCAGGGTACAATAAATAACAAACTAGTTAAAATTCTACATGACGATGGTAGTTCACATGACTTCATTTCACATTTATTAGTACAAGAACTTAAATTACAAACGTTTCCTTCTTTGTATAAAGTGAAAGCTGCATCTCAAGGTAGTCGTTATAATGTAACACGAGAAGTGCAAGATGTTACGATTAGCATAGGCCCTTATGTTGATTCACGAACATTTTTAATTGCACCTTTGCAATCTTATGATGTTATACTAGGTATGCCTTTTCGTCACCATTATAACCCACGTATTGACTACCATACTCATACCTTTAAGTTTGCTTTCAAAGGTCAAATCATTACTTTGTCTGCACGGCATGATTTCCAGCCATTTCCATTGATTAGTCACACTCAAGTAAAACGTGCATTTAGGAAAGGATTCAACTCATGCATTGTTTTTGTCAATGTCATCAATGATTATACTCATACACTTCCAGATGCATATAAACCTTTCATGAGTACTTATAAGGATTGTTTTATGTCTGAATATCCCTCTGAACTACCACCAGTTCGAGGATCCTTTGACCATAGCATAGACTTAGTCCCTGGTAGTTCTCCTCCTCATAAAGCACCTTATAGACATGGCCCACTACATCAAAAGGAAATAGAAAATCAAGTAAAAGACCTACTACAAAAAGGACTTATAAGGCCTAGTTCTTCCCCATTTGGAGCACCAGTTCTTTTAGTAGAGAAGAAGAATAAAACTTATCGAATGTGCATTGATTATAGAGCCCTTAACAAGATCACAATCAAGAATAGATACCCTATTCCTCGAATAGATGATCTCTTAGATAAGTTATGAGGAGCTCGTGTCTTTAGTAAAATTGATCTTAAATCGGGTTACCATCAGATTCGTATGACACAAAGTGATATTTTTAAGACTGCATTTAGAACTCAAAATGGCCATTATGAATTTATGGTAATGCCCTTTGGACTTACTAATGCCCCTGCTACATTTGCACGAATGATGAACAATATTTTTCTTGATTACCAAGCTTTTGTTCTTGTATTCTTTGATGACATACTTATTTACAGTAAGAATGATAGTGAACATGAAAAGCATCTTGAAACAGTTTTTCATTTGTTACGAGAGAACACATTTTATGCTAATCCTGGAAAGAGTTATTTCTTTCAGCGTAAGCTAGAATATTTAGGACATATTATTTCAAGTGAAGGTGTGCATGTGGATCCTAAAAAGATTAGAGTTATCATAGAATGGCCTACACCACAAATGAGTCAATGATGTTCGTTCTTTTCTTGGGTTGGCTAGTTTCTATAGGAAGTTTGTTCGAAATTTTTCTTATTTAGCATTGCCTCTTACCTTGTTGTTGAAAAAGAAAATAAAATTTGCATGGGGAATTACCCAACAACAGTCCTTTGACAAACTTAAACATGCACTTTCACATGCACCTGTTTTACAATTACCTGATTTTTCACAACCCTTTCATGTTGTTACTGATGCTAGTGGTTCAGGAATAGGTGTTGTTCTGATGCAAAATGACCATCCCATTGCATTGGAGAGTAGAAAGCTTAAACCCTCAAAGCATAATTATAGTACGTATGATAAAGAATTGTTAGCAGTTGTACATGCTTTGCGAATTTGGAAAGACTATCTTATGGGCTCTGAGGTCTTAATCAAAACCGATCAACAGGCTATTAAACATTTATTAAATCAGCCCTTAATCTCTGATAGGCATCTTAAATGGGCATCATTCATTCAAAATTTCCAACCCATGATACAATATCAGCCTGGTAAAGCTAATGTTGTAGCGGATGCTCTTAGCCGTTTTCCTTTGCATTCTGTTGTTTTGAATAATATTTCTGCCATCCAAATTCATTCTTTTCAAGAAATGGTTTCCACTTATGCATCTGATTTGTATTTTTCACGTGCATGGCATGACTTCAACAATGCTGCATCTTTATCTGATGAACATTATACATTTCATAATGGTTTTCTCTATTTTCAACATAGATTGTGCATAACCCAAGCTTTTAAATATTTTGTCATTAAAGAAATGCATGAACCATCTTACATGGGTCATAGAGGCATACAAAGCTCCATTTCTGCTTGCAAAGATTTCTTCTTTTGGCCACACATGGAAAAAGACATTGCACATTATGTTTCTCAATGCATTGTATGTCAGAGTGTCAAACGTCATCATGGTAAACCATTTGGATTATTAATGCCACTTCCTATTCCAAATGAACCATGGGAACAAATCTCTATGGATTTTATCACAGGTCTTCCTATCACTTCATCACATAATAATATGATTTGGACAATAGTTGATAGGTTTAGTAAATATGCATATTTCATTCCATGTAGAAAAACTTTGACTACACCTCAAGCTGCAAAATTATTCATTAAATGCATTTTTCCACATCATGGATTTCCTAAAGTAATGTTATCTGATCGTGATGTTAGGTTTTGTAATCATTTTTGGGTTGCCTTATTTCAACATTTTGGTTCTAAAATAGATTTTAGCTCTGCATTTCATCCTGAAAGTAATGGACAGAGTGAGGCTACAAATAGTACTATTCTTGATTTATTGTGTTGTTATTCATTAGATAATCCTAATAACTGGGATGAAAAGTTGCCATTGCTTCAATTTGCTTACAATAACACTTCACACACCACTACTGGTCCTGCACCTTTTGAAATAGTTTTTGGTAAAAAGCTTCCCACTCCCATGTCCCTCACCCAAACCAACATTCCGATGGCTGATTCTATTGCTCAAGATCACGTTTCTATACTTCATGATGTTCACGAGCACATTAGGAAAAGTCAAGAGCGATATACACGTATTATCAATACTAAACGATTAGCCAAAGAATTCAAGGAAAATGATTTTGTATGGTTGCAAATAATTAAAAGACGTCTCAAAAATATTTTGCAGCATCCTAAAATTAAACTTGCACCACGCTATTATGGACCGTTTCGCATTATAGAAAAAATTAATGATAATTCATTTTGATTAGATATTCCATCCCATTGGACCATTCATAATTCTTTTCATATTAGTTTACTTAAACCATTTAAAGGAACTTTACCACTTGCTCCACTTCTTGATGATCCTCCTTTAATTGAAGAACAATCTGAAATCTTAGTTCCTGAGAAAATCATTGATTATGATGTCACTACTACATGCACAGGTACTCAATATCATCGATATTTGGTTAAGTACAAAAATCACTCTATTGAAGAATGTCAATGGATACATAAAACACAATTAACACCTCATTATGACCACTTAATTTCTGCATATCATACACAAACACATTAATGTAACAACTCCATGAACATTTCCATGCATGTATTTTTTTTACATGGCACATGCCTATTTTTATTCAGTGATGAAACATGTGACTGGCCATCTATGTTTATTCTTTTATCACCTGAGGTCAGTTGCTTGTTCAACTACGGGGCATGTTATACCTTATGGAATATGTTGAACAATGCATTGTTGGATTGAAATATAAAATAGCCAATGCATTGTTGGATTGAAATATAAAATAGCCAATGCATTGTTGGATTGAAATATAAAATAGCCAATGCATTGTTGGATTGAAATATAGAATAGCCAATGCATTGTTGCATTGAAATATAAAATAGCCAATGCATTGTTGGATTGAAATATAGAATAGCCAATGCATTGTTGGATTGTAACATGGAATATGTTGAACACTGCATTATAATTGTTAGAGTGTTGAATTATTTTATCAACTGAGGTCACTTGCTTGTCAACTGGGAGGCATGTTGTATATTATTGAACAATGCATTGCTAAAGTGTTATATTATTAATGTATTAATATGTTTTTGATGTTTCTGATATAGCAGCTGAAGGTTCCTGAGGAGCGTGCAAGGCGTGAAAGGGCGGACATCAATAATCCGAATAATTATTATTTAGCTTGTAAATAAACCTGCGTAGAAGGTTCTATTGTTAAAAAAGTAATGATTAGCATAAGGATCATTGTAGACCGTAGTTTTTGTTATTGAAAGCAATGGCTTTCTGTAAAAGTTATCAACTTTTAGTTTCACGCTTGCTTTTCAAAGCCGCCCTCTTGTAACCACTCTTTTCGACGTAATCAAAATTCCTATAAATGCATGCACTCTGTGGACTGTCGACACAGAGTGCATGGGGGGAGATTGCACCCAATCTTGCGTTCGGTCTCGTCTCTATTTTTTGTGTGTTTCTCTGCGTCCGTAATCTATGTATGCGCGTGAGCAAGATCCTGACAACAGGCTCAGTATGGAGCATTGACTCTAACCACATGTGAAGTTATGTGGCTTAAGAAGCTACTAGTTGACTTGGATGTGCAGGTTGGAACAATCTCCTTTTATGGAAATAACATGTTATCTATACATTTGGTTAATAACCCAATGTATTATGCTAGAGGTAAGCACATTGAGGTGTGTTATATTTTGTTAGAGAAAAAGTTGTTAATCATGAAGTGGATGTTCATTTTGTGACACGTTGTGGATCTATTCACCAAAGGATTGGATGCATCAAAGCTAAGTAATTTCAAGAACATGACGAGCTTGATGGACATAGACACCTCCTACCTAAGCTTGAGTGGGAGTATTGAAAAAGAAGGAGCAAGCTTAGATGATAATTTTGATATTCAAAATATAAACTGTTGATATATTTAGGTAGTGATGTGTGTGAACACACTAGGACCGTCGGGGCACTTTTTTCCCTCTTTAGGAGGTTTTTTTCCCCCGGCTTGTATATACATATGCCTATTGCCCTAATGGGCTACTTATCTTTGTACATTCTCTAGTAATACATTCAATATTGTGTGTTGTGCTCCAAGCTTCTTCTTCTTCCCTAAGCTGTTCGCGTGCTTCCGCAGACCTCTGTCTCCAATAATTAGTATCAGAGTAGGTCGTCGCTTCATCTAGGGCACTATCGACACTCCTCCGATTGCAGTCTGAGAATCGCATGAATTTTAGTGAGCATACTCAGCGTGTTTTTGAGATCAAAACATCTTTGCTCTGTGGTGTCGAAATCGCGATCTGAGCTCGTTTCGGCCTCCGAACGCACTATCGCAGCACTTGTGCAAGTTATTTTGTCTTTTTGTGCCAAAGGTATATACTAGTTTCTGTTCGCCAATCTCAAAGTGTGTTGCGGGTCTAGTGGAATTCGTCTAGGCAGTTCTGTTCAACTTTTTGAGATACAGTCAATTTTCTGCATCAAGGTATTTTAGTCACGGGCCATGGCTGAATGCAGTGATGTATTCCGTATGTTGGCTGTTGAGGATAAGTTGGATGGTACCAACTACCCGTTATGGGCTTATATGATGCGACATGTGTTGGTTGCAAAAGGACTGTGGAACATTGTGCAGGATGTCAAAAAACGTCCTATCACATCTACAACTATTACAACTGTAGGTACTGAAGCTGATGCAGAAGGTGTTGAAGATTATGATATTCTACATATTCCTGTTCATGTTGCGGTTTTTGTTGCACCTACTGCAGAGCAGATTCACTGGGATGGCAGAGATGCCCATGCACATGCATTGATAGCTTTGTTTGTCAAACGTGTCATTATTCCTCACATTTGCTCTTGCAGAATAGCTAAGGATGTTTGAGATACACTTACCACATTGTACCAAGCTAGGAATGAGGCTCGTGTTGCTTACCTCCAAAAATAGTTGAAGAGTGAGCACATGAATGAAGGTGATTCTATGGATCGTTTCCTAAGGAAGATCAAAGACTTGAAGGAAGAGTTGATTTCTGCTGATTAGGTTATACCAGATAGCTCGCTTATGCAGACCGTTCTGAATGGTCTTCTTGATTCATATCAGAGTTTTGCTTCTACTCTTCGGTTGATGATGAAAGGCAATCCAAATGCCTTATCATTTGAGGAGTTAATCTCTGTTCTATTGTAGGAAGATCAGTCCAGGCAGAACAGGTCCAATATGCGAGTTACAGATCAAACCTTCCTTGCTAGTTAGAAGGGAAAAGGAAAATGAAGCTCTTCAACTAGTAAGCAGAAATCTGCTAATTCTGCATATTCGAAGAAGGAAGATAAAGATGAGAAAAAATCAGAAAAGCAAAAATTGTTTTGTAAGTACTGTAAAGGGAATCATCATATCATAAAGAACTCTCCAAAACTGGCTGCTAAAGAGGTAAAGAAAAAAAAGGCTAGAATGGTTGTTGTAGAGGCCTCTACACTAAAAACAGAGTATGCTAATCTTGTGCAGGAAGAAGAATGGGCATTTACTACTGTCTGCAATTTTGATCCATCTTCTCATGAGTAGTGCATGTCTGGAGTAGACTAAGATGTTCGGAATTTTGATAGTGGGGCGACCAAACATATTACCTCGCAACGCAGTTTCTTCTCTTCACTTGAGCCTGCCTCTACAGGGAATACTGTTACATGCGCCAACAACTCCTCTTATCCTGTTATGGGAGTTGGTAAGATCATTTTGACTATTGCTGATGGTAGTTCTTTCACTTTGTTAGATGCTTTATTTGTGCCAGGGATCAAGAAGAACCTGTTATCAGTTTCTGCATTAGCCAAGATTGGCTTGGTTGTGAGATTTGTTGATGATAGGTGTACAATTCATGATTTGTCAAATGGTGATATGATTATTGCTTCTGGCATTTTATGTTGTGGGCTATATAAGCTCATAGATTATGAAAGATCTGTAAATGATTTGGCATGTGCAGTAAATGATTCTCAGGCTATGTCAGATGCAAAGCTTTGGCATGCATGCTTTGGTCATCTGAATTTTGCTAGTTTGCTATGCCTGCAGAAATCTAAAATGGTGTCCTCTTTGCCCAAACTTGAGATACCTGGAAAACATGTTTGTGAAGGCTGTATTTTGGGCAAAATGCAGTGTTCGTCCTTTCCAAAAAATGGTTCAGTTCCGGCTACTCAGAAATTGCAGCTTGTACATAGTGATGTCTGTGGTCCTATGTAGACACCTTCTTTTGGGTATTAGCTTTACTTCGTGACTTTCATTGATGATTCTTCTAGGCATGCATGGGTATATCCATTGAAGGCAAAGTACGAAGTGTTCATGTGCTTCAAACAGTTTTTGTTTTTGGCTGAAAATCTGTCAGCATGTAAAATGGGCACCCTCCATTCTGATCGAAGGAGGGAATATATGTCTTTTGATTTTAATGCATTTCTGGCTGAACATGGGATAAAACACGAGTGTACAGTGTCATACACACCTCAACAGAATGGAGTTGTTGAACGAAAGAATAGGTCACTCATGGAGACGGCGAGGTGTATGGTCAAGAGTCAGTCTTTACCACATGGTTTTTGGCTTGAGGTTGTCATATGTGCAGCATATGTACTTAACAGGTGTCCCACTAAAGCACTGCAGTCTATCACTCCATATGAGGCTTGGCATGATCGCAAGCCATCTGTTGCTCATCTGTGTGTTTTTGGTTATTTGGCATATGCATTAGTGCCCGAACAACATCGCAAAAGAATGGATGATAAAGTAGTAAAATGTATTTTTGTTGGGTATAGTTCTGAAAGTAAAGGCTATTGTTTGTATCATCCAGAGACTAAACGCATTTTGGTTAGCCGTGATGTTTTTGTGGAAGATGCTATTCAGCCATTGCTTTCATGTACTAAGGAGACATCTGTTAGCTCCAAAGACATGTATGATACTTTGTTGCCTCTTTTTACAGGTGGACAATCTAGTGTTGGTCCTAATGAGGCAACTTCTCAGCCTTTGCAGGTTTTATGTGATGATGTAGATCATTCCATTTCTGATGCTGATTTACATGATGCACTTATTGATGAGAGAGCTGATATTGAGCAGGCAAGAACTATGCCAAAATGGCTGGTGTAGACCTTGCGTGACAGCAAATTAGATGCAGCTCTATCATACCGTATCGATCAAGCTCTCGTAGTGCCTCTTTTGCATCAGATTGCTATGTTATGGCTGCATCTAGTCTCTGTGATGAGACTGAGCCTGTTTCGTTTGATGAAGCACAAAATTCAAGAAATTGGATCGCTGCTATGCAATCTGAATATGATGCAATAATGAAGAATGGTACTTGGTCTTTATGTGACTTGCCTCCTGGCAAGAAGGCCATTGGCACTAAGTGGGTATACAAGCTGAAGCGTAAACCTGATGGTATAGTTGACATGTATAAGGCAAGGCTTGTTGCAAAGGGTTATGCACAGGAAAGAGGCATTGATTTTGATGAGACCTTTGCACCTACATGCCGTATGACTATTGTTCAGAGCATCTGTGCACTTGCAGCCTATCATGGTTGGAATGTACATTAGTTGGACATTAAAACTGTATTTCAGAATGGTGACTTTCATGAAGAAGTGTATGTTTTTCAACCCCGTGGCTTTGTGTAGAAAGGGCATGAAAACGAGGTGTGCAGGTTAAAGAAGGCATTATATGGCTTAAAGCAAGCACCACGTGCTTGGTATGAGAAGATACATGTCTATCTGATTGCACATGGTTTTGAGAACAGTCCAACTGAAAGCACCTTATATGTTAAGCGTGCTAATGATGTACTTCTAATCATTGTTGTCTATGTTGACGACATGCTGCTCACTGGTCCTATTGAGAAGCATATTGTTGATTTTAAGGCTGATTTGCATGCCTCATTTGAGATGTGTGATTTGGGGCATTTACATCATTATTCGGGCATTTAGTTTATGCACGTTGATGGTGGAATGGCTTTGTGTCAAACGAAATATATTGACACATTATTGCAGCGTTTTGGCCTTGAAGATTGTAAGCCTATTGCCACTCCTATGGAGACAGGTTTACGGTTGAGTCTTCATGATGCTGGAGATGCATTTGATGTTGTTCTCTTTTAGTAGGCTGTTGGATGCTTGATTTACTGATGCATTACTCGACCAGATATTCAGTTTGTTGTCTCACAGATTAGCAGGTTTATACATTGCCTATGTATCAAGCATTGGCATGCGGTTAAGCGCATCTTTCGCTACTTGAGTGGTACTCGGCTACTTGGGTTGTTTTATCCCAAGGGGTATCACTTCCGCCAGATTTGAATTGTTTTTCTGACTCAGACTGGGCTGGTTGCTATGACACTCATGTGTCCACTAGTGACTTTTTCTTCATGCTTGGTAGCTCATGTATATCTTGGTTGAGCAAGAAGCAGCCTACTGTGGCCACTTCCAATTGTGAGGCTGAGTATAGGGCAACTTTCACAGTGACTGTTGAGTGTGTGTGGCTCAGATGCCTTATGGCTGATTTCGGTGTTGGTCAGACTGTTGCCACCACCATCTTCACTGACAGTCAGAGCGCATTGGCAGTTGCGAGGAACCCTATGTTCCATGCTCGCACTAAGCACATTGAGGTGCATTATCACTATGTCAGGGAGAGGTTCTCTGCTGGGGAGATCAGCTTGGCATATGTGCCCACATAGGAGAACATCACAAACCTTTTCACGAAGGCTCTGCCTAGGGAGACTTTTGAAGCTTTTCGCAAAGCTTTGGGCTTACTTCCTTTTGTGGAGTGATTTTCACATAGCTTGGCACTTCCTTATACATGAGTGCCAGCTCCTTGTTCACCGCATCACTCTCAGGGGGGATTTGTTGATATATTTAGGTAGTGATGTGTGTGAAGACACTAGGACCGCTGGGGCACTTTTTTCCCTCTTTAGGAGGTTTTTTCCCCCGGCTTGTATATACGCCTATTGCCCTAATGGGCTACTTATCTTTGTACATTCTCTAGTAATACATTCAGTATTGTGTGTTTTGCTCCAAGCTTCTTCTTCTTCCTTATGATGTTCGCGTGCTTCCGCAGATGTCTATCTCCAACATGAACCAAAGAGCCACGAGTCCATGCCCATTTGAAGTGAAAGAAAACACAAAAAGACTTACAAGGGAGCTAAAAGATCGAGAAGAAGCTATTGGGAATTCAAGAGGCAAGCAAAGGGTAGGTGAAGATTCACACTCTCACATATACATGAAGGGAATTCTCGAGGCTACTGACTTGATGTGAGGGACCTAGAAAGTTTGCAGGGACCAGAGGAGTATCCCTAAGCAATACCAAGGCCTTATCATCTTTGTAGATGATTCTTGTACTAGACCCTCTCTTTATAGTGTATTATGTCAAACATAGTCAACTTGTAATAGTTGTTTCACTATGTATATATCCAATTGTAGTAATGATCTTACACTTGAATGAAAGATTATATATCGTAGTTTATTTATATTAGATATCTTAGTCTAATCATTCTGATATTTTGAGTTACTGGTAAATCTCTTTAAGCTAGATTTATGCATAAGTGGACAAACATGTAGTGTATCATGGAACATAGTGTTGCTTGACCTATACACACTCAAATTGAGTGATTTTTGGCTTTTTGGAAGCTAATAAGGTCTTCTAAGATGTGTAATAAATGTTGGAACCATTGGATTTCAGAAATTGGGTCAAATCACTTGATCCAAGTCATGTACTTTTCAAAAATAGCATAGGAGACTTACTTGGACTCATTGTGCTTTTTTTGCAGACATAGAGGATCGACTCCTCACAAAGAGTTCATAGAGAGTAGTATAGAACCTCAAAATCAAAAGCTTAAAATCATTTCTATTCATTGAACATAATAACAAATCAATAGACGTTAATTTTTTCCCACCATCCATTTGTTCTAAAGGGGGAGGCTCGCCCTAAACAAACTGCTTTCCAATTGTAAATGCACATGTGGCTAACAAAATTGTCCCGCCACTCTCAATCTGAATGCAACCTAGTCTTCCAATGAGGAGTCGTCATTTTATAGTGATATGAAGTTGGGTTCACTCTCTACTTTGGAACAAACACCAAAAGAGACCTTGTTCCTACAAAAGAGGCATTGAGGTTTAAGCTCGTGTAGTCTAATGAATGAAAATTTGAATCTGTGGGAGGAAGTATTGAATTCAAATCTTTATTGCACATATCCATGAGTACCCCAAGATGGGTGCCTCTACCTTACAAGGTTGAGTGTGTGTGTGTTTCTATTCATTGAGTGTGTGTGTGTTTCTATTCATTGTACGTTGAAAAATAAAGAGGCATTGTTGTGCATGAAGCATTGTTGGAATTCGTAGTTATGTCATTGAGATGTTCACATTGAGGAGAACTTAGAATTGCCACCCTATGTGGACACTCAATATGGAGAAACATGAGTCCTTTTAGATGAATTTCATTAGCGGAGGAACAAAAACAAAAAGGGATTTTTTTGTTCTCAAAAGTGACATGGAAGTTCATGGAACCTTGTTTTCTGGGGGGAATACACTCTTCAATTTTTTTAAAGGAAGTTGGATCATTGAGATCTGCTCTTCTATTTTTAGCTTGAATCAATTGAAAGTAGCTTGAATTAATTGAAAATATAGTGAAAAGTTGGCATAGCATTTATGAGACCCACCCTTAAATCCCACAAAACAAGGGTTATACGTATACGTATAATGTTTAGCACCTACGAGACTATAAAGCTTGATGGTCCACGAAAGTAGCAACTAGGAAGGGACTATCCTAAAGCTAGAACGAGGTAACGGATTTGACTTGCCTCATTGTTCCAAAAACTGGTTTTAATTACATGAAGGTTTGAATTAATCACATGGATTGAGGGATGTCCCACCATAGCATGCAGGGATTGAACCCCTTCACCCAATCTAAGAGGCAAAAGCACCAAGCAATGGAGTTGAGTAAGCACGTCTAGACTACATTGTTAAAACTTAATTCAGTGATATGGCAAGCAAAAAAATGAGAGGTTGCCAGCCTATATGAACGGGGTTGAACAATTTACACAATTTAACTTACATTCACATAGCAATGGCGGAAGAGAAAGAGACTCTTTTTAAACAAATCAAGGCTCAACAAATAATATTCTTTTGCTTTTCATAGTTCACATTACAACGATGAAAGAAAAACGGTGACTATTAATGCAAGTAAAGCGGAAGTGATTTTCCCCTTCTTCGAGGCTTTCTATCAAGCGGAAGCTACTTATGAAAAGCATGCTTTTTTTCTTGTTATGGGAGGAAGTTTGGTGGAACCATGTTTTTTTTCTTGTTATGGGAGGAAGTTTGATCGAAGGATAAACTTCCTTAGAGTTTGAATTAAAGTGGAAGAACAATTGTACAGGTGAAGGGGCATATTATTTATGGGACTTCCATATCCCACAAAAGAGAGATTAAAGTGTCTAAAAGTGACACTTGGAAAGGACTACCTAAAGGCAACTGATTTAACTCTACCCAAAGGCAATACATTGCATTAAGGCTCACAATTGTCCTACTCTAGATAGAGGTTGAACCCTCGCTCATGCCTCAAGTGGCAAAAGGGCCAATCAGACAGCCTAACATGCATGAACAAAAGCATTTTGCATGTCTTTTGCTACGAGAGTGTGAAGCACCATTAAGTGGACAGCATATCCCACAACATTTGTGTGTGCTTCTCACTTCTCGGTTGTAAATATAGTTGGCATAGGTTCTTTGCATGTCGCAATGCCCATAGGTTCTAGGACTTTCTAGACTAGCGATTCAAGCTTGTCCCTTGGTCTAGCCTTGGATATCCCTCAAGCTATCACCTTTCCCTAGTCTCATCTCATGCACATCTAGAACGACCTATTGACCTACATGTAACATTCTCTTCTCCTTTTACAATTTAAAGGTAGCATCAACAAAACCTCTTAGGTTACTACACACCCTTGAATGATGTGGTTTCTCAATAGCCTCCATCTTTGGTGTAGTATATCGTCTCTATAGTGATCTAAACTCCCATGTTCTAGCAAAGGAACAACACTTTGTATTTGTATTAAGTAATCTCCCCTAGAAATCTTCTTCATATGGCATTTATGTTTTGATATCCGTGGATGTGTGGCATCTAAGGTATGTGGGACATATGACGTCCCTAGGATCTAGGGACATCTCGGATCCTTAGACATAGAGAAGGGTTTACAACATGGGGTAAGTAGTGTTGTTGATCCATTTTCATATTCTTCTTGTGGACTCCTTGTGCATCCTTTGATCTTTGTTTGTTGTATGTAGATGCTCTTAGATGTTATTGATATATTGTGATCTCCTCTTTTGTCTTGTCCTTTTCATCCCTCATCAAGAGTTCGTTTTGGGGCCTGGCCATAGCCTATTTTGTAAAGAGAGCGTAGATATCCACACCTTGCCTTCATTATTTAGCTAATGTGCTTCATGCTCGAGCTTTCCTTCATCTTAGCGTACTCATGTGTAAAGTAGGTCCCTCTACTTTCTTCATGCCTTGTTGCTCTCCATTGGTGAGACGTTATTGTGACATAAGTACGACGAGGATGAAAATGCTTTTTATTCTATTGAATGAACAAGAAAAAAAAACTATATAATTCAACATCTAAAAACTAGTGTTGAAATGATGTACTAATATGGTTGCACGTCTCAACAAGTTAACAATGAGATTTGCAAAAAGAATTATGAGAATGATATGCAAAATGGTGAATGAATATAGTGCTAATAAACACTTCTATTATAAAGGGAGGAAGGAAGGGATTAAGAAAAATTGGACCTAAGCTAATCATGAGGGACATATGAAAACATGAGCTTCTGAAGATTAAATAAAAAAAAAATAGCTATGCTCTTGATACCATGTTGGAATGAAAAGTACTACTCCTAATCTACTAGCAACCATGATTCTACCAAGGTATGATAGAAGAAAGAAAAGATAAGAAAACATCATGAAGTAAATAGATGGGAATAACTTACATGAAGAGTTCTCTTAGCATAGAGATTCCATGAGCTGAGAATGACACCCTTGGAAATGGGCTAGAGTGAATGTGCTTATGAAGAGTGAAGTGAAGCCCTCCTTATATAGAGTAGAGGGAAAATTTCTTTTTGTGTGGGATAAATGTGCTTATATGAGAATGTTTGTGAGTTGGACAGAAAGGTAAAACATGGAACTCTCAGTATCCCCTCCATGTGATGACCTTTTTGTTGTCAAAATATGGGGAACTAGTGATGTATAGCATCACTTTGTCCATTAGGTTTATATATCTAGGGACATATGGGATGCTTAGACATAACTTGGACATATGGCATCCAAGTGTGGGAGATATGGCCTCTCTTATTATGGACATCTGTCATCCATGTCTCTGTATCCATGGACATATGGCATATGTGGTGTGTGGGACATATGGAATCCCTGGGATCTAGGGACATATGGGATCCCTAAACATGTACAAGGGATGACATCATGGGGTACGTAGCATTGCTGAACCATGAGCAAATTCTTGCAAAATCCTTTTGCATCCTTTAATCTTTGTTTGCTATATGTACATTCCCTTGGATCCAATGATGGAATCTTGATGTATTTTGGGCTCCTCCTTTTTTGTCCTTTCTCGTTGCCTTTGGATGTTGTAGAAGCCTTGTCCCCCTTATCATGAATATCATATGATGGAGAGACTATGTGTCTACAAGCGTTTGGCAAGGTCTTCTACTTTAAGAGATAGAAGTGTCTAATCCCTTTACATAGGGCTTGAAAGTGTTTTGATATTTGGTAAAATCTTTTGAAACATTCGAGCACATATCTATGGATGTTCCCAAAAGATGGTCTAGTTAGAGATGCACTTAAATTGTAGCTTATTCATATTGATGTTTTTGGTCCTATGCACACACTTTCATTTAGGAATTACCTATACTTTATAAATTTCATTGATGAATTTTTTAGACATGCTTGGATTTATCCACTAAAAGAAAATTTTGAAGTGTTTATGTGTTTTAAACAGTTCTTGGTTATGGCTGAAAATATACCAACATGTAAAATGGGCATGCTCCATTTTGTTTGAGGGGAGAGTATATGTTTTCTGAGTTTAATGCATTTTTTGTTGAGTATGAGATAAAACATTAATGTAAATTGTCATATACACCTCAATAAAATAGAGTTTCTGAGTGGAAGAACAAGTTTCTCATGGAAACCACGAGGTGCATGGTCAAAAGTTATGTTTTATCACATAACTTTTTTCTTGAGGTTCTTATGTGCATAGCATATGTACTTAATAGATATCCCACAAGAGCATTGCAATCTATCACTCCATATGAGGCTTGGCATGGTCACAAGCATTGCTCATATGCATGTTTTTGGTTGTCTAGCATATAAACAATTTGATATAGGTATAAGGCTAGGCTTGTTGCCAAAGGTTATGCTCAAGAGAAAGGCACTGATTTTTATGAGAATTTTACTCCCACATGTCGAATGACCATTGTTTGTAGCAACTATGCACTGCAACTCATCATGGTTGGAGTGTACATCAATTGGACATTAAAGTGCATTTCTGAATTTTAACCCCGTGGATTTGTGCATAAGTTTTGTATACACCACATTGTGACTCGCCATATTCTTCTTAGTCTCAGGGTCATAAAGCTTATAAGCCTTCTTATCTTTGTTGTACCCTAGGAAGTTACATTTGATGCTTTTTGGTTGAAGCTTGTTTCTCTCTCTATCTAGACCATGTACATAACATTCACTTCTAAATACTTTGAAATGGGAAACATATGGCTTTTAATCAATGTAGGCCTCTTGTGGAGTCTTTCTATCAAGTGCCTTGGTGTAACTCTGATTCAAGATGCAAAGAGCAATGTTAATAGCCTTTGCCCAAAATTGATTAGGCGAACCCTTTCCCTTCAACATGCACCTTGCCTTCTCCATTATGGTTTGATTCTAATGTTCTGCAACACCATTTTGTTGAGGGCTATGTGCCACTATGAGTTGATGCTAGATTCCTTTACTCTTGCAGAAATCTTCAAACTTTGTTAATGTGAACTCAACACCATTGTCTGTCCTAAATTTCTTCATCTTCTTCCCTGTTTTGTTTTCAACAAGTTGAAGCCATTCTTTAAACTTAACAAAATCTTGAGCCTTATCACTAAGGAAGTACACACACATCTTCTAGCTATCAACAAGTAACATGAAGTATGAAGATCCACCCAAGGCTTGTGTAGGTATTTTTCCGCACAAGTCAACATGCACCAACTCTAGACGATAGCTTGCTCTATTCTTGCTTTCTTGTGGTAATGCCTTCCTCTATTGCTTGCCCATCATGCAAACTTCACATAGTTCCTTTACTTTGCAATCAATGGTAGATGTGTAACCATACCCTTGCGATGCATCTCCTTTAGTACAAGGTATCTTATTTGGCCAAATCTCTCATGACATAGGTTACTTGTGCCCACACTTGTAGTGGCTGTAAGAGCATACAAGTCATACACGTCATTCCTACTTATGCCAATCCGAAACTATCCATAATCTTATCTCCCGTCTTATTGAAAGATACTTGATGACCTTGATCAATTATAGAAGCTACTAAAAGTAGATTTCCTTTGATTTGTGGAACATACAAAACAATTTAAAGCTTTTTGACATTCCCATTAGTGTCAATGTTGGTGCAAATCAACCACCAATTGATGTTTTTGATAAAGAATTGAAGTCAAAGGATGAAGAAAAGATCAACAATTGAAGATAGAGTATGTTTAGGAAATGAAGACTTGTATACAAATGTACATTAATTTGTAGTTAGCTCACTTATACCTTTTGTATGGTCATGAGCTTGTACATATATGCCTATATATACAAGTAAAACATCGGGGCATGTATGAAAGAGCATGAGATGAGAATAATTAGAAGTTGTAATAGTCATTAGACACTTTAGAAGTGAAGAATATATCTCTCATCATTCAGATGTAAAAATTTTTAGAGAAGAAGAAAAATTGTGCCCAATCTTTTGTTGAGTAATCCTTCTGTGTATAATCTTTTGTGAAATGCTTTTGTATAAGTCTAAGTCTATAGTTGATTGACCTTTGTACAAGTTTTCAGATCCTAGTTGTGATCAGGCTGAGAGAATTGAGCATAGGAACATTTACATGTGTAAATGTGAAGAAGTGAAGTTGCAACAGGTGCAAAATTCGATGTTAATTTTTTTGGTCAGTTCTCCTTCCACAGTGTAAAGTTTTGAGCAAGTAATCACTCATTCTTTAATTCAAAGGTAAGCTACATATGGCTAAACCATTAAACAGGTTGTACTTTGGGAGAACCATGCTTTAGAAGGTGTCAAAGTCGACTATACTAGAGAAGAGTTTCAGACATAGGTGAACTGTTTGAATCATTTCTCAAGATGTACTGAGTCTTTTGAGATGATTTAACTTGGAGAAGGTGCATGATCTATAGACGATACTTCGTAAAAACTTTCATTGAAAACTTTACACATTTGGTTAGGCAATGAGTGAGTTAAGTGCAATAGACTTTTCTGGGTAGTGACTTTCTTCATAGATAGTTCAAAATTTGACAATTTGATATTGGTCCTTCAAATTAGTAAAGGCTTTGAGTTATTCTTGATATACAAGTGTTCTAACATCAAGGATAGCTTGTTCTTTTGGACATTAACACTCTCCATCAGTAGTATCAAGCAGGAATTATCAAAATTAGAAGAAAGGAGGACCCTTACTGCTTCAGTCATATAGGAATCAACACTTGAAGGTTTAAAAGGTGAAAGTTTAAAGAGAAAGCTTGAGAAGGAGGTATGAACCTATCAAGAAGATCAAAAGAAACTTCATTCAAAGTAAAGGTACACTTATTTCTCATAAATCTTGAAGAATTTAATACACAGGTGAAGAAAGGATGGGAGATTCTCTTCAGATAGAGAAATTGGATAGAGAATACTATCCAAATTGATCAATGAGGATGGAAGCTCATCTCATGAGCAAAGACTTGATAGGTTACATCACAGGTCAAGAAGAAAACCACAATTCAGAGATCCTAGTGTTCCAACTAGGTATGAACTCTCATATTTGAAGACTTGGATGAAGAAGGATGCTCAAGCAAGAAGCATCATCTACATGGGAGTCAATGACTACTTGCTACCTCATATTAGAGGACTTGAAAGTGCAAGTGACATATGGAATGCTTTGGAGAGGCATTTCCAAAACACTACAAAGTCAAGGAACGCATCTTTGTGGGCAGAGTTTACCACATTCAAGAAGAAGGCCTCTCAATCCATTTATGATTATGTAACAAGGATGAAGGACATTGCAGATGCATTAGGAGCAGTTGATGAAGATTTTGAGGAGTATAAATTGGTAAGGCAAATCCTCACAGGTTTGAGAGGAGATGAGAAATGGAAGCCATTTATTTTGTTTACTGAATTGTCACTAGATCATTTCACTCCTGATTTAAATCAGTTGCTAGGACGTATGCTAGCTTTTGAGCAGGATGTCAAAGGTGATGGTGATTAGAGTGTAGGTCAACCAATGTATTCAAAGGATAAGAAAAAGAATATCAAACGCAAGCAACAATTAAATGAAGAAGAAGGTACAACTGGCCAAGCCAACTTCCTAAGAGGTAGAGGAGGTGGCAAAGCTAGAGGAAGAGGCAGAAGCAACAAAGATGGAGCCAAAGCTTGCTGGATTTGTGGTAAGACAAATCATTTAGCTCATGATTGTTGGCATAATAATCAAAATAATGGAGGATATAATCAGAACTTTAATTCAAGAGGAAGACATGGCAAAAACCAAAGAGGTAATTTCAGAGGTAGAGGTAGAAGAGGTTGCTTTGGAAGAAATGCAAGTAGAGGATTCCAAATTCAATCCTATAACAATACCTTACTACAATTGTGTTTCATATCAGAAGGAAGATTCAACCTTGATTATGAATGCAACCTGTGAAAGGCAAAGTGAAGAGCAAAGAGTCTTCTACATTGACTCGGGGTGTAGCAATCACCTGAGTGGTTACATAGTTTTGATGACTGATTTGGAAAATAAGGTAACTAATCATGTAGTTCAAACAGGTGATAATAGAAAGCACAATGTGAAGTCAATTGGATCAGTGAAGGCCAAGGATGGAAGTACTCTTTTGAGTAAGGTTCTGTATGTTCCTACAATTCCAAAGAATTTGATAAGTCTAGGGCGAATTGTTGAAAAAGGTTATGAAGTAAGGTTCACTAATGATGGAGTTTTTGTGGAAGACCCTAGCAATGGGTATAAACAAATTGTTTCAGGGAAGAAAGAAGGAAGACTCTTCACATTGAAGATTCAAGGTAATGTTGGTCATGCCTTGTTCACTTATGGAGGACATAAGATCTCTCAGTTAGATCTTTGGCATAATTCAACATATGACATACAGATGTGAGGTATGCCAATTAGGTAAGGCTCATAAGCAATCATATACTAACCATGGTTTCATGTATTCAAAGAAGCTTGAATTGGTACACACAGATGTGTGGGGACCATCAAAGGATTTCAGTATAAATGGTTCAAGATATTATGTGATTTATGTTGATGATGCTACCAGGTGGATCAGTATATATGTGATCAAAGATAAATGAGATGTATTTAATACATTCAAACATTATCATGTGTATGCAGAAAGAATTACAAGTTAGAAGTTGAAGAGACTAAGGTCAGATGGAGGGGGAGAGTATTTCTCTAATGAATTCAGTGATTACTTGTGGAATGCAGGTATAAAAAGGGAAATTACTTGCAATTGCTCTCCTCAACAAAATGGTGTGGCAGAGAGGAGGAATAGAACTCTTGTTGCGTTTGCAAGATCAACGATGAAGGAGAAAAATTGCCCCAATTACTTGTGGGTTGAGGCTGTAAACAAGCTACATATTTGGTCAATAGGTTACCATGTAAAGCTTTGCAAGGTATGGCACCATATGAGGCATGGTGGGGTAAGAGACCTACCTTAGATCATTGCAAGGTGTTTGGATGTTTGGCTTATGCATATGTGCCATCTCAGTTGAGGCATAAATTGGAACCTAAAGTTGAAAACTATGTGTTCATTGGATATGATGATAAGCAGATGGGTTATAGGTTGTGGAGTCCATCTACAAAGCAATTCCTTGTATCAAAGGATGTTACATTTGATGAGCAAAGTACTTGGTATGCAAGTACAATCAATAATCATGTAGGTGATGAAGAAGTTTTGAATCAGAAGAAAGGTAAATCAAGGGTTCAGATATTTGATGAAGAAGAGAACAATGAAGTACAAGTTGAAGTTGAAGAAGTGCCAAGGTTTGATCTACAATGTGATGAACTAGAAATGTCAAGAAGTGGAGAACTCATAAGGTCATCAAGACACAAATGGCAACCTACAAGGTATAGCTATGACACTTCATTTTTTACTACTAAAGATTATGCTTACATGGTGAAAGGAGATGGAGACCTTTCTACATATAAAGAGGCAAAAGGTAAGGAAAATTGGGAAAAAGCTATGCAGGAAGAGTATGATGCATTGATGGAGAATGAGACATGGGATTTGGTTCCTAAACCAAATAGTCAAAAGATCATTTGATGCAAATGGGTCTATAAGACAAAGAGGTATGAAGGTGGAAGTGTGTCTAGGTATAAAGCTCGACTTGTTGTGAAAGGGTATGCTCAGAGATATGGGATAGATTATGATGAGACCTATAGTCCTGTGGCAAAGATGACAACCATCAGGACACTCATAGCTGTTGGAGATAGACGTCTGCGGAAGCACGCGAACAGCACAAGGCAGAAGAAGAAGCTTGGAGCACAGACACACAATACTGAATGTATTACTAGAGAATGTACAAAGATAAGTAGCCCATTAGGGTAATAGGCGTATATACAAGCCGGGGGAAAAAAACCTCCTAAAGAGGGAAAAAAGTGCCCCGGCGGTACTAGAGTGTTCACACACATCACTACCTAAATATATCAACAAATCCTCCCTGGGAGTGATGCGGTGAACAAGGAGCTGGCACTCATGTATAAGGAAGTGCCAAGCTATGTGGAAATCACTCCACAAAAGGAAGTAAGCCCAAAGCTTTGCGGAAAGCTTCAAACTTCTCCCTAGGCAGAGCCTTCGTGAAAAGGTCTGCAATGTTCTCCTGCGTGGGCACATATGCCAAGCTGATCTCCCCAGCAGAGAACCTCTCCCTGACATAGTGATAATGCACCTCAATGTGCTTAGTGCGAGCATGGAACACAGGGTTCCTCGCAACTGCCAATGCGCTCTAACTGTCAGTGAAGATGGTGGTGGCAGAAGACTGGCCAACACCCAAATCAGCCATAAGGCATCTGAGCCACACACACTCAACAGTCGCTGTGAAAGCTGCCCTATACTCAGCCTCACAACTGGAAGTGGCCACAGTAGGCTGCTTCTTGCTCAACCAAGATATACATGAGCTACCAAGCATGAAGCAAAAACCACTGGTGGACACACGAGTGTCATAGCAACCAGCCCAATCTGAGTGAGAAAAAGCATGCAAATCTGGCGGTAGTGATCCCCCCTTGGGATAAAACAACCCAAGTAACCGAGTACCACTCAAGTAGCGAAAGATGCGCTTAACCGCTTTCCAATGCGTGACTCCTGGGCAATGCATAAAACTACTCATCCGTGAGACAGCAAACTGAATATCTGGCCGAGTAATGCATCAGTAAATCAAGCATCCAACAGCCTGCTGATAGAGAACAACATCAAATGCATCTCCAACATCATGAAGACTCAATCGTAAACCTGTCTCCATAGGAGTGGCAATAGGCTTACAGTCTTCAAGGCCAAAACACTGCAATAATGTGTCAATATATTTCGTTTGACACAAAGCCACTCCACCATCAACGTGCATAAACTGAATGCCCAAATAGTGATGCAAATGCCCCAAATCAGACATCTCAAATGAGGCATGCAAATCAGCCTTAAAATCGGCAATATGTGTCTCAATAGGACCAGTGAGCAGCATGTCATCAACATAGACAACAATGATCAGAAGCACATCATTAGCACGTTTAACATATAAGGTGCTTTCCGTTAGACTGTTCTCAAAACCATGTGCAATCAGATAGGCATGTATCTTCTCATACCAAGCACGTGGTGCTTGCTTTAAACCATATAATGCCTTCTTTAACCTGCAAACTTGGTTTTCATGCCCTTTCTGCACAAAGCCACGAGGCTGAAAAACATACACTTCTTCATGCAAGTCACCATTCAGAAATGTTGTTTTAATGTCCAACTGATGTACATTCCAACCATGATGGGCTGCAAGTGCACAAATGCTCCGAACAGTAGTCATACAGCATATAGGTGCAAAGGTCTCATCAAAATCAATGCCTCTTTCCTGTGCATAACCCTTTGCAACAAGCCTAGCCTTATACCTGTCAACTGTACCATCATGTTTACGCTTCAGCTTGTATACCCACTTAGTGCCAATGGCCTTCTTGCCAGGAGGCAAGTCACATAAAGACCATGTACCATTCTTCATTATAGCATCATATTCAGATTGCATAGCAGCCATCCAATTTTCTGAATTTCGTGCTTCATCAAAAGAAATAGGCTCATTCTCATCACAGAGACTAGATGCAGCCATAGCATAGCAATCTGATGCAAAGGAGGCACTATGAGAGCCTTAACGAGTACGATATGACAAAGGTGCATCTAATTTGCTATCACGCAAAGTCTGCACCAGCCATTTTGGCATAGTTTTTGCCTGCTCAATATCAGCTCTCTCATCAACAAGTGCATCATGTAAATCTACATCAGAAATGGAATGATCTGCATCATCATATGAAACTTGCAAAGGCTGAGAAGTTGCCTCATTAGGACCAGCACTAGCCTGTCCACCTGTAAAAAGAGGCATCAAAGTATCATACATGTCTTTGGAGCTAACAGATGTCTCCTTAGTTTGTGGATGATACAGACGATAGCCTTTACTTTCAGAACTGTACCCAACAAAAATACATTTTACTGCCTTATCATCCAATTTTCTGCGATGTTGTTCATGCCCTAATGCATATGCCAAACAACCAAAAACACGCAGATGAGCAGCAGATGGCTTGCGGTCATGCCAAGCCTTTTATGGAGTGATAGACTACAACGCTTTAGTGGGACACCTGTTCATTACATATGTTGCGCACATGACAACCTCAAGCCAAAAACTATGTGGTAAAGCCTGACTTTTGACCATGCACCTCGCCATCTCCATGAGTGACCTATTCTTTCGTTCAGCAACTCCATTCTGTTGAGGTGTATACGGCACTGTACACTGGTGTTTTATCCCACGTTCAGCCAGAAATGCATTAAAATCTGAAGACATATATTCCTCCCCTCAATCAGAACGGAGGGTGCCCATTTTACATGCTGACAGATTTTCAGCCAAAACCAAAAACTTTTTGAAGCACATGAACACTTCGGACTTTGCTTTGAGTGGATATACCCATGCATGCCTGGAAAAATCATCAATGAAAGTCACGAAGTAAAGGTAATTTCCAAAAGAGGGTGTCTGCATAGGACCACAGACATCACTATGTACAAGCTGCAATTTCTGCGTAGCCCGAACTAAACCATCTTTTGGAAAGGAAGAACGCTGCATTTATCCCAAAATACAGCCTTCACAAACATGTTTTCCAGGTGGCTCAAGTTTGGGCAAAGAGGACACCATTTCAGATTTCTGTAGGCGTAACAAACTAGCAAAATTTAGATGACCAAAGCGTGCATGCCAAAGCTTTGCATCTAACATAGCCTGAGAATCATGAACTGCACATGCCGAATCATTCACAGATCTCTCATAGTCTATGAGCTTATACAACCCACGACATAAAATGCCAGAAGCAATAATCACATCGCCATTTGAGAGATCATGGACTGTACACCTGTCATCAACGAATTTCACAACCAAGCCAATCTTGGCTAATGCAAAAACTGATAACAGGTTCTTTTTGATCCCTGGCACAAATAAAGCATCTGACAAAGTGAAAGAACTACCATCAGCACTAGTCAGAATGATCTTACCGACTCCCATAACAGGATAAGAGGAGTTATTGGCGCATGTGACAGTATTTCCTGTAGGGGCAGGCTCGAGTGAAGAGAAGAAACTGCGCTGCGAGGTAATATGTTTGGTCGCCCCACTATCAAAGTACCAAACATCTGAGTCTACTGCAGACATGCACTGATCATGAGAAGATGGGTCAAAACTGCAGACAGTAGTAAACGCCCATTCTTCTTCCTGCACAAGATTTGCAGACTCTGTTTTTGGTGTAGAGGCCTCTGCAACAACCATTCCAGCCTCTTTCTTCTTTGCCTCTTTAGCAGCCAATTTTGGACAGTTCTTTATAATATGATCATTTCCTTTATAGTACTTGCAGAACAATTTATGCTTTTCTGATTTCTTCTCATCTTTATCCTGGTTCTTCGATTGTGAAGCATTTGCAAATTTCTGCTTACTAGTAGAAGAGCTCCATTTTCCTTTGCCCTTCTGACTAGCCAGGAAAGCTTGATCTGCAACACGCATAATGGACCTCTGCCTGGACTGATCTTCCTGCAACAGAACAGAGACTAATTCCTCAAATGACAAGGCATTCAGATTGCCTTTCATCATCAACCGAAGAGTAGAGGCAAAACTCTGATCTGAATTAGGAAGACCATTCAGAACGGTCTGCACAAGTGAGCTATCTGGTATAACCTCATCAACAGAAATCAATTGTTCCTTCAGGTCTTTGATCTTTGTAAGAAAATTGTCCATAGAATCACCTTCATTCATGTGCTCACTCTCCAACTGTTTTCGGAGGTAAGCTACACGAGCCTCATTCCTAGCCTGGTACAAAGTGGTAAGTGTATCCCAAGCATCCTTTGCTGTTCTGCAAGAGCGAATGTGAGGAATAATGGCACGTTTGACAGACAAAGCTATTAATGCATGTGCCTGGGCATCTCTGCCATCCCAACGAATCTGCTCTGCAGTAGGTGCAACAGAAACAGCAGCACGAACAGGAATCTGCGGAATATCATCTTCGACACCATCTTCATCAGCTCCAACACCTGTATTTGCAGTACCTGTCGTTACAGGTGTAATAGGACGTCTTTCAACACCCTGCACAGTGTTCCATAATCCTTTTGCAACCAGTACATGTCGCATCATATACGCCCATAATGGGTAGTTGGTACCATCCAACTTATCCTCAACAGCCAACATACGGAATACATCACTCCTTTCAGCCATGGCCGGTGACTAGAATACCTTGATGCAGAAATCAACTATATCTCAAAAAGTTGAACAAAACTGCCCAGACGAGTTCTGCTAGACCTGTAACAGACTTCGAGACGCTTAAACTGGCGAATAGAAACTGGTATATACCTTTGGCACAAAAGGACAAAATAGCCTACACAAGCGCTACGATAGTGCGTTCGGAGGCCGAAACGAGCTCAGATTGCGATTTCGGCACCACAAAGCAAAGCCTTTTTGATCTCGAAAACACCCTGAGTATGCTCACCAAATTTCGTGCAAATCTGAGACTGCAAACGGAGGAGTGTCGACGGCGCCCTAGAAGAAGCGACGATCTGCTCTGATACCAATTGTTGGAGATAGACGTATGCGGAAGCATGCGAATAGCACAAGGAAGAAGAAGAAGCTTGGAGCACAGACACACAATACTGAATGTATTACTAGAGAATGTACAAAGATAAGTAGCCCATTAGGGCAATAGGCGTATATACAAGCCGGGGGAAAAAAACCTCCTAAAGAGGGAAAAAAGTGCCCCGGCGGTCCTAGAGTGTTCACACACATCACTACCTAAATATATCAACAATAGCCATTGCTGCATGTAAAGGTTGGAGATTATGTCAATTAGATGTGAAGAATGCTTTTCTTAATGGTTATATTTCAGATTATGTTTTCATGGAACAACCAGAAGGGTTCAGAGATAAAAGGTAACCATAATATGTATGCAAGCTCAAGAGATCTTTGTATGGTTTGAAGAAGGCCCCAAGGGCATGGAATTATAGACTTGTGAGGTTCTTGAAGGAACTTGGTTTCCAAGTATCTAAAGCTGATAGTAGCTTGCTTGTCAAAGCAAGTGATGATGGGTTCATTTACATGTGCATATATGTTGATGATATAATCCTTACAGGTACAGCTGAGAAGGGCATACAAAACCTCAAGAAACAAATGGAGAAAGAGTTCAAGATTAGTGACTTGAGAGACTTGTCATATTTCTTGGGCATGGAGATTTCATATACTCAACATGCAGTGTATGTTACTCAAGAAAGGTATTTGAAGAACTTGTTAATCAAGTTTAAAATGGAAGATTGCAAGGGTGCACCTACTGCAATAGAGGTGAATCACAAATTGAGCAGATATGGAGGAGAAGAACTCAAGGATATGAAACTTTATCAAAGTCTGGTTGGTATTCTAATCTATGTGACATTATCTAGGCCTGATTTGTCATATGCAGTTGGAGTGTTGTCTCGATTCATGCATTGTCCTAGGAACGAACATTAGGTTGCAGGACAAAGAGTGTTGAGATACATAAAAGGTACACTCAAGGAAGGTTTGTATTATGGTTTTACATCAGATACAAACATCAAGATATATAGTGATACCAATTGGGCAGGTAATCTTGATGATAGGAGATCAACATATGGATACTTGTGTTATGTGGGAGACAAGTTAATCTCTTAGTGTTCCAAGAAGCAACATACAATTGCTTTATCATCTACAGAGGTAGATTATAAAGGTATGGTTGAAGCTGCAAAGGAAGTCATATGATTAAAGACTCTCATGAAGAGTTTTGACATCATTCAGAGTACAGCCACTATTCATGGAGATGATATGAGCTCATTGTATCTAGTTGTTAACCCTGTTTTCCATGCTAGGACTAAACATATTGAGATTCAGTATCACTTCCTAAGAGAGAAGGTGATTGAAGTCATACATACTTCAACAAAAGATCAGATTGCAGATATGCTAACTAAAAGCTTGGATGGACCAAGCTACAGAGATTCAAAGACATGGTAGGTATAAAGAAGATAGAGAAAACCTCAATTGATGATTGAGGGGGAGCTGTTGGTGCAAATCAACCACCAATTGATGGTTTAGATAAAGAATTGAAGATAAAGGATGAAGAAAAGATCAACAATTGAAGATTGAAGATAGAGTATGTTCAGGAAATGAAGACTTGTATACATATGTACATTAATTTGTAGTTAGCTCACTTATACCTTTTGTATGGTCATGAGCTTGTACATATATGCCTATATATACAAGTAAAACATCAGGACAAGTATGAGAGAGCATGAGATGAGAAGAATTAGAAGTTGTAATAGTCATTAGACACTTTACAAGTGAAGAATATCCCTCACATCATTCAGATGTAAAAATTTTCAAAGAAGAAGAAAAATTGCACCCGATCTTTTGTTGAGTACTCCTTCTGTGTTTAATCTTTTGTGAAATGCTTTTGTACCAGTCTAAGTCTATAGTTGATTGACCTTTGTACAAGTTTTCAGATTCTGATTGTGATGAGGCTGAGAGAATTGAGAGTAGGAACATTTACATGTGTAAATGTGAAGAAGTGAAGTTGCAACAGGTGCAAAATTTGATGTTAATGTTTTGGTCAATTCTCCTTCCACAGTGTAAAGTTTTGAGCAACTAAGCACTCATTATTTAAGTTGGAAGGTAAGCTACCTATGGCTAAAAGGATTTGATTAAATGGGTTGTATTTTGGGAGAGCCATGCTTTAGAAGTTGCAGGTGTCAAAGTCGACTATACTAGAGAATAGTTTTAGACATAGGTGAATTGTTTGAATCATTTCTCAAGATCTACTGAGTCTTTTGAGACGATTTAGCTTCGCGAAGGTGTGCAATCTATAGACGACACTTCATACAAAGTTTCATTGAAAACTCTAGACATTTGGTTAGGCAATGAGTGAGTTAAGTGCGACATACTTTTTTGAGTAGTGACTTTCTTCACAGATAGTTCAAAATTTGACAATTTGATATTGGTCCTTCAAATTAGTAAAGGTTTTGAGTTATTCTTGATATAGAATTGTTCTAACATCAAGGATAGCTTTTTCTTTTGGAGATTAACACTCTCCATGAGTTAATAAAAGAAATTGTACCTTCGCCCTCTTTAGGACATCTTGCATTATTGCATACCTTTATTGTGATGGGTTCCCTTAGAGGCTACTGTAAAGGTCTTTTCTGCTCCTCATGTGACAAGATGCACCATTATCCAACACCCATGAGTCATCTATTTGTGAATCTTTGGCTGAGGAGCATACCTCCTCTATCGTAACAAACAACTTAAGCTCTATTTCTACTGTGTTGGTAGACTCCTTGCCCTCGCAGACTTTTGAAGAGCCATTCTTCTCTTCTGGCTTCTTGATGTGATAATCTTGGATTCTATGGCCTTTCTTCTTGCAGTGGAAACACTCTCCCCTGAACTTACTTTTGCCATTCTTCTTTTTGCCTCCATCTTTTTAAGAGTCTTCTTTGCCTCCTTTGGCATTTGTTGTGAATGCAGCATCTCCTTTGGTGTCGCCACTCTTTACTTTGAGCTGAAGCTCCTCCTCCATGAGTAAGGCACTGAATTATTCAAATAGGGGTTGAGGTCTGATTTGAGTATTAAGAGGAGTTACCAAACCACCAAACTTTGGTGGACATATTTGAAGACAATGTCGAGGTAGCTCCTCACTTGAATTTTGTATACTTGCTCCCACCATTTGATCTCATAGATTCTTTATGTGAGTGATAAACACCTTTGCAGTCTGTCCATCAACAAACCTTTCTACTGTTAGTTGATTTTCCAAGTTCTAAATCTACGTCTAATTACAAGTTTCATATTCATTTCTAAATATGTTCCATGCTTCACATGCCTTGGTAGTATGTTGAATGAGATTCAAAACACTATCAATAATACTTGTAAATAGAGCATAGAGTGCATCTACATTTTCAAGCACGTAGAAAATTAGCATAAAGAGGAATCATTTGACTAGGATTATTTGGATCATGTGTTTCTTTGCACTCATGATCAGTTCCAATAGCAATATCTAGAAGCTCACATGAATCAAGGATAGAAGTGATTTTAAACTTCCACAAGGTGTAGTTTGTACCATCAAGTTTATCTTTCATGAAGGTTGGTGGTCATATCCACAACATTGGGATGATTGGCATCATTGCTACTCCTATCTATGCTCCACCTACTCCTGTTGATGAACCACCTTGATTCCCAATTGTAGATGATGACAAAATACTTGAGATCTTCTCTCTTTTTTCATTGAAACCTCTGCAATCTCTGCATTTTTGCTTGTTGAGAAAAAAAATGCAAACAAAGATAGATGTAGACTGAGAGATAGAGAACTCAAATTCTCAGATACGAAAACCACGCTATGCCACAAGGCTTTTATTTTTTCCTTGAATGGCAACCCAATGGCCTAGAAGTTTATGCCCTACCTAACCTAATGGCTAGGCTCACACAGATCATCTATTACCATCAACGGTCATGCATAGACTTCATCTAACTTGGAAGTTAGTGTTCCACAAATCTCCATGCTTTCACAATGGCTTCTCCTCATAATGGTGGCCTTATAGATCCTTGTTCATTGCATCATCCCCAAGGGGGATTTGTTGATATATTTCAGTCTTGATGTGTGTGAACACATTTATGTCCAACAGGGCCTTTTTTTCCCTATTTAGGAGGTTTTTCTCCCCCCCTTGCATATGTGCCTATAACCCTAATGGGTCACTTATCTTTGTATATTCACTTGGTATACATTTTGTATTGTGTTGTGCTCCAAGATTCTTCTTCTTCTTTGTTTTGCTATTTGTGTGCTTCTACCAGAACTTGACCTCCAACATGCATCCACATCATTTCTTTTTGTATCCCTATGAGTGGATCTCCATTTTTTATCTGTGAGACACTCCATTTCATAATATTTTGGTCGTATATCATTGTATTTGGGTTGCCGTTTGCTTCTACCATTGTATTCCTTCTTCTCTAAGTGAAATTATCCCACATCTGATGTTCTTTGGAGAGCCTCCTCCAACTCTATATAAAGGGGACCTCTCCCCCACTTTGTACTTTGTTAGAAGCTTGTAGAAACTACTTCATGCTCTTGGAAAGATCATATCAAATCCATGTGAGTTTGCCCATTTCTTGGTGTACTCACTTTGAATCTCTCACACTTTTTGATTTTGTGCGTACACTCTTCCTTTAATTTTGCTTATGTGCTTGTAATCTCTACACATTAGAGGTGTATGAAAAGCTTAATGCATATGAGGGAGAAGATATGGAAGATGTTAGTTTGTAGAGAACCATTGTACGACCTTTGAACTATGCAACTTTAACTGGATTAGACATTTCACATATAGTTGGAGTTCTTTGAGAGTTTATGCAAACTCCCAAAGTAAAATACTCAATACTCCATCGAAGCCAATAGAATTCTTAGATACTTCAAGGAAACTACAAATGAAGTTTTATTTTATACTCATGATGAAAGATTTGGGGTTAAATCTTATTATGATGTAGATTGGGCAGGCTTGAAGGATGATAGAAGGAGCATGTGGTTATGTCATGATGGTTGGAATCATAACTATTCATTGAGCTCCAAGAAACAACCAATACTAGCCTATCATCAAATGAAAGTTGAATATAGAGCTTTTGCCCTTTTCATTTGTGAATGTGTATGGTTGAAGAAGCTCTTTGAGGTTTGAACTTGCATATGAAATAGACTCCTATCGTGTGTGACAATGTGAATCAACATAACTAGACTTGAATCTTGTTTTTCATGTTAGGTCCAAGCACATTGAAGTACACTATGCTTGACTTGAGAGAAGGTGATTAAGAAAAGAGATCAAGATGGATCATATGAGTACTTAGGAACAATTTATAGACATGTTTAGAAAAAGTTTGGATGGAAGAGGATCAAAATTCAAGATTTAAGCCTTAGCTCAAACTTCAATGGTGTGGATGAAATGTGGATCTATGATTTAGAGCCTTATAAGTACGAATTTCACCTATCAAGAAGTATCAACAATTTTCCTAATTCATAACCCACCAAAACTTAAGTGAATGATTAGAATATAGCTCCTAAATTATAGGAGCAATTTTTCACCATCTATTTATGTAATCATTCCAAGTTGTAAGTGGAGCTCCATGAACCTTACTCCAAGGGAGTTCACGTGAATCTTTATTTCACCCGTGTAGCTTATCAAGTAAAGGAAAGAACATTCTATTTTGCCTTATTATGAATTCTACCATGTGTGTGAATCCAAGCAAACGTCCTCTTTGGCTCCAATAGGAAGGATGGATTCTCATGGGTGGTGGTACCATTCTCATCTTCATGTTGTCTCCACATGGCATGCTCTCAATGGTGAGAATTCTAAGCCATATTGCCATATCCCTCTGTCTTTTGTGAACCCTCCTAAGAGAATGGATAAATGAAGTCTCTAAACTCCTCTTTAGGAAGAGGTCTTGTGTTTAACCTCCAAGATGGATATGTAATGACTTTGACGAGTCTAAACCAATTGTAACTAGTTGTGACTTTGTCGAACCTCTGCTTTGTAAGATACGGAAGGTCTCACGAATACTATGCCCATTCACCTCCACAATTATTCTTCGAAAGTTAAAGCTCTAAAAAATAGGCATTTGTCAAATTTCCATTTAAAGAAAACTCGTGTAAGTGTGAATAAGACTGGAAAGAGATGTGAAAGCTTCTTTTGTTTTTCCTTTGCCTCCCTTTTCTTTGAACCAATCCTCTAAACCCCGTGGAAGTGGGTACGGACCAAGTCATCGGACGGACACATTAAATTGGCCCCCAATGTGAACGAGCGCGATCCGATATTTGAAATTTCGAAGCAAAGAGTCGGCGGTCAGATGAGGCCTTTACAAATTACAATCATATAAAAATGGGTAGAGCAGGCTGTCTCTTATCGCCATTCGCTAAGATTCGATCGAAGTAGGTTGTCCGTCCCTCGCTGGTGCTTGCTGCTGCAATGGATTCTGCCAAAGGAGCTAAGGGTGGACGAGGCAAGGTTGCCAGGAAAAAGGGGGTGTCGAAGACGGTGAAGGCTGGTCTTCAATTTCCTGTCGGTAGACTTGCTCGTTATCTGAAGAAGGGTCGCTATGCTCAGCGTGTGGGCACTGGAGCCCCGGTGTACCTCGCGGCCGTTCTGGAGTACTTGGCTGCTGAGGTGAGTCTTCAGATCGCCTCTTCACCGAGAGGGGTCTGCTTGTCTAGCATTTTTCTTCTCTGAAATCTTCGATTTTTAGGTTTCATAACGTAGGGTCTCATACTGTTACGGCATGTTCTTCTGTCTTCGATGAAATTACTTTTCACGCCTTTTTTCTTGGGTTATTCATCATTTTCTGGTTTATTCAACACGCTCTTGGAGCTGATTCGATATGCTTGTTGATGCGGCTTGTTAGGTGCTGGAGTTGGCCGGTAATGCCGCACGGGACAATAAGAAGAACCGCATTATTCCTCGTCACATCCAATTGGCCATCCGAAACGACGAGGAGTTGGGCAAGCTGCTTTCGGGTGTTACCATCGCCTATGGTGGAGTCCTGCCGAACATCCATCAGGTTCTCCTGCCAAAGAAGAGCGCTGAGAAGTCAGCTGAGAAGTCGCCGAAGGCTCCTAAATCTCCCAAAAAGGCGGCTGCTTGAGCGGTTCTTGCTATTGGAGTTCTCATCAATGGGTGTTTTTAAACACCACCTGTGTATGTTGATTCACATCGACTCCGAGATGACCTGTACACATGTTGTGCAGATAATGACTTTTCGACGTCGAGTGAAGGCGAAGGATGGTCGTGATCGTGCATCTTCTACAAGAAAATGTCGATTGCTGAGTGAATAGGTTTACCGTGGTCTGTCATGCAGGAGATACGGCAGAAATACGGAGCACTTCTGTATAGGGTTTTGCTGTGTGCAATCTGTAGATGAATTTCAGTGCAAGTTGGTTTATATGATTATTTTGGCAGGTTTTGGAGTATTTCAGTACAAATTGGTTAAGATTGATATTTCCATACAAATTAGGCAAGATTGGCCCGATCTAAAGAGTTTTTATATGAGCCTCTCTAGTTTTATGCCATGATTTAGCGAAGAATTGAACTTGGATTCATTGACAATTGAACATGATGTGAACTAAACTTGGGCCATCCAAACAATGTGATGAATTGAACCAACTAATGGAATAGGCTGAATCCCTTTGATTTATATATACCCAAATGAATCCATACAAATTTCAAATTCACCCTCAATTGAAAGTGCGGCTGTAAAGCTCATGGTAGTCAACCACAACACTATGTATTTGTTGGAATCCTTATTGGAGAAATAAGGAGAAAAGAGGTTAAATGCTCATTGTTAACTTTGATTGGATAGTTGATTCGATGGTTGATGGATGGATAAACAATGTATCATAGTTAATAAGGATTTTTGACCATTTCAACCAAACAAGATACAAATGAGATGAAGGTTCTCGTACGATATGTAAAGAGAAGCTTGAATGGGAAGTTGCAAAAAAAAAAAAAAAGCTTAATGGAAATATGTAGAGTGAGAAAATAATACAATCTGAATGAAGGTTGAATGAAAAAGGTTTTAAGTGCAAAAATTAGAGAGGAGTTCCTAGGAGAGGACAATAAAAGTGGTTTTGTAGTGAACCAACAACGGATGTGATGACATGTAAGCAACAAGTGAACCAATTGAGATTTACATTAATTTGGAGAAGAAATTTGAAACCATGATTTCCAAGGGGAGAAGGCCCTTCAGACCTAGAAGCATACACCTTATACGAATTTTATTGTTGTCGAATATGTGCAAGGTAGTAAAGTAATACATATGTTTTAGCAAACTATAGTGAAGTAATATAGATGTCTATGTCTTAGATGGATGGGATGTTATAGCTTCAGTCAGCTTCCTAGTCTTGAAGACCCTTCAACATCGAGAGTCTCATAGTTATGGGCTAGAAGAAAGGAATAATTTGTCATTGCATCCTGGGAAGAAGTGGAAGCTTGTTGAACCTCCCCTCTTCTATCGTCTATCAATTGTCTCTAATGCTTGCCCTATTGTTGAACCCCCATCTTGGAAGTCCCCATCCTCCTACGGTTACATGATGACATAGTGATGCATGATGCATTGACCACATAGAACCCACACCTTAGCGAATTTCGCACTCAAGAAACTAGGTTCTACATCTTCCTCCTTTTCAACGGTGATGCACGTGGCTTTAGTTCTCCTTCCTCTTGAGCTCTCCTTCCTTCTCCTGAGCTCTCCTCCCTCGTCCTAAGCACTCTTCACTCCATAGTGTGTAAAGACACTAGCCCTTGCTTCCTTCAATTAGCACCCATCAATTACTGCTTGCCTGGTTGTCTTCCTCTTCGATAGTATAGGGAGCTTCTCTAGTCATTTTTGAATCACCAACTCTCCTATGCTCAAATTATCACTCCTCATAGTAGCTTCGTTTTTTAACCTATAGAGTTCCTCTTGCCTCAGCTTAACATACACCCCAATATATCTCACACAAAATGCTATCTTTCAATGGTGTCTTGCTCTTTCCTTCTATATTCTATATGCATCTCTATTCCTCCCCTCCCCCCTCCTCAATTGGGTATGTCTATCTATCTTTATTTGCCCCCTCTTCCTCTGTGTGCATGTGGTGTATCACTATATGCATGTGTGTGCCCCCCTCTCCATCTCGCCTCTCCTTAAGGTTCCTTATATACTAGTATTGTCTTGCTTTGCCATGTTGTATGGTGATGACTTCGATCACCCAATATGTCCATTCGTATGCTACCTCTAGCAACTTCTTTACAATCTAAATTAACTTAGGAAGAGACTAAAGTTCATGGAAGATTATAACTCATGAGTTGGATTCATACATATATAGGTTGTCAAAAGTGCTCTTGCAATTTTCTAAGATTCTCTCAATCAATCGCATAACAATTTTAGTAACCCATGATTTTGAAAAGTGATCGAAACTTCTTTGTAGCTGAAATTTTTGATATGAAGCCTCTAAATGATAGGTTCACTTATCATCTAAATCCTTGAGACTTTAGCCAATATTTATGGCAAATATTTTCCTTGAAATGGAACACTGAAACAACACCAACACAATGCCAAAACAACATAGGAACATCCTAGAAATATAGTTGGTCTACTTTGAGCCTTGAGCTAAGGTTTAAGGGTTGATTTTTAACATATATCAAAATATATAAACAAAAAATAGTGATAAAATTATATCCTTTTATATACCAATCTTGCATTTTATCTTTCTTCCATAAAGTTAATATGGTAGGCATAAGAGAAACAAGTCTTATAATTAATTTTTTATCTAGATTGCCATCGAATCGAGTGATATCATAGAACACGATTGGCATCTCATTCCGTAAGTTCTAATAATTCCATTAATTCTTTATTTCTCCTAGACGGGTTAGTTATCCAAGAGTATATCTTGTTTGTAATTTTTTAAACAATAACAAATTTACAAATCCTTTTAATGTATCTTCTATTGCAAGTGCTTCACGATGTGCAATGCAATGTAAAGCAATCAAATCTTTCTTTAAAAATGATACCAAACCTATCACTACCAACCATTACAGATGCTCTATCTATTGCAATTCCACTTAATTTTTACAAATCAAAACCTCTCTAAATTAAGAAAGACTTAATTGCATCATAGAATGTTTTCTCTCTTTCATTATTGATAGAGGTGATGCCCATGGTTTCTGAAACCTTTTTGCAATTACCATCATGTGTCAAATAGACATAATAAATGATAAGATATAGCTCTAACCAAGTTATCTAAAGTGGCTTGGAAGGCATAGTAGATCCATCATACGAGTAATTGCAAAGATGACTTTGAGGTTGCAGTGGAAGCTACTATCATGCAATAGAAAGCAATTTTTGAAGAATTTATTTATGATTGAGATAAAATTATGGATCTTCTATCTGAAATAGATGAATGTTTATAGATATAGTGGGTTTAGTCCACCATGTGTGCCAGTGTTATGCTATCATTGGTGTAGATTATCTAAGTTTTGTAATATTCCAATATTTATTTAGACCATTGTAAACTCCTAGACGATTAGAGTTTGATAAAAAATTCCTCTACGACAAGGAATGACTACTAACATTCCTCGAGGAGTTAGAATGCCTTAACTCTATATATATACTGACACTTTGGAGTTAGAAAGAGAAAGAGAGATAGAGAGATAGAGAGAGAGAAGATGTGGCTTGTAGAGAATATTTGGATTCTTTGCACAATCAATCAATTACTTTGTTTTCAATGATACTCTTTCTTACTATTATTGTTTAGTTAATGTTTGATGTTATTGTGATTGTATTGTCTATTGGTCCATTGATGAGTTGGGAATAGAAAGAACAAATTCTGTCTATTTGTAGCCAAAATTTTCCCATTTCTCAAACCTATAGTTTTCATTGAAGGTAAATAGAACCAAAAGCACTAGGCATGTGTGGGTCTATCCATTAAAGTCAAAGTTTGAAGTATTTATGTGCTTATGAGTTCATGGTTATGGCTCAGAATCTATCAACATGTAAAGTGGGCACCCTTCATTTTGATGAGAGGAGTATATATCTTTTGAATTGAATGCATTTATGGTTGAGCATGGGATGGAATACTAGTGTACATTTCCATATACATGGCAATGCAATGATGTTGAAAAGAGAAACATATGTCTCTCATGGAAGTGGCAAGGTGTATGCCCAAACGTTAGGATTTCATTGATATAATTTTTTATTGATGCATGTGAACACATGTAGGACCAATGATGCACATTTTTACTCGTGAAGAGTCTTTTTTCCAACCTATATATATGTTTATAACCCTAATGGGTCACTTATGTTTGTACATTCACTTTGTCAGTGTTATTCTCCTAGCTTCTTCTTCTTTCTTGTGCTATTCATGTGCTTAGGAAGACCTTGAACTCCCACAATTGGTATCATAGTAGGCTGCTGCTTTCTTTAAGGCATTGCAGACACCCTTCTGATCACATAATCAGAATCGCACAAAAATTGTTGAGCATACTCAAGGTGATTAGGAGTTCAAAATGTGTTATTCCATTGATTGCGCATGCAATTCATCCTTTTGTGCCAAACATATATACAATTTTAGTTCGTTAGTACAAGAGCCTCAAATTTTGCTATAGGTATAGTAGAGCTTGATTGGGTATTTTTGGTCAACTTTTTGAGATACAGTCAATCTTTTGCATCTGTTGGAGTTAGATGTCTGTGGAAGCATGCGAACAACACAAGGAAGAAGAAGAAGCTTGCAACACAACACAATACTTAATGTATTACCACTAGAATGTACAAAGACAAATAACACGTTAGGGCTATAGGCGTATATACAAGCTAGGGAAAAAAACCTCCTAAAGAGGGAAAAAAGTGCCCCGACAGCCCTAGTGTGTTCACACATATCATTACCTAAATATATCAATAAATCCCCACTGGGAGTGATGCAGTGAACAAGGAGTTGGCACTCATGTGTAAAGAAGTGTCAAGCTATGTGGAATCAATCCACAAAAGGAAGTAAGCCCAAAGCTTTGCGGAAAGCTTCAAACTTCTCCCTAGGTAGAGCCTTTATGAAAAGGTCTGCAATGTTCTTCTGCATGGGCACATATGCCAAGATGATCTCTCCAACAGAGAACCTCTCCTTGACATGATAATGCACCTCAATGTGCTTAGTGAGAGCATGGAACACAGGGTTCCTCGCAACTACCAATTCACTCTGACTGTCAGTGAAGATGGTGGTAGCAAAAGACTGATCAACACCCAAATCAACCATAAGGCATCCACACACTTAACAATCGTTGTGAAAGTTGCCCTATACTCAGCCTCATAACTGGAAGAGGCCACAATAGGCTCCTTCTTGCTCAACTAAGATATACATGAGCTACCAAGCATGAAGCAAAAGCCACTAGTGGACACACGAGTGCCATAGCAATCAACCCAATCACTGTAAGAAAAAGCATGCAAATCTGGTGGTAGTGATCCCCCCTTGGGATTAAAGAATCCAAGTATCTGGTTACCACTCAAGTAGCGAAAGATGCGCTTAACTGCCTACCAATGCTTGACACCTGGGCAATGCATAAACCTGCTCATCTATGAGATAGCAAATTGAATATCTGGTTGAGTAATGCATAAGTAAATCAAGCATCCAACAACGTGCTGATAGATAACGGCATCAAATGCATCTCCAGCATCATGAAAACTCAATCGTAAATATGTCTCCATAGGAGTGGCAATAGGTTTACAGTTGCAACAACGTAGACACAGGAAATGCTCTTGAATGAATAACTCTCCTCCCAACCTTATGCCTGTATATATAGCTGCTCAAATCAACGAGGACCACAAATGTAACTAGAGTCTACAAGTGCATGTGCAATCTCCTCCACTCCTTTCATATCTACCACTAGAGTCTACTAGTGGCTGGAGTGTTCTCTACCACTGCTTTAGCACCTTCCACTAGAGTCCGCTAGTGGTTGGTGTACTCACCTCTCGAGTTAAGTCCACTGGTCTCAAGTTAACTCACATTAACTTGAGTTAGAAGTTTGCATATTGAATTTCATGTGATTCTGAGACTATGTTGAGAGGAGTGTCAACGATGTCCTAGATGAAGCGACAAACTTCTCTGATACCAATTGTTGGAGTTAGATGTCTGCGGAAGCACACGAACAACACAATGAAGAACAAGAAGCTTGGAGCACAACACAATAATGAATGTATTACCACTAGAATGTACACAGATAGCTAACCTATTAGGGCTATATGCGTATATACAAACCGGGGGGAAAAACCTCCTACAAAGGGAAAAAGTGCCCCGATGGTCCTAGTGTGTTCACAGAAATCATTACCTATGAGCATGTGATAAAACATCAATTTACATTGATGTATACACCTCAACAAAATCAATTTGCTAAAAGGAATAACACGTCTCTCATGGAAATTGCGAGCTGTATGGTTAAAAGTAAGGCTTTACCGCATACTTCTAGCTTGAGGTTGTTATGTGTGCAACATATATAGTTAAGAGTTGCCCCACCAAAGCATTATTGTTTATCACTCCAAATGAGTCTTTGCATGGTGGCAAGCTATCTGTTTCTCATCTTTGTTTTTTCAGATGTCTCGCAAATAGAATAGTGCATGAACAACAATGCAAGAAATTAGATGATAAAGTAGTGAAATGTATTTTTGTTGTGTATATTTTTGAAAGCAAATGATATCATCTATATGATCGACAAACTAAATGCATTTTGGTTTTCCATCATGTTGATTGTGTAGAAGATGCAATTCCATCGTTACTTTATGCATTTGCAAGTCTCAAGCATTGGTAGGCCATCAAGTGCATCTTTCACTACTTGAGTGGTACCTGTCTACTTGGATTGTTTTATCCCAAGGGGGGGGGGATCATTATCTCCAAATTTACATGCTTTTTTTGTATTGAGAATGGGCTAGTTGCTATGATGCTCTTGTGTCCACAAGAGGCTTTTGCTTCATGCTTGATAGCTCATGCATAACTGGATTGAGCAAGAAGAAGCCTACTATGGCCACCTCTAGTTGTGGGGTTGAGTATAGGGAAACTTTCATAGAGCTCATTTGTAGTTGTGAGGAACTCTTTGTTCCATACTCACACAAAGCACATGGAAGTGTACTATCATTATGCCAGGGAGAGAGTGTCTACTGGAGAGATTAATTTGGCTTATGTGACCACATAGGATAATGTTGTAGATCTTTTCACAAAGGATTTTCCTAGGGAGAAATTTCAAGGTTTTCGCAAAGGTTTGGGCTTACTTACATCTTACACAATTTCTACAATTGCTTTGTCACCAATGCCAATGCCGAGTAGGATCGCTAGTGTTATCCATGGTTTTGGGATTACTCACTTATGCCTTCACTTTAACAGGTACTTGAACAAGATGTTGCACACATTGGTGGCTAAATCAAGTTCTTGGCTAGAAGGATCTTGAGAGATCAAGCCCTTATGCTTTTTCGCATACACTTGTCAACTATTATGAGCCTTACTTTACTACGCTAATATATTGTAGGTGTTTTACGTATCCCTTAACAAAAAGAATGGACTTTACAAATAATAGATTGCTCCTTTCTTCTCTCATAGTCACACACAAACATATTACCACACTAATGCTATCATCTTTAGTGGCTATAATAAAATATGACTAGCCAAGATGAAGGAAAAATAGATGATGACACATAGTATGAACGAAACTCTTCTTTGTGTGCGAAGTACCACTTGCGGTATTTTCTTTGACCAAATACGTATGCCATATTAGGCCAATAAAAAATTAACAATGCTTTGCAGAGGTTGCATCCTTTTATTCAGAGACGCACTCTCGTGTACAAATTATAGAAATATATGTTTTACATATTTAGTATTCGTCTAGCCTAACAGGTCGAGTGGCGATCCGCTTATAGTGCAACTTTGAGACAATCCACTTATACACACCTTTCGTGCTCTCAAAAAGTCACAAAAAAAATTCAACCCTTTGAATTTATTATTATTATTATTTTGAGATTATAATGAATTGGAAAGACACGCACATTTGACCTTGTAGGGTAGAGGCACCCATCTTGGAGAACTTCATAGACACCCATGTTTGGGAACTCATGGATATGTCCAGCGAAGATTTGAACTAAGGATTTCCTCCTTGAGATTCAAAGCATCAACCCCTATGCTATGCGGCCTTGACCCCCTTTGCATTTATGGAACATATTCTCTTTTCAAAAAAGTTTATTTTATATTTAATTTCTTTTAGATTTTTGCTCTCTTTTATGTGGTAAGTGAAAAAAAATAACTTGTTTGCTTTACTCTTGGGCTTCTTTCTTATCGGTCCGTGTGAAGAAAGGCTCGGAATTATGACATCAAATCTCATTTTATGTAGTGATTCTACCAGTAGCTAGTCAAACGTTGTGTTTTTTTGGTACTCTTTTTCAAGGCCCTCGAATTTGGGAGAGATAGAATGGTGAACAATGCTTGCGCCTCTACCTGAGCATCAGGATCTAAGATAATTCATCAGTTATAGTCAATAAAGTATCAATTAGATCATATTTAGTGATCGACATGTCCTGCACATGAACATTGCAAGAGACATCATGTGCATGAGCATCATGAGCTGATATAATAGCACATAGGATATCTTCCATATCTGAAAGCTCCTCAATAATAACACTAGAGGCCACATTGACCTTCTCCTTTTCTTTCTGGTTGTCTTGTCCATCCATCTTGTCTTCCTTCTTCTCCTTTCTTTTGTCTCTATCATTCTTCTTCCTCTCAAGCTCTACCTTATAGAATCGGAAGTCGGGCTTCTAAAGGCCTTTCCTACCACATTGATAAGATGTCACATCAATACCCTGCTTCTTGCTGGAGCTTCCCCTTTCTTTGCTTTTTCTCTTACTCCTCTGTAAATAAGAGTCCTTTTTCTCTGATCTCCCTCTGACCATGTTGGTAGAAGTGCTTCCTTTGCCACTTACTCTTCTCGTGATCTGTTCATTCAATATAGAACCCCTCACACCATCAAAAGTAAGATTGGGTTACTTGATAATGAGACCACCAAGGTCTCCCAAGAATCAACAAGTGTCATAAGTAGAAAAATAGCTTTCAACTTATCATCGAAGGGAGGCATCCTTGCGTCCGACAATTGTGATAGAGTACCTGTAAACTGAGACAAGTGTTCTATAGCACTCTTGTACTCATCCAACTTCATGCCAACTAATTTTCTCATCAAATGTAGCTTATTAATAGGTGTGTATTCATAAGTGTGTGTACATAAGGGTATAACACAACCTTTAGAACCAAATAGGAGCAAAATCCCAAAATTTTGCTTCAAGTATTTTTGAAATTCTTAGAAAAATACCAGAATTTACTGTACATAAGCAATTTCTTTTGCCACAAATCAATACATAAGGTGATAGACCTGTGTATTGTTGTTATGACCTATGAAATGCCCATTTATACCTGTAAAACACTTGAAAACAGTCTATTATGAGCTGTTGAGATTCCCAAAGTTCTCCTCTTTGCCCTGAGCAATGTTCTTCGAGATAAAATCGAAGATTATCGCGAAAAGTGGGATGGAACACTAGTGTACATTTTCATATACATGGCAATGCAATGATGTTGAAAAGAGAAACATATATATCTCATGGAAGTGGCAAGGTGTATGTCCAAAAGTTAGGATTTAGTTGATAGAATTTGTTATCGATGCATGTGAACACATGTAGGACCAATGGGGCACTTTTTTACTCGTGAAGAAGCGTTTTCCCAACTTGTATATATGTTTATAATCCTAATGGATCACTTATTGTCGGGAATCGAAATCACAACCTCCTGGTTAGGAGTACGATGGGCTAACCACTTGCCCCAAAAGCCATGGTTGAGGATTAATTCCTAATCCTCTCTCTTAGGGCGTGGTTCAACCATCTCCTACTAGGATTATGTGACATTCCTCCCCCCTTAGACTGAGCATTGTCCTCAATGCTCACTTGTGGACCTTCCTGAATCTCTTGGACCCACTTTCCATGCATGAGCATTTCCACCAACCTCAAACTCCAGCACATGGAACAAATTTGGACCTATCCAGCCTACCGCTCTCTAGTGCCCAAATGCCCACACACCTTCATCTAAGACTAGTTTCACACTCACCACAGATAAGTGCTTCTTCCAAGTCCCCACAGGTGTACCCTTGTCTAGATGTACCCTGGCAGGATGTACCCTGAACAATGTACCCTGACATGGTGTACCCTAAGACGCGTCGCGTCACGCCGCCATCTACCAAGCCCGTTTTGCAACTAGCCTTTGATACCAATGTTGGGAATCAAACTCACAACCTCCCAGTTAGGAGTACGATGGGCTAACCACTTGCCCCAAAAGCCATGGTTGAGGATTACTTCCTAATTCTCTCTTTTAGGGCATGGTTCAACCATCTCCTACTAGGATTATGTGACACTTATCTTTGTACATTCACTTGGTAAGTGTTGTTCTCCAAGCTTCCTTTTCTTCGTTGTGCTATTCATGTGCTTAAGAAGACATTGAACTCCCACAATTGGTATCATAGTAGGCTGCTTCTTTCTTTAGGGCATTGTGGACACCCTTCTGATCACATACTCAGAATCGCACAAAAATTGGTGAGCGTACTCGAGGTGATTAGCAGTTACAAATGTGTTATCCCATTGATTGTGCATGCAGTTCATCCCTTTGTGCTAAACATATATACAATTTTAGTTTGTTAGTACAAGAGCCCCAAAGTCTACTATAGGTATACTAGAGCTTGACTGGGTATTTTTGGTCAAGTTTTTGAGATACAATCAATCTTTTGCATCAAGGTATTTAGTCCCTAGCCAATGATGTATTTTGTATGTTTGTTGTTTAGGATAAGTTGGATGATATTAATAACCCATTGTGGGCATACATGATGCCTCATGTATTGGTAGCAAAATGTTTGTGGAATATTGTGCAGGGTGTTGAAAAATGTCCTAGTACACTTGTAAATTTAGTGATTGAAGGTGATGTAGATGGTAATGAAGATGATGATCTTAAATTTCTTGGTCATGTTATGATTCTTGTTGCACCTACTATAGAGAAAGTTTGTTGGGATCATAGAGATGCACATGCGAATCCATTGATAGATTTGTTTGTCAAACATGCCATAATCCCTCACATTCACTCTTCCAAGTCAATTAAAGATGCTTGGATACTCTTACAATAGTATACCAAGCACGAAATGAGGCTTATGTTGCTTATGTTTGAAAATAGTCGAAGAGTGAGCATATGAATGAAGGAGATTCAATGTACAATTTTTTGGAAAAGATAAAAAAAATTGAAGGAGAACTTGATTTGTGCTGATGAAGTCTTTCCAAATAGCTCACTTATGTATAATGTTCTTAATGTTTTTCTAGATTCTTATTCACTTGATGATGAAAGGCAATCCAAATGACTTAACATTGGAGGAGTTAGTCTTTGTTTTCCTATAGAAAGATCAATGTAGGCAAAACAAATCAATTATGCATGTTGTAGATCAAGCTTCCTTAGCTAGTCAAAAGGGCAAAGGTAAATGGAGCTCATCTACTATTAAGCAGAAATTTGCTAATGCTTCATAGTCAAGAAGGAAGATGAAGATGATAAGAAAATAGAAGAGCAAAAACAATTTTGTAGATACTATAAGGCAAATGATCATGTTATAAAGAGTTGTCCTAAATTGGTTGCAAACAAGGTAAAGAAGAAAGAGGCTAGAATGGTTGCTGTAGAGCCCACTATACTTAAAACACAATCTTTTTATGTTGTTTAGAATGAAGAATGGATATTTACTACTCATTGCAGCTATGACCCATCTTCTCATGAGCAATGTATGCCTATAGTAGACTTGGACATTATCTGGTACTCTGATAGTGGTGCAATCAAATATATTACCTTGTAGTGCAATTTCTTCACTTCACATGCCTACCCCTATAGGGAATACTCTCACATGTGTAAACTTACTCCTCTTATTCTATCATGGGAGTTGGAAAGCTCGTTTTGGCTACTACATAATATTTTTTTTCACATTGTAAGATGCTAGGGATGAAGAAAAAATTCTTATCAGTTTTAACATTAGCTAGTATTGGCTGTGTTGTCAAATTTCTTGATGATATATGTATAATTCTTGATCTCTCAAATGATGATATCATCATTGATTCTGACATTTTATGTTGTGGGTTGTATAAACTCATAGATTATGCAAAATCTATGAATGATTCAACATGTACATTTCATGATTGTCAAGCTATCTTAGATGCAAAGCTTCAGTATCCATGCTTTCTTCATCTGAATTTTGCTATTTTTCTTCAGTGACAAAAAACTAAAATGGTGTCTCCTCTGCCCAAACAAGAGGCACCTTATAAATATGTTCGTGAAGGCTATATTTTTGGCAAAATGTAATGTTCTTCCTTTCGAAAAGATGGTTCAATTAGAGTTGCACATAAATTGTAGCTTGTTCATAGTGATGTGTGCTATCCTATGGAGACACTTTCATTCAAAAATTACCTATACTTAATGACTGTTATTGATAACTTTTCTAGGCATGCATGGGTTTATCCATTGAAAACAAAGTTTGAGGTGTTTATATGATTTAAATAGTTCTTTTTTATGGCTGAAAATATATGAGCATGCAAAATGGGAACCCTTCATTGTGATAGGGGGGATATATTTCTTCTGAATTTAATGCATTTTTGGATGAGCATGGGATAAAACATCAATGTACATTGATGTATACACCTCAACAAATTTGATTTGCTAAAAGGAATAACATGTCTCTCATGGAAATGGCAAGGTGTATGGTTAAAAGCAAGGCTTTACCACATACTTCTAGCTTGAGGTTGTTATGTGTGCAACATATGTACTTAAGAGGTGTCCCACCAAAGCATTGTTGTCTATCACTCCAAATGAGGCTTTGCATGGTTGCACGCTATCCGTTTCTCATCTTTGTTTTTTCAAACAAATAGAAGAGTGCATGAACAACAATGCAAGAAACTAGATGATAAAGTAGTGAAATGTATTTTTGCTGTATACATTTTTGAAAGCAAAGGATATAATCTATATCATCGACAAACTAAATGCATTTTGGTTTTCCATGATTTTGATTGTGTAGAAGATGTAATTCAATCATTACTTTACGCATTGGCAAGGTGTCAAGCATTGGTAGGTGATCAAGCGCATCTTTCACTACTTGAGTGGTACTAGTATACTTGGATTGTTTTATCCCAAGGGGGGGATCATTAGCTCCAAATTTACATGCTTTTTTTGACTAAGAATGGGCTTCATGCTTGATAGCTCATGCATATTTGGATTGAGCAAGAAGATGCCTACTATGGCCACTTCTAGTTCTGAGGTTGAATATAGGGGAACTCTCATGGAGATCATTTGCACTTGTTCCATACTCACACAAAGCACATTGAAGTATACTATCATTATGCCAGGGAGAGAGTGTCTACTGGAGAGATTAATTTGGCTTATGTGACAACATAGGATAATGTTGTAGATCTTTTCACAAAGGATCTTTCTAGGGAGAAATTTGAAGGTTTTCGCAAAGCTTTGGGCTTACTTACATCTTACACAATTTCTATAGTATGGTTTGTCACCAATGCCAATCCCCAGTAGGATCACTAGTGTTACCCATGGTTTCTAGATTGTGCACTTACGCCTTCACTTTAACAAGTACTTAAACAAGATGTTGTAGAAATTGGTGGCTAAATCGAGTTCTTGGCTAGAAGGATCCTGAGAGATCAAGCCCTTATGCTTTTTCGCATACACTTGTCAACTATTATGAGCCTTACTTTACTACGCTAATATATTGTAGGTGTTGTACATATCCTTAACAAATAATAGACTTTATAGATAATAGATTACACCTTTCTTCTCTCAGAGTCACACACAAACATATTACTACACTAATGCTATCATCTTTAGTGGCTATAATAGATCAGAACCAGCCAAGATAAGGAAAAAATAGATGATGACACATAGTATGAACGTAACTCTTCTTGGTGTGCGAAGCACCACTTGTGGTATTTTCTTTGACCAAATAGGTATGCCATTTTAGGCCAGTCAAAAATTTACAATGCTTTGCAGATGTTGCATCCTTTTAGTCAGAGACGCACTCTGGTGTACAAATTATAGAAATATATGTTTTACATATTTACTATTTTTCTAGCCTAACATGTCGAGTGGCGATCCACTTATATTGCAACTTTGAGACAATCAGATGTTAACACTTGAAAAATAGCATCCACATATTTACACTTTGAAACCAAATATAGTGTGGATTCAGATAATGGTAGCATTGAATGCAAGTCCATGTGGCAAAAATCCATTTGTTTGCAAAAACATAGATATGTTTTGAACCCACAAAAAATTGTGCCGAACTCTACCCACCAGCACAAAACGAAGAAGGGTGGAACATGAGAAATCTACAGACAATAAATTTTTTTCCTGATAATTTGACAAAGAGGATGATTTTCATATGTAATACAGATGCCGCTTTGTGTGAATTTGAAAGCTAGTGGAAAAACGTGCTCACAAAAACATGTGTCTAGGGCTCCAGAAGAGTCTAACACCACTTATACACATCTTTTGCACTCTTAAAAAGTCATAAAAGAAGAATCAACCTTTTGATTTTTTTTTTTTTGAGAGTACAATGAATTGGAAAGACACACACCCTTGTAAGATAAAAGCACCCGTCTTGGAGAATTTTATGGACACTCATCTTTAGGAACTCATAGATATGTCCAACCAGAATTTGAATACTCTCTTTTCAAAAAAATTTATTTTGTATTTATTTTCTTTTAGATTTTTGCTCTCTTTTATGTGGTAAGTGAGAAAAAAATAACTTGTTAGCTTACTCTCGGGCGTCTTTCTTATCGGGTCCGTGCGAAGAAGGGCAGGGAATTATTCGATCAAATCTCATTTTATGTAGTGAGTCTACCAGTAGCCAGTCAAACGTCGTGTTTTTTTCGTACTCTTTTCCGAGATCCTCGAATTTTAGAGAGATGGAATGGTGAACAACGCCTGGGCCTCTGCCTGAGCATCAGGATCCAAGATGCATCCATTAAATCAGTTGTCCAATATGATATCGGTCGCAATATTTGTGTTTGGTTATATAGTGGTAATGATGATCACCTACGTTTGGGACATTCGAGTCGTCCTCACAGTGTGACTATGCTTGCAGGTTTGCTCTTTGTGATGTTCAGGGGATAGGTTACATCGTAATATAAGCAAGAAATCTTTGGATTTTAAGTTGTTAGAATCATTAAGTAGTGATTTTTTGTGTAATCCTATACTTAACTCAGCGGAAAAACTGTCTTCCTGTCGTTCTTTGTGTAGACTAAAGTTTTGTCAAGTAGTCTATTCATAAGTTATGGGGAGAAAGGTTTTTGTCACTGTGGGAACAACCCGTTTCGATGCATTAATAAAGGCAGTTGATACACGAGCGTGCAAAGCAGCGATTGCCAGCCATGGATACTCATCTATGGTCCTACAAATAGGTCATGGATCGTATCTTCCCACCAAGGTATCTTTACAAAGTTTATCTAAAGCAAATGTATGGGGATTGTGTCATGTGTAGAGATCAGAAAAAATTGCTGACACTGAAATAATTTATGATGCTTTTAAATTGATGTTATCCAAGCAACGAATTGGATTGGTATCCTTTCATAAATGGTATTCGATATAGAGATTGCAAGTTCCTTTTGCACATATTTTTCCTCGTGATATGCGAGGGTGTAAAATGAAGTTCGATTTTGCTCCTGTATAGATGAAGCTAAGGGCAAGAGTCTTCATCATTACTATGTTTGCGTTCCATCACTCATAGAAAGACCATGAAACAGGACTGTATTTTGTTTATTGTTTGAAGCTGTTGAGATGGAGTGAATTATCTTGATCTTATATTACCATGATTTGTCAGGATGATGGGGATAGCTTAGTGGAAGTGAACTTTTTCACATTTGCTGCAGACTTGAAGGAGCATTTGAAATCAGCTGATCTGGTTATAAGTCATGCAGGTGAATGTTTTGTATTGCTAGCAGATGTTCGAGTTATACTTTTCATTATATTCATACACTGATCAAAGATGACATATACTGTGACACTGTTCAGGTTCAGGCAGTATATTTGAAACCTTACGTATGGGTAAGCCTCTCATTGTTGTTGTCAATGAAGCCTTGATGGATAACCATCAAGCAGAGCTTGCGGAAGAGCTAGCTGCACAGGGTTACCTAATGTATGCGTTTCCTTCCACACTTGAAGATGTGATAACCAAGATGAACCTAAATTTGTTAGTTCCATATGAGCCATCAGATGCTTCAGCTGTTGTCACCTCTTTGAGTTCATTTCTTGGGTTCCATAACTAAAGAAATCACAGCCTATTTGGTTACATAATGACAATACTTGTAACTTTATGCACTTGGTGCAAGTTTAGTAAAAGTGCTAAAAATGTCAGCTTTTTTACGTCTAGAAATTTATCCACATGTTCCATTATAGAATTTTCTGTTATGTGTAATATTATTGACTAATTACAAGAAATCTCGAAATAAGTCAATGGAAAGAGTTGGCATGGTCATGGTACACACACACACATATATATATGTGTGTGTGTGTGTATATATATATATATATATATATATATATATATATATATATATATATATATATATATATATATATATATATATATATATATATATATATATATATATATATATATATATATATATATACCTTTTTGGGCTCCAAGGCAGTAATCAAGGATCTCCAATGAGGTCTCGTTTTGCTTTTGTGTTTCTTTCACAGTTATCGTAATCAATATGCTTGTATCAATGTTGATCCATAATGCCATTATAATTAGTCATTGCATGTTTCCTTGATGATTGAAGGGTGAAGTTTTAACTGAAGAGATTCTCTCATTTTTATTAGAAATTATTTTGTACAACCAAGGTACTTGATTGTGGTTAGTGTCAATGCATTCTGCAGTTCTGTGAACTTGTTTGTATTAACTGCAGGTCTTTGGAAAAAAGATGACGATTTCTTTAGTGGTACATTAGTTGGTCTTCATCAACAGTGTACACACATGAAATGGTACTAACTTTTCTTTCTAGCGTAGTTGTTTCATTCACTTCTAAGCAGTTGCTTAGGTCTATTCGTGTACTACTCTCATGACATTGATGTTTGTCTTCATTCATTGTATGGATAGGAAATGAAAGGGCGAAGCTAATAGAACAATTTTCACATGGTTCAAATACATTGAACGAGAGTGAATAAATCAAGGTCTTTTGTGTTACTAGAATGCTTAGGACTTTAATTTGCAGAGCTCATTAGTTCATGCCCATAGTTTGTGTGTGTTGTGGGGCATCATGTATTCATTCTTAGGTCTATACCTACTATTGGGCATTGATAAAGATAGTGGGAATGTCATAGTATCTAGTCAACACTATGCACTATGGATCTGATGGCTATAGGGCCTTGTGGTTGACTTACATGAGCTTATAGTTACACTTACTTTTTGGGCGAGTTTGTGGTTTGCCTGGATTTATCTCGATGTATATTTATAATATTGAATGTTTCAATAATTCAAAATGAAATACATTTGACAAGACAAGCGTTCATATAATAAGATGATCATTTAATCTACTACATAAGGGTGAAAAAAAACTTAACTTTGATCCTCATAATGCAATCTGCATAGGAGAGAAGCTCTTGAAAGGAGAGACTTTTGTGATGTTTCTCACATGTATGGTTGTTTCTTGTTTACTTAAGATTCCCCCCTTTAATTTCTTTCCGCAACAAATGCCTTTCAGGATCTTGCTGAATTAATCTTAGGTTTTCAAATTTGGAGGTCTAGATGACTCCTTGGAAAATCCATAAACCTTGCGTGATCCATATGCATTCTTGAAAAATTGGAGTTTGAGGGCACATCCATGCTAGAGTGTCTAGATGAAGGCAAAGAAACCCATGGGATTACAATAGTGATTATTGTTTAAGCGTTTTATTGGATTTTACAAAATTGAAAGATAATGTCTAGTTTTTGTTGGTGCCTGAATACCTAGTACTTGGGTGATGACACATTGGGTTCTACTATCCCAAAAGCTTTTAGCATAGGTGCTAATAGGTCGGAAGTGCAGATGTTGTAGTATTTGGTTGACACTATGAATGATGGAGCTGATGGTTATGTAGTGTTATGGTTGACTACCAGGACCTCATACGTCACATAGGATGATGATGGGATAGAAAGATTGAGAACCACCTCATAGTCTATATGATATGTATGTGGGCAAGTATGGGCATGACTACCATTTACATTCATAAGGGATTTACCATATGGGTGTTGGAGCAAGAGAGAGTATTCAGCAGATGGAGAAGCTCAAATGGAGCATCTCTTGACTGAGCAGTAGGGCAGGTGAGTGTCCAGCAGCACACGCAGGTGAGAGAGAGAGAGGGAGATTGAAAGAAGAAAGAGAGGTGCAGCCTTTTGGTGGGTTCTCCAAAAGAAGAAGAGACCCTAACTTTAGTTTAGGTTATTATTTATAGGACCTGGTTAAGTTCACACTGAACTTGGCTAAAAGAATAAAAATGACTATAATCAGCCTTTTAAAGGCCTATACACAAGTGTACAAGTATGAGGGGTCATTTAGGGCCTTTACCCCAACAACCTCCCACTTAAAGGCATAAATGACGCCTTTAAGCTATGTTACTCCCACCATCTGTATACATAGCTGATGTTGTGCTTTGGACAAACACTTAGTAAGAACATCTCCAGGATTCTGTGACGTATGGACCTTAACCAATGTGACAAGGCCATCCTCAAGCACTTCTCGAATGAAGTGATACTGCACATCAATGTGCTTTGTACGTGCATGGAACATGGCATTCTTTGCTAAACATATAGCACTTTGGCTGTCACATCCAAGCATAGGTGCCTTGCTGGGCAAACCAAACTCACAACATAAACGTGCCAGCCAAATGGCTTCCTTGGAAGCCTCAGTGGCTGAAATATATTCAGCCTCCGTAGTTGACAGAGCAACAATCTTTTGCAACCTAGAACACCATGAAATAGCACCTCCTGCAAGAGTAAATATATATCCACTTGTGGATTTACGAGTATCCACATCACCAGCCATGTCAGAGTCACAAAAGCCTTTCAGCTCCAATGGATCTTTGCCATAGCAAATACATTTATTCTTGGTCCCTTTCAAGTACCTCAAGATAGATTTGACTGCCTCCCAATGAGCTTTGCCATGATTAGCCATAAACCTGCTAACAACTCCCACTGCATGAGCAATGTCTGGCCGAGTGGCAACCATAGCATACATAAGTGAGCCACAGGCTGATGCATATGGAACCCTCTTCATGTAGTTGGCTGCATCATCATCCTTGGGACAGTCATCTTTGGAAAGCTTGACATGTGGCTGCAATGGCACTCCAAGAGGCTTAGAATCAGCCACATTAAATCTGTCCAGTACTTTATCAATGTACTTTTCTTGGGATAAATGCAAAGTATGTTGCTGCCTATCCCTTTTTATTCGCATACCAAGAATATGCTCAGCTTTCCCAAGGTCTTTCATTGAAAACTCAGAGTTCAGCTGCTGTTTAAGAGCATTTAGTGTGCCCTTTTTCTTCCCAGCCAGCAGCATATCATCTACATACAGCACAAGAATGATTGGGCTGCCATCTTCATCCTTTTTAGTGTACAAACAGTGATCTGCATGGCTTCTTTTGAACCCATGTTTGAGCATAAATGCATCAAACTTCTTATACCATTGCCTAGGGGCTTGTTTCAGCCCATATAAGCTCCTTTTCAGCTTGCATACCAGATGCTCTTTTCCAAGAATGGCATATCCTTCTGGCTGTTTCATGTACAGCTCTTCATCTAAGTCACCATGCAAAAAGGCTGTTTTAACATCCGTTTGGAATAGCTCCAAATCCAAAGCAGCTGTAATAGCAAATAGCACACGTAGAGTGGTCATTTTAACTACCGGAGAGAACACCTCTTGGAAATCAATGCCCTCCTTTTGGGCATATCCCTTAGCAACCAGCCTTGCCTTATACTTGGGTTTGCCATCAACAGTTTTGATTTTGTATACCCACTTGTTAGGAATGGCTTTCCTACCTTTGGGCAACTCAACAAGATCCCAAGTATCATTCGCATGCAAGGCCTTTATTTCTTCTTGCATGGCTAACTCCCACTTCTTCTTGTGCTCACATAGCTTTGCCTCTTTATAAGTGAGAGGCTCCCCCTCATCTGATAACATAATGTAATGTATAGAGGGATCATATCTGTTCATTGGCCTCCTAGCACGTGTAGATCTTCTTATCCAATGATCCACATTATCTGGTAATGGATCTACATCAGGAGGTATATCAACATGTCCATTGTTAATGGGCTGCTGCATATCATTTCCAGCCCTGTTTTCAGCATAAATAGGTGGCTGCATATGCCCATCAGGAGCATCATTTTGCTGTCCAGCATCATCTGGCTCAAAAACCACTGGATCATCAATATTTTCAGTCCTTTGTGGTGCATCCTGAGGATCAAAATCAGGCCTAATAGGTGGCTGGTCGTGCTGAAATCTGACCCTTTTATGGTCATCCTTTGAGGCACAATTATTTTGAAGAAGCCTTGCCTCATTAAAAACAACATTCCGGCTGCGTACAACTTTCTTGAGCTGACGTATCCAAATTCTGTAGCCCATTTCACCTTCTTCACCATATCCCATGAAGAGACCTTTTATGGACTTAGCATCAAGTTTGTTTCTCGGCTCCGGCCTTATGTGCACAAAAGCCTCGCAGCCAAAGACACGTAAGTGATCATATGAAGCAGGTTTGCGAGACCAAACCTCTTTAGGGATGTCACCTTTCAAGGACATGTGAGGGGATCTATTGCAAATATGTACTGCAGTTTTGAGTGCCTCTCCCCAAAATCCATGAGGGAGATTAGATGTGGACAGCATGCATCTCACCCTCTCACAAAGTGTCCTATTATAGTGTTCAGCCACACCATTAGAAGAGGGGCTGTATGGAACAGTAAGCTCCCTCTTAATGCCCAAATTTTCACAAAATTTCTGAAATTCAGCACTTGTATACTCACCACTATTGTCCGTACGCAAGCATTTCAGCTTTCTACCTGTTTGGGTGGTCACTAATGCATGAAAGCGCTTAAACGCAGCAAATGCTTCATCCTTAGATTTAAGCAATCGAACCCAAATTTTTCTAGAAAAATCATCAACAAAAGAGATGAAATACAAAGCACCCCCCATAGATTTGGTGGGCATGCTACATACATCAGAATGAACAAGATCAAGTACACAAGACTTACGAGACACACGAGAATAAAAGGAACGTTTCACTTGCTTTCCATATTGACATTCATTACAAAAATCAAGCTTTGTGCCTTTAGCATCAAGCTTCTTTAAGTAACAAAGCCTAGTGAGACCCTTTTGGCTCATATGGCCAAGTCTCTTATGCCACAACTCCATATGGGAGTGAACTTCAGCCAAAGCAATGAACTTGCATGGTAAGGCTTTCCCATGCAAGCAATAGAGAGTTCCCTTCTTTATGCCTTTCACAATCAGCCTTGATCCCTTTGTCATTTTCCATGATCCTCTCTCAAAGAGAATGTTATAACCATGCATATCCATTTGACCCACAGAGAGTAAGCTTTTCTTGATCCCTGGTACATAACGTACATCATGCAAAACCAGCTCATTAGTGCCATTTGTAGAGAAATGCACTGTGCCTATACCCTCAATGGAACAAGCATGATTGTTTCCAAGGTATACATGGCCATGGCTTCCTGCAGTAAAGGTAGAAAAGCACTCCTTGATAGGAGTCACATGAAAAGAAGCACCAGAGTCAACTATCCATGTCTGGGCCAATGCATCATTAACAGTAAGCAAAGCATTGATAAGATCACTTTTGGTGATTGACATGTCCTGTGTATGAACATTCAGAGAGAAATCATATAAGCACTCCTTAATAGGAGTCACGTGAAAAGAAGCACCATAGTCAACTATCCATGTCTGGGCCAATGCATCATTAACAGTCAGCAAAGCATCGATAAGATCACTTTTGGTGATCGACATGTCCTGTGTATGAACATTCAGAGAGAAATCATATGCATAAGTATCATCAGCTGATATAGTAGTACACAAAATATCCTCAACATATGACAACTCCTCTATGACTACATTAGAGGCCACATTGGCCTTCTCTTTGTCCTTTTGGATGTCCTGTGCATCAGTCTTGTCTTCTTTCTTGCCCTTCTTTTTATCTCTAGCATTCCTATTTCTCTCAAGATGTGCCTTGTAATAGCGGCAATCAGGTTTCTTGTGGCCTTTCCTGCCACACTGATAGCAAGTCACATCGTTGCTTTTACCTTTGCTGACATTACCTCTTTCCCTGCTCTTACTCTTGTTCCTTTGTGCATTATTACTCCTCTTATCTGTCCTGCCTCTAACCATGTTAGCCGAGCTTCCACCTTCACCACCTGCTTTTCTCCCGATCTCTTCATTAAGTATAGAACCCCTAACACCATCAAAGGTCAAGTTGGGGTTATTGGACAATGAGACTACCAGTGTCTCCCAAGAGTCAGGGAGTGTCATAAGCAAGAAGATGGCTTTAAGTTTGTCATCAAAAGCAGCCATACCTGAGTCCTGCAATTGTGACAAAGTACCTGTAAATAGGGATAAGTGTTCAGCTTCACTCTTGGACTCATCAAGTTGCATACCAACAAGCTTCCGCCTCAATGCACTTGGTTCACAGGCGTAGTGTTCTCATAGGTTGCTTTCAGCTTTGCCCATATTTCTGAAGCAGAGGTCAGCCCTTTGAGATCTACCAAGATCTCATCAGAGACGGCCATCTTGATATACGTAACAACTTTCTTGTTAAAGATCAACCAAGCTTCTTGTGACATATCTTCTGGTTTTTCAACTTCCAATGCCCTATCACAATCCTTCAAGAAGAGAATACCTTGCATTCTCTCCTTCCACAAATCGAAACCTGTTCTCTCAAAACGTCGAATCTCAAATAGATTCTTCACATCTGAGGAGGATGACGCCATGATTGCACGATGAAAAAGTTAATATGCTGAAATTTGGGCAAAAATGCACCAAATCAGAGTATCACTTCAAAAAATGATGCACAATGGCTTCAAACTGTTGTGGGAGCAAAAATAGACCAGTTGGACCACAAGATTACAATCTGTAATTTCTGAATTTACCTTCAGAAAATTCCAGCAAGTCAATTTATGCTTCAAATCAGCAAGTTTGACTTTTCTTGACCTCAAAGTGTATACATAAGGCTATAAGGAAGCCTTTAGGAGCAAAAGGGAGCAAAAGCCCCAAATTTTCTCTTCAGAATTTTGAAAAATTTAGAGAAAATCCCACAATTTGCTGTACATAAGCAAATTTCTCATGCCACACTTCAATACATGAAATGTTAAACCTGTATATTGCTGTTTTGGACTGTGGAACACTTGTGTACACCTGTAAAACACCTGGAAAACACCTGGAAAACACCTGGAAATAGCCTGTTTTGAGCAATAAGACAAAGAAGAACAGTTTCTTAGCGATGAAATCAAAGAATATCACGTGAAAAGAAATTTATGCTGCTCCAAAGGTGTGGTGCTGCATTTTTAACCTTTTTCTTCGCGACAAAACTCAGAAAAACCTGCAAAAACTGAAGTAGAACACTCCAGAAATGCTGATGTCTCTGTTTTGGGCACGTTCTTCGCGATGAAACGTGAAGTTCTTGCAAAATCTGAAGAAAAAACCCTGCCGAAAACTGAAATGCAGCTGCTCTAATGCCTCAACGGAGCTCTGATACCAGTTGTTGGAGCAAGAGAGAGTATTCAGCAGATGGAGAAGCTCAAATGGAGCATCTCTTGACTGAGCAGCACGGCAGGTGAGTGTCCAGCAGCACACGCAGGTGAGAGAGAGAGAGGGAGATCGAAAGAAGAAAGAGAGGCGCAGCCTTTTGGTGGGTTCTCCAAAAGAAGAAGAGACCCTAACTTTAGTTTAGGTTATTATTTATAGGACCTGACTTGGTGCCAAAAGAATAAAAATGACTATAATCAGCCTTTTAAAGGCCTATACACAAGTGTACAAGTATGAGGGGTCATTTAGGGCCTTTACCCCAACAATGGGTATGCATGAAAGGTTAAGGGGACATGAGATGAAGGTATGATGCAGCTGGATTGAAAATGTGAGAGAACTTCATGTGATGTAGCAAGTCCCACAATCAAGATGACTAGTTATGATTAACTGGACTAGATCGGATACGAGAGATCCCACAACCAAGAACGTAGGTATGAACCATGATATCTGAATTATAAGATGTCGCTTGTTGGAGATGAACTAGATTTAATATAGAACTAGACAAGATCTCGTATTATGAGTTTACAAGATGAAAAGACTAGATGTCTAAAAACTAGACAAGAATAGAAGTTAGAACAAGGAGGTAGACAAGAGCAAGGATTGGATAAAATTGATGTTAGCAAGTCAAAATAGGGTCTTGAGATGTCAAAACAAGGCAAGTAGACAATCGTTCTTAGGGCTTTAGCACACGTCGAATGCTTTGGAATGTTATATTTCCCAAATTCATTCTTAGGTTTTTGGCATGCGTCGAACGCGTTGGAATGTTAGATTTCCCAAATTCTTCATCAATATGAGATATGAAAAGTCACATGACAACGAGGATTCTAGATGGTTTTCTTAGTGTTAGTGTCCATGACATTAGGTGGTATGGGGCACCTTCCTTTGGATCCATAGGCACTAGTTTTGATGAGGTCCTCTACGTGGATCATGGGCATCGGATTTATTTTTAATATGCCATGATGCTATCTAAAGATTAGAACTCTTACACATGTTTTGGTTTTCCACGTATGGTGGCAAATACCCTAAAATAGTGCTAGCCACATTACAGGGGATTTGGTTCGTTCATGATCATGGACGGAGATACCTAGTTGAGAGATTTTGTTCCACCATGACCATTGGTGGGGTCCTCCACGTGGTAGAGGATTTATTCGATGTTTTGAGTCACCTATAACATCACCTGTAACATGTACCTTATGATGAGGATTATGATCCTTAGGAGTCACATGAGACTATCCATCATGAGATTGGGGAATTCACTTGTCAATGGTGCATGCATACATCTACCACATCATTTGCACATTATTTTGATTGATTATTTGGCATCTATGCATTTCATTATGTTTAGCTTGCATCTTGTGGTAGACTTCATTATGCAGCATTTGGCATCATTAGTTTGATCACCGCATTAGGAAGTGATAGACACTCATTTCATAGTGCTTCCTTTGAATTCATGCTTGTGGTGTATGTGGGCTTTGGGGTGCGTGTGTATGAACATATATTCATTCTTAGTTCTACACCAATTATTGGGCATGCTAGTGTGGATGTCATAGTATTTATCCAATAATATGCATAATGGAGTAATTGAATGTATATTCTTGTGGTTGACTACCATGAGATTACAGTTACACGTGCATTAAGGGTGAATTTGGGGTTTGCTTGGATTCATCTTTGTATATATGTTTGTCATATTAGTGGAGATGCAGTTTTCACTTGTGGATTCTTTGTTCGAGTTTTGACGTGATGATAGGTGTGTATACCCTATCAACTATGTTTTTACTTCAATTTTCCTATGTTTAGCTTGAATCTTGTGCTAGGTGTCATTATGGCTGAATTTGCCCATCACTTTTGGAAGTGATACAAACTTAGTTCGTTCATCCCCGTGGTGTGTGTCCATTGTGGTATGTATGCGTGAGTCTATTAGCATTCCACTCCCATTATTGGGCATAGATGATGTTGGTGGAGATCATTATGATAAAAATCTCACAAATTTTTCAAAATAAAAATCTTTTAGACCTCTCTTATGATTTAAATATCAGGGAATGATTCTTTTCAAAATTTTGGTATTTTTTAAAAGTTAGAAAAATTATATTTAGTTATTATATTCTTGCACTACATAAAGATTGATAGATTAATAATATCCATTAATCATAGATATATACTTTTTTGTGTTCTTGAGTTAAACAATGATAGATAAACTACTTAAGGTACCATTTTATAGATGCATAGATAGAGATAAATAGTAGGCCATAGATATAGGAGTATTTTTGTTGGAGTTTGAGGTTTGTAGAAGCACACGAACAACACAAGGAAGAAGAAGAAGCTTGGAGCACAACTCACAATATTGAATGTACCTGCTTCCATGGATACTCTAGCATCCTCCTCTCTCATATATGCTTCCTTGCTCATCTCAAACTTCCCCTAATTCTGCTACTACCCCTCAAGTGCAAAACTATCAAATTTCTTGCCTCTCCATCACCATTCTCGAAAATGTTGCTTAGGCATCTGCTCATTGCTGAGAAGCCATGTGTAGTGCTTGCTCGACTTTCCTGGTTCTCAGAATCACAGCACAAGTTGCGATGGGAATAGCAACAGATGCTTGTAGGCCCGGAATCGAGAGGTTTTCGGAGGAAATGCTCATGTTGGAACTTACAAAGATGGTAAAACATGAAAACTTCAGCTGGGTCTGAGTGGTAATAAGTATGATTGGTCGGCTTTGATGGCTTGGCTAGAAATGCCGAAACAAGGACTGTAGCTCGAGTAAAAAAAAAAGGTTCAACAGGCAAGCAAGAAGTTTTACTAGCAGTCATGAAATCTAGCAAGAAAGCTCACGTGGAGGACACCAAGAAGCTGGCAAAGCTGCTCTAGCAATGGCTCAAGCTCAAAAGGCAAATCAAAGACATTAAAGAAAGAGAAGAGCCTTCCTGATAATGCTGATTCTTTTCCGCAGCCTTGCATTGGACGTGGGGAAGCTGCTTCTAAGGTGCCAACACAAGAAACAAAAAAAAAGGAGAGCTCCGAAGAAGAATCTGAAAGCGAGGAAGATTCTCTCATTCAGAAAAGGAACATCTCAGGAAAGGAAAAAAATGTCAAGTTCTCAGGCAAGGAAGGTAGAAGACAGTGATGGTTGTGATTCTTCTGACAGTGATGATGAGGAAGTAATAGCAGCTATAAAGAAATCCAATGTTCAGGCCGGATTCGCACCTGTCGAGGCATCAGCAAAACCATCATCTAAACAGATGGAGAGTCCCTCTGATGAAGGGTCAAGTGACAAAGAAGATGAATCTTGACAGGAAAAGGCTCTAGCAGCTTGAGAGATGATCACAAATCCATCTGCCAAAATTAATGAGAACAGTGAGGAGGATGATTCCTCTAACAGTGATGAGGCATGCCTACCTCTAAAGTAACATCAGTGGCAGAAACTTCTAATGGGAATTGGATGCAAAGAATCCTAGTAGTAGTGAAAATGATGACGATTTTCATGATAGCAAGGAAATAAAGGTGAATGAGAAGGCATTGTCTAAAAGAGGGAAGTCTGTGGCGAAGCCACCTGCTAAAAAGCTTGAGAGCAGCGATGAGGAAGGTGAATCAGCTGATAGTGAAGCATCAGATGCTTAGGAGGAACCCCCTCCCCCCCCCCAAAAAAAAGGAAAAAAAAAAAGAGGCACTAAAGCAAGTGAAGATTCTGATGGTAGTGAGGACAATCATGATGGTAGTGATAATGAAGCAAAGAAGGATTTCAGTCCAGCAACAAAGTGCAAGCTCAGCACAGCCTGAGACTCCTGTGATTGAGGATGGTGATGGAAGCAAAACTGTCTTTGTAAAGAATCTGGCTTGGAGTGTGGATGAGGAGGTTGTCTGTGATTTTTTAGATCAAATAAAAGGGGCCATCGACGAGGCTTGAGGGTGGTGCTCCAGAGGAGCTACTACTTGTGCACTACCCAGTCGCTGGTGGTCGACTTTGTTACAATAAAGTAGTGTGTCAGCTAGAAAAGAAATAGTTGGTTAGATGCACAATAGCAGCTCCTACACATGCATCTTGTTTGAAAGGGAAGACAATGTTCTTTGTGGTGCTGAAGCTGGAATGGAAGAAATGCTTCTAATGGTAGGGTCAGGGGCCGAAGCACTGGCAATGTCAGCTCCTCAACCAAATGCTCTGTAAGAAATGGGAAGGGAGAGTTTTATGCAGAAGGCGTCGAGCGAGAGCATCTCTTGTTGTTGTTATCATCAAGTCATATGAAAGGGCTGCTATACAGAGGGCTGCCATATGAATGGGATGATGGGCCGAGCATTCAGTTACAGTGCAATGCCAACATGATCACAGGCTTATAAGATGTGTGGCAGGTAAGCATTCCAGCTTTCTATTGTCATCCGAATCCTACATAGGCACTCCTTGATGGGGAGTAGAAACCTTCAGTCTCTCTCAAGCCGGTGCACGACAGGGCCATCCTCTGCCAACAACTTTACGTGCTGCCCTGATAAACTATACAGCCTGCCGTTGTGCTGAGGGAGAGAGAGAAAGGATGGCTTCTGTAAAGTTTCATGTGTCTACTTACGGACCCAGAAGGGAAACCTTTTGGAAATCCTCTTTACTTGCTGCAAAACATTGGTCCTTCGGAGCTTAATATATATGTCAACAACCTTCAGAACAACGATGGAAAGTTTCCCTATGCTTTCTATGTGAATGACAAAGAGCTTGTTGGGCAGCTTGGAGCATATCTCTTGGAAAATAATGTATCTGTGGAACAAGTCTCGAAGATAGTTTGTCAGCCTCAGGCAGTTTTTCGAGTTCATCCTGTTACACGTTGCTCTGCCACAATTACAGGTCACACTGAAGCAGCTTTCAGTGCCATTCAGCCCTGATGAACAACACCTTGCAAGTGGTTCAGGTGGTACACCTGTGCGATTCTGGGACCTGAACACTCAGACCCCTTTACACACTTGCAAAGGCCATGAGAGGTACTGTGCATTTCCTAGTCTTCAAATGGGAAGCAACTAGTCAGCAGAGATAAAGACGGACATATAAGTCTCTGGGATCCAAATGATGGAAAGGCTAATGGCAGTCCCATGAATGGACATAAGAAGTGGATTACATCTTTGTAATGGGAGCCGTCACTTCTACAAGCTCCAAGTAGACGGTTTGCAAGTGCCAGTAAGGATGGAGATGTGCGCATATGGGATTGAATGTTGCAGAAATGTGTTATGTGCTTGACTGGTATAAAGGAAACGGTCAAGGTGCGTATGAAGTTTTGAAGGGCCAAGCATGATGTTATGCTCTCTGCATCATGGATATAGACACCAGCTCTCTGCCAGGCCTTGGGTTACAACACAGAATACTAGTGTTTGTGGGAAGCCTCAACAAAGAAGGGAAACAAATTGAGACTGACACTATGACTTGACCATCATTTTGGTTTAATGAACAAAATCCAACTAGCAGTTATTCGGGAATCCTATCTGCTGGTGATTGTGATGCCTGGAAGGGAAGTGCGCCTGAGGATTGTTGTCTCATGTTGATGGGGCAACAAGGATAAACTGATGAAGCAAGAGGGGGCAGAAAAAGAAAAGCCTCCTGCTATCCTGAGATGCGCCAATTTCTAAACATTAGTCTAGGATGATTCTCTATGATGAATTCTCCATAACAAAAGAGCAGAATGACAGGCATCGCAAGGTTCTTGAAGGGCTTGTGAAGCTGCCAGAAAACAAGGAATGTGCTGATATGCAAATGTTAACCTAGGAGGGTTTTTTCAATGCTCTGGAATCCTTCGTCGCCTGGGGGTTAATATCTCAAAGGTGTGCTTTGCAACTCCTGACACATGGGTTCCAGAGCACGTAGCCTTCATGCGAGGTATGGGAAATGCAAAAGCTCATGTTTTTTGAGAAACAGAGCTACCTAGTCATTCATTCACGCGTCCCACTGAAATCGATCGAGAAAGATAGACATATGCCCACCGTTAGCAAAAGTGATGGTCAAATTCAGGAGACATCTGGGAGTGAACAGTTCAGTGCAACTCATGCCTCTCAGGCTCCTAGTCAGTATCTTGCAACATCATCCGCAGCTGCATCTGAAAAGCAAGGAAAACATTCGCCACTCACATTCAGTCTTGATGCCACTGAATTTCTGCCATGCTGTACATCCTGTGACATAGAGATGCAACTTGCACAAGAGTGGAAATGCAAAGAACTTCTGACAATGCGGCAGAAGTTTGAGCTGAGATTGAGGCAAAAAAAACTGAGGGCAGCTCAAGGAAGTTCTGACAAATGCGGCAGAAAAGTTCGAGCTGAGATCGAGGCGGGGAAAATTAAGGGCATCTGAAATTCAGTAGCTTTGTTCATGGCAAGGGCTCCACGAACATGAGAATCTGAAGACGGAGATCCAGGGAATGCTCTGATTCAGGGCTCCAGTCATGACTCGTCCGGCCTGACAGAGAGGTCAAATACAAATGGACATTTTCTTCCTTATGTTTTGTTTTTTCAGGGTTTTTTCTGGAGAACCAGATTCTGCAACGTCTATTTCTGGGCGCCATATGCTCCTCAACCACATATGGATGCAGACATCCCTTCTAGAATAGAGGGCTCAGCTGAATTGTGGTGGTTGTCGTGCTTTGTTGATATATATGCGAGGTGTTACTAGTGTGCAATGTTAGTGTTGCCCTACAATAGTGGAGGGTGTGGAACCATGTTGATCTAAAGCCTTCAAAAATGACTGCGGATCGATTCTCCAATGCATGTCAAACAGGAACAGGTGATATGAGGTTGTGGGCACTAGATAAGTCATACTCAAAAATATGAGGTAAGAATTCAATGAGTGCATGATGCCTACGTTTAACAAAGAATGGGACCCAAGTAATATAAGGTCGCTAAACTCTTTTGCATCGCTAAACGCCTTCGCGATTTCGCATCACACAGAGATTAGATGAGTTCTTTGCCCTACCACGCCCGAGCAGCTCTCTCTCATAAAGAGTAGTTCAGTATTCTCTACTTGAGCCTCTCTCACTATATGAGATAATAATCTCCCTCCCACCCATTATATAAAACAATGCTCCTCATGGAGCCATGTGGTACAAAGCCATAATATGACATTTCCTTCCCCTTGAAAACATTTTCGTCCTCGAAATGTAGATGAAATGTCCATAATGGTAGAAGAAAGTGCTCGGACTCCCCTGAACCCTATGTACTCTATGTACATGGTCATCTCTTTGTGTTGTTTCCTCATATCCTTCCCCTTAAGAAGTCTCATATGAGATCATCTCAAAGGTGGGAAACCATCCGAGTGGTGCCTACTATCTCCCATGTACACTCCACTTTCCAAACTATCACTCCCATAACATACAACATCATCCAAACGACCTAAGTCCATATGATGTATCCTCTATGGAGTAATAGTATGAGAAGCAAGTGTAAAGTGCAAAGCTTATAAGCTTGACCGTACCATAATAAACCATATAATCCTCTAAACTATAGAACAAAGTCCCATAACAAGTGACTCCAAACCCATCTAAGATTAAATGATAGATTGCCCTCATACCACTCTAGGTCTTCCTAATCTTGAGCATAATGACAAGTAATAGTTTAACTTAACTATCTTGTGAACTATGCAAATCCATCATCTAGCTCATGGTAGTAAAATGCAATCTCTACATTTCACCAACCAAGAAGTCTGTGGTTTTTCATCCATTACATGTGGACTAAGTTCTATTGGTACTTTTGCAAACTCTAATATTTCTCTTCCCTGAAGTTTGCCATATGAATGCAAAAAGCATTCCCTTTAAGATTCAGATAATTCTTAAGTACCCATCCTCCTAACTGATGTTTACTCATCATACTCATGATGTAACATCAACTAAGAGTTTGGTACCCTAATAGGTTAGATATATCTCTATCTCTTATAAACTCTAAAGAGAAGAGTCATAACTCTACTCTCAGTCTAACTAATGTCAATAACTAGATCATCTCATCTAGTCAAAGACCATCATTGGAGTAACATAATTTCTCTCTAGAGTCTCCATGTGAGACTCAATCTAACCATCATGATTAACTGATCTCCCTCGTCTTTGATAGAAGAGCACCACTTCTATCTAGACAACCAAAACGGTAAAGTAAAACTCTCTCTGTATCTCTGTAATCTCCTTTAAGGAAAAGAGCTTTGGTAGTGGAATCTATTCCACTTTCCCTTTCCCTTTGAAAGAGATTCTGTTGAATCCATTTACTCTACTCATAACTGAGAACATGTACATAAGTTCTCCATGTTTTCCTTCAAAACTAGTGGAGAAAGAGACTCCCATGTGAAGAAAAATTACATTGAAAAGTAGAGTAAATGAATTCCTTCTGAAACAAAGACTAAGAGATTCTAAAGGAAAACATACTCTATTCTTCTCCTATGAAGAAATCATGTTTTCCTTTCCTTCTTTCTCTCTCAAAGAGCAAGAGCTAAAGTGAGATACTGAACTAAAGTGAGATCTCTCGTCGATCTCTAAGCTGATTCCCACTTTCTCCTTTCCATAAAAGAGAAACTCATGAATTTATTTAGTCCTCTCTTCCATAACTAATGCATAATCCTTCATTACACACATTCCTATGAAGATGGAGAACAGATCTCCCCTAACTAATTGAAGAGTGGAGAAAATAAATTCCTAATAAGGGTCAAAGCCCTCTACTAAAATGGTTACGTGTATCCATAGTAAAGAACTATCTGTTCCAATCATACTCTGTGCATGGATCTATACGATTCAATCAAATTCATGAAATTATCCTTCCTAAAAACCTCAAGATGAGTATGTGATACTAATGGTGAAAAAATCACATATCACATTCTCTATTAGAAGAATAAATCTTTCCTAAACTCTGAAGGATAACTCCCATTCCTAAGGAGATGTCTACTAAGAGCTCTCCTCTAATCTAGTGAGACATGACGCCATGAATGATGAGTCCTTTTCTCCTTGGCCATAGAAGAAGAGTGCTCCAAGGGAAGTCATTTCCACCGTCCCATACCAGTGAAAACTTCTTCCAATTCACAGTGTCATACCTACACCAAAGCGAATATATATTCCATATATATGTAATGGAATATATAGGTGGACTCTAATGAATCCCATATCCTACAATCATGTTAGTGGACTGAAATGAGTCCCATGTCCTCAAACTAGTTAGTTTGGTTCTAGTCAACAAGTGACAATGGATATTCCTTTCTGTTCCAAACCAACTTGTTCCTAAGTACAAAGACTAAGTCTAAGTAACTCTCTGCAGATCCCAACATTCATATATGTATTGGGTACCCCAACTATTCCTGACTAAGGGATCTATGCTCTAAGTCATAGAGCTAGTGCCATACCTCTGGCCTTCCTAATCATCACTCGAATCACATAGCACCCGTCGATGCTCTCTCATGAAACCCAGCTCTGTGATCCCATATAATTGGTTTCCTTAGTAGTGAACTAGAAATGCTTCACTACTTGGTCAAGTGATGTGGATGAGTGAAACTAGTCACTCTTTGGGTATTCCTGAGAATACCCCATAGTCTCCTAATCATTATGTGAGACTCTTGTGCAGATAAGTAAATCTTCACTACTTTGGAGAGTATCATATATGTATCTCCCGTACCTATATGCAACTTCTTAAAACCTATAGGATTGCTCGTGCACATTACTAATGGTGAAGGTGTAGCTCCTTCCCTTAGCAATCCTATGGTCTAAATCCATAAGGATTATGTGTAGGGATCGTGTTACTACCGAAGTTGCCTTAAGTATAATACTTTGATGGTACTAAGTCCATCAAATACATGCTTAGAAGCATGCCTACATCTTATTGATGTTTGCAAAAAAGGCATGTTACCATGCCATAACATTCTTACCTAAAGGCAAGTGCGTATATAACGCCATGAGAGGGAAAAATTTTCGACAGCATTTCCTCAGGAAATGGAATCCCAAAAGAAATTCAAACCATAAGCTCAGTGTCACACAGACCACCTAACAACATAGGGCTTGACAGGCCCATGGCATGCACGCCATAAACTCATATATGGATTCCATAACTTGCAAAAACATAAAATGCTAGCAACACAATTTGTGTTGCATAACCTTGTATTTCCTACAATCCTCTTTCCTGCAAACAATCAAAAAGTGTTCTTCTCGCCTATTGATCCATATTTTTAGAATTTAAAAAGTGACAATATTTGATGTATGCAATTTAATCTATGCATGTACATAAAGGACATGCCATAACATAAAGTAAAATGCCTGAAGCATAAAGCATATGTCCTTGAATAGTTTTGGTTTTGGAATTGCATGCATCCAATCCTTCTTAACGAGCTTCGAGACCTCTGCACCTTCATCCTCAGATCCTAATATAAGCTTTGAAGTATCCGAAAATACTGGATCACTTCCCTAAACATAAAGCATGGTCGGATGATTACTAGAATAATGCAAAATTTACTCAAAAATGCATTTGTAATCCCTCTTTAGACCTGTAAAAGCCATTTTACGATCTGCAAATAATCAAAAACTGAAATATATAGCATGTGTAAAGAGCTCGAAGTGAAATTACTCAAATCACCTTCTCGGTCTGAAAGATATGGCTCCCGGAAGGTAGTCGCCAAAAACTGTTCAGACTTTGCAAAGCTGTACAGACCTGCAAAAATACTTATTTTCCAAAATTTCTTTTAATAGAATGAAAGTAGACCTAGTGCTCGAAGCGAGCCATAGCATGTCTAATTTGAAGTTTTTTAGTCGAAGATATAACCATTCCAAGCGGGACATGCCAAACTAGTGGACTATTGGAGGGGCTGGAAAAAGTGTGAAAATGTGATTTTTAGGATGTCCAAAAGCATTCTTCCATCAAACAAATCTTAAAATTCTCTCCATAATCTCAAAGAGTAATATATGAAGATGCTTGGGCCTAATTTCACTTTACCAAATCCTCCCTTTGTGCATGCTAATTCGCTCTCCAAAAGAGGCTTAAATCAAGGTTTTTGCTTTTATGCAAAAACTTAAATGAGAGCTTTTAGCAAGCTTCTAATCCATCCTAATGTGGATTTTCTTGGGTTTTCTCTTTTCCAAGGTAATTCATACACCATACTTCATGTGTGTATGCACTAATCCATAAGAAGCTTCTTAAATAGTCCCTTTTCTTACTCATAAGATTGGAGTTTGGATAAAACTAACACCTGAAATTTTTTCCAAAAAGTGTGGGAAGGAGGTCTTTGAGGAAGTAAAATTCCTCCTTATCATTTTGATGAATCTAATGATTTGCCTATGAAGTCCATACACCATACTGTAAGGTCATCGGATTGACATTCTGTAATTTATTTTTTCCATTACCGCACGTACCGAAAGGTCGTAGCGAAGAGTTGTACCTTTTTATCAATCAATGAAAAGACATTACAGTGACTCTCCGGTAGCGTAGAGACGAAGGGGGATCGCCAGACTGTCTGTCTGGGCGATTGGTGATCTGCGGAGATGTCGTCGTAGTGCAGTGTTATCAAATCCTGAGTACTGTTAACTCTTACTTTGTTTAATTACATTAACTTGTGATTAACATAGTAATGTTAAGTTGCGGATAGTAAGTCTGTGTGACGGTAATGAATAACTCCTGTGTTATGTACTGTGAAAAGTCTAACCAGAGTTTTAACAATAACCTGTATAAGAGTTTGATATTGAACATTAACGTACTGCTTATTGAATAAGTTAATTGGGAAAATAAGATACAGGGCTTGTGATTTATCAGACTCCTATCACTCTCAAGAACTCGAGAAACTTAAAAGTGCCTGTGACGGAAAAGCGCACTTTTAACATTGGCACCGTCTGTGGGAAGGTGACAACAGATTGTGAATAATCAGTAAGGTGGAGCAGTACGCAAGTGGTGCAGAGGTGATATATGCCGGTTAGTCGGTCCGGCGAGTCTTATCCGAAGCACAGGAGAGACCAACATCCCTGGGCGGTACCAAATTTGTTAGGGACATCCCCAGGCGGTAGAGGTATACGGTTAAGCCCAGTTGTCGAGGGTGCGGAGCCAGTTAGCAGTGATTCCAGTACCATTCCGGTGACACATGATGAGATTCCGATAGATTTCGGTACCATTCCGGTGACACATGATGAGATTCCAATAGATTCCGGTGTAATTTCGGTACAGTCTGCAGAGGGTACAGTAACTTCGGAGTGTACAGGGACGCAGTGCGCAGTTGACTCGACATCGTCTGTTAAGAATTTGAACCTTTTCGAGGATAAAGTTTTGTTACCGAGAGAGATCATTGCAGGTGAAAGAATACCTTGTTTTGGGAAAAGTTCGGTAAATTTCGGTGAAAGTTCGGTACCAGTTATTGGGAATTTACAGTTTTTCGGTGACAGTGTTATACTCCCCGGTGAATCTTCATTTCGGACACCACTGTTTGGGATAAACTTGCCTACTTAGGATATCAAAGCTGAGGATAGGCTCTTCGATTTGGAGATCCGTAAGAGATTGAATGCTATTTTCAAGCCGGACAGTGAGCAGTCTGAGCATACAGATTCCAAAGGACAAGAGATACCTCCGCCGAACTCAGGAGACAGCAACAGTACCACTAATAGCACCATGAGTGGTCAACAACAGCAACAACAACAACAACAACAACAACAACAACAACAACAACAGCAACAACATCCACCTCCAATCATTCCACTTCGACGGTTCTAACAGGGGTAACTTACACAAAGTTTGGTGGTTTTCTAGGTGACGACCTTGATGCACATGTACGCACCTTTGAGATAAGCTATGCAGTGTTGAACCATCCACTCGATTCGGCGTACAAGACCATCGTATTTCAATCAACATTAGTCAATGAAGCAGCGAGGTGGTTAATAGAGTATGATTTCAACCATTTCGTTAACTATGATGCGGTAAGAGGTGCGTTTTTACAGAGGTTCCGGTTGAAGAACCCTATCAAAATCTTTGATTATTTGCAGAACAATCGGCAGAAGCCGTATCAAAGTGTTTAGGAATACGCAACATTGTTTAGAACTCATTTAAGACAATTGCCTCAGGCACATGCTAATCTACCAGATGATGTGATAACTCAATGGTTCATTAACGGTCTGACCCCATAGCTAAGACAAATTATGATCATCCGTTGTGTGGGGGCTATGACACTAGATGCTGTTATTGCGATGGCCCTACAACTCGAGCATAAAGTTGGAGGATTCACTGAAGACTTGGAGTGGATCAAAGCCAGTAAGAACGGTATAGATGATCCGATTAAATAGATGTATTGCACTAAGTGCAAAAATCAGGGCACACCAGTGCTACATGTGCCCTTAATCAGATGTACTGTGCCATTTGCAACACAACTGGTCACTCAACAGAAAATTGTGCGTATAATGCCAAGGTGCAGGGACGAGCAGCTGTAAATGCCATTATCAAGAACCAAGGAAGCCCGCAACCCATTACGTGTCACCACAAATGCGAAACAATCAGTCACAAGGATACAGAAATTACCGGAGTCAGCGGAATACCAATTTTAATTCAAATAGATGGCAGGCAAGTACATCAGCGGAAGGTACTTCTTTGCCACCACCTAGATGTCATTTTTGTGGTGAGATTGACCACATCCGGAGATTTTGCAAGGATGCAGCAGAATATGACAAAAGAAAGAAGGAACATCAAAACTCGATGACCAACATGGTCTATATCTCACCAATGGAATCACAAGCAGCAGTGGTCCAAACAAGATCGGGTAAGCAGCTGCAACCAACAGCTGAGGTGTTCGAACCGGGTATCTGTGAGCAGCAGCGTATATATACAAAGGCTAGTCAATGGACCGCTAAAGAGCCAACGGTGTTACCCGATCCGATTCCGGTGACCCAGGTTCCCTTGCCAAATGCGCGGCCGAATAAACAAAACACTGACCCAGTAACAGTAGCATCATCATCAGACTCGGTGAAGAGTACGATGGTCCTTAGCATGACAATTAATACCTTATTGGTCGATTCTATCCATTAGCTCTTGGATAATAGGCACAAGAGGTCCTATGTAGAATTTTGTACCTATTAAAAATTTGTGTAGGACGTTCACAAAACGAGTACCTTGGTCTATACAAATTTCAAGAGGATATCCAAATCTACAAATGATGTTATTATAAAGAAAATCAACCACTGTTTGTGTTGTGCAATCAAGGGAGGCAATAGCTTCAGCTTGCTTTGTTGCATAGTCAGTGGCGATCAAAAGATACTTTTCTCTCTTTGGAACCGACGTAGGGTAGATCAGCCCAATGAAATCTAGCCCCCACTTCTCAAACGGTTGCCAAGAAGTGGAAATAATTGTTGGGTTTGTGTAGAAGTGCGAGAGACACACAAGAAGCACACACAAGGATCACAAACGCAGAAAGACACACGGAGAAGACGATGGCTAGAATAGCTCTCTCTATTGATGATGAACTGAAATGAAGTAAGAGCTTAATAATATCCTAAGTATAAAGTACCACCACATATGAGAGTATCAAGTATGTGGTAACATGGGGAAAAAACCTCTAGCCAGCACTAGAGTAAAAAGTGCCCATGTATAGGGAAAAGGTTCACATCAAAGCTACTCGAGGAACACAAAAGTGTAATAAAACCCCCTAGAGCAAATGATGTGAACATATACAGGGAGTGATAGATCAGCCCCCACAAGGTAACAAGCCTAAAGCTTTGCGAAAAGCTTCAAATTTTTTTCGTGGAAGAGCTTTAGTGAATATGTTTGCCACATTATCTTGTGTAGGCACATATACCAAATCAATATCTCCTGCATGAAGGGGCTCTCTCACATAGTGATAATGCACCTCAATATGTTTGGTCCATACATGAAACACTAGGTTTCGTGCAACATCCAAAGCACTCTAACTATCAGTGAGAATATGCGTAGCAACATCAATCCATGCAAAGATCCATCAATAGGCATCTCAGCCATATACACTCCAGTGTCAATGTGATAACTGCCCTGTACTCAGCTTCATAACTCGATGTCACCACTGTAGGTTGCTTCTTACTCAACCAAGATATGCATGAGTCTCCAAGGAAAAAGCAATTACCACTAGTGGACATGCGAGTATCGTAACAACCAGCCCAATCACTATATGTAAAAGCATGCAAGCATGGATAAATATCTCTGCCATAAAAGATACCTAAGCTCAAAGTGCGTGAGAGATATCTAAACACACGTTTCACCGCTTGCCAATGCTTAGTGCCAGGGCTATGCATGAATCGACTCAACTGGGAACCTGTTTACTGTATATGTAGCCTTGTGTTACATGCATATATAAGACATCCCACAGCTTGCTGATAAAGAGAAGTGTCAAATGCATCATTGGAATCCTCAACTGAGAACTTGAATCCTATCTCAACTGGTGTGGAAATTGTCTTGCAATCCTCAAAGTCGAAACGCTGAAGTAGTTTTTCAACATACTTTGCTTGATGCATAACAATTCCCCCCTCAACAGATACAAATTGGATGCCAAGATAGTAGCTCAAAAGACCAAGATAAGTGACATCAAAAGTATGCAGCAAATCAGCCATAAGAATGTCAAATTTTGCATCACATGACCCAGTCAAGAGTATATCATCGACATAAAGAACAAGCACTATAAGATCAGCCCCATTTTTGCGTACATAGAGTGTGATTTCAATCGGACTACATGTGAAGCCAAGAGCAATCAAGTGCTTATGTATGTTGTCGTACCATGCACGTGGAGCTTGCTTGAGACCATACAAGGCTTTATGCAAGCGACAAACCATATGCTCTTTCCCTTTCATAGAAAATCCAGGAGGTTGCTTCACATAGACCTCTTCTTGCAAATCACCATTCAAGAAGGTTGTTCTTATGTTCAACTGATGCACTTTCCAACCTCGATGGGCAGCCAATGCAACCATGGTACGAATGGTAGTCATGTGTGAAGTAGGTGCAAAAGTTTCCTCATAGTCAATGCCATATTGTTGCGCATATCCTTTGGCAACCAATCTAGCTTTGTAGTTATCAATGCTACCATTAGATTTTCGTAACCTTGTAAACCCACTTTGTACCAATGGCGTTCTTTCCTTTTGGCAATTCACATAACTCCCAAGTACCATTCCTATGTATGGAATCCATTTCTGATTGCATAGCAGTCATCCATTGTGGATCGTCACATGCATCTTCAAAAGAAAGTGGCTCTTCATTACATGTTGTAGCAATAAGAGAATAATCCACAAAATTACTTGATGCATGGTGAGAGCTTGATCTTGTTCTACCAAGTAAAGGTGCACTCAATTTGTTGTCCTGCAAAGTTTGTTTCAGCCACTTTGGCATAGATTGTGCACTTTTGATAGACATGCGTTCATTATGTAATACATCTTGAACATGTACATCATGCATGGGCTGAATTTCGTGCTCATTTTCAACCATATTTTGATGCAAATGTTCAGACATATGTGGTCGGAAATTTCCAACAGTTTTGATAATTTTTGGCTGAAAATTTTCAGCCATGTTTGGCTGGAAATTCTCTGCATTTTCAGCCCTATTTGGCTGAATTTTTTAGCCCTTTGAGCCTCAGTTGGCTGGTCTATGCAAGAGAATGACTATAACGACCACCATATGCTAGAGAGATGACTCTCCTCCCAACCAAATGACTCTATATATAGCCCTCTCCAAGGGACTGCCTTCTTGGGCAGGTGGATACTAACTAACCAAGTGTCAGCCATGTAACTGCATGTGCGCCAAGTGTCCTAGTTAACTTGAGTTAACTCAAGTGGATGCTTCTAGAAGGCTCTAGATCTCTTTGGGCAAAATACTCTTCCCATGTCCCCATGGGGATTGAACCCAAGACCTCCTCCTTCACATCCTTGAGACTTAACCACTAAGCTAAGTGGATTACTTGTTCACAAGAGCACAAGAGCTCCTAGTAAGTCTAAACTTGAGATCTTTGGTCATACACACTAGTGACCAAACAGTATCTGATTTCAGATCCGTCTGAACCGGCTGGATCCTTGGATCAGAGACTTACTTTATTATAGTCTATATGGCCATAGTCAAGCGCACCATTTTTGGAAAAAAGGCATGAGCGTATCGAACACATCTTGTGAGCTAACTGTTGGCTGTTTTTTGCATTCAAGTAGAGGAAAAATTAAATTTTCAGCAAATACCACCTCTCGACTCACAATAATTGTATTCATCAATGGATGGTACAACCGATATCCCTTACTTTCAGCACTATAACCAACAAAGCCATCGCTTACTCATAGTATCATATATACTAATGTTCAATGTACAATGTGGGAGCAAAACTCTCAACCACTCTATGTGATGAGAAATAGATGAATGAGTGAATGTACAATGTAACAAACATATTCAGATGTATGGGCAGTAATCTGAATATATATGAGATGTGTGACCTTATAGGTTATAGAAGAGTGAATATGAGTGACTGAAAGAGGAAGGATCAGTGTGAAAATGATAGTCAACAAACCCTCATCTGAACTTAGGCTATGGAAGACCCTAAGTTAGATACGTGTGTGAAAAGATCACATACTTATAAAGTAGCATAGAATGCTAACAAGTTTGCTGCTAGAAATCCTCAAACTCATGTGAACACACCTTCTTAAACACCTCATCAAAATATGCATAAAGCATATACGTACTGTTTCTCTTGTACCTATGCTGAATAGGACTCCTCCTGATATGAACGCTACTGCCTCCATAAAATTCAAGTAGTACCTGTGTGCATAAAGAGAATATGTACCTGAATACTTAACATAAGATATAAATCTTATGTTAACCACCATCCAATGTCTTTGAAGTAGCCCGACATCTTCTTGTAGAAGACAATCTTCAACCTGATATCTTCTTGTAGAAGATAATCTTCAAATACACCATGTAGATGGCCGATCCTCACCATTAAGCTGCTAATGACCAAGTCTTCTTGCCATGAACAAGAGATAACCTCCTCTCCATGAGGTAGAGTGTGAGCACACCCTTCATCTTCTCCAAGAAGAATCACCAAGAAGAACTCCATAGCTGCTCCTCAACATGCTTCAAGTTAGCACCATGGTTGCCCCATGTGCTAGAAGAAACACCACCTCTATTGAGGTCCAAGCTCCAAGCTTGTGTTGAATACTAGGTGAAGGATACTTAGAAGTGACCCCAAGCACTTCTTATATAGTCTTTTGTCTACCTTCCAAAAGCTTTTCAATAAAGCAATAAAGCTACGAAGAATAACGATCGCGATTCTGGAATAAATCAACTTTGAAAAGCTTCGTTGCCCGTCTTCGTTGTCCGCCTTTTATTAAAACAAAAGCATGATAAAAAAGACCTTGCGTGCTACACGTTGTTGCCCGCAGGTATTGAACCATGGTCGCTGGGATGGAAGTCTAATATCTTAGCCACTACACCAAGCCATTTTGTTGTTAGAGTTATTACTGGAACGCGCTACTCATGCTGTTACCGCCCATTGATTCTTGTAGGAGGGAGTAGAATGAACTATTGACTAAACCAATAGATCATTGTTTGACCAATAAGAGATTGATTCCAACAATCCCCCCTGCAATGTCATATTGGAACAATCTGAACTGTATCTGCAAACTTTATAATCTGCAAATTACCACAAGCTTCTAGCTTGTACTCCCGTACTTCAGAACTTGTTCTTCAAAAGTCTTCTTCAAAACTGAATTTGACTTTCCTTCAAAAAATCTGAACTTGCTGAATATGAACCATAATACTTGAGAAAATATGCAAACTAGATATCCAATAGCGTACACATCAAGCAATCATTGCTTGACAACAAATACAACATGAACTGTCTCCGAACCTGCTATCTCCTGTTTTCAAAAACTTGAAAACATACACTGGGATCCATATATTTGCATTTACCTTACAAAAAGGTTTCTCAACTGAAAACTCACAACTTAGTGTATTATGAACACTGCTGGTTCATCTTTGATTGTACTCAAGTCAAATCAACTCAACTTAATTGCAATCAACTGAAATATGAGTCAAAAAATCTATGATGTCATGTCTTCATCCTTTAAATCCTTCATACCTCTTTCCTTCAGAACTTGGTATAAACATATATGTGCGCACTTCTGAAATATACCTTTCTGAAATATCAAGCTTCTCTTCAAATAGAATTCTGGAACCTTCTCCTGAACAGGAACATCCTAACAGGAACTTTCTCCAAACATTCTTCTTCTTCCTTCTTCTTTTAAAGCTGGAACATAAAGAGAACCTGACAAAGGAAATATAGGAATACCTGAAATAGGAATACTTGTAGGTATGACTCTGTATTCTTTCACATATGGCTAAAATAAGTCTTCATGTTTCATCACCCCCTGGATGACTTAACACTAGTATCCAAAATTCTTCAAATATATCAGACTTTATGAAATGTTGAACGTCTTCCTTCTTTCAATAAATCTGATGTTCAGTGACCAATACCTGTATCTGAAACAAAATCTCTGAACCCTTTTTATTAGCATTGTGCACATGCCAATAGCTTTCCCTGTCATTCCTCAGCGTTCCAAATTTTAGAATAAGGTTAGCTGAACCTAACATAACAAAACCTTGCTGAAAGCTTTATAGGATTCATAAGCTTCTGTAACATAACAAGTATCTTCTTATATCTATGCAACACAAATCTGATAGAATCTGAATCTTTGACTTACTTCTTCCAATGTTAAGAATCTTCACAAACAAAAGATAGACAATTGAATCATAAATACTCAAGATCATACAAGATCTATCCAAGATCAATGATCTCTCCTGTGTAGAATCTGCTGTCATCAAACCTTCATGATTGAATGTTTGATTTACTTCCTGAATGTCTCCAAGTGTCCATGCTTCTCAAAAAGTTGTAAAACTTTTCTTCAAACAAATCCTTCAAGGAATCTGCAATTCCTACTTGAAACATAAGTGGACAAACTTCTCACCTTGAGAACTCCAAAAGCTGCAAGTTGATACTTCATAACTTTCATACTTTACCCGGGTGAAATGTGACAGTACCTGCTTGAATTTCTTTTGGCTAACTCCACTTCTCAATCAAGTGATAGGATCTAATGGAACACCTTTTTGAATACAAACATGTATCCAAAAATCTAGACAATCATAGAAAGTAGATTCTTCAAATGACCTGTACATTAGCAAATCTGAATTTTCTGAAAATACTGAATATGAGGTAACCTTTTCCAAACATAAAACCTCAACCCAAGTCTTCAACATCTGCTGCAAAACTCTTTTACCTTAAGAGTTAGATAAAGAAGAAATATACTTCTCTGCAACTTGTCATATACCAAGTAGCTCTATATTGACATTCCAAGAATTCTTTGAGGGAACATATAAGCTGCGTGCTTAAAAAGCTTCAACATAACTCATACACATATGAGTGCTTTTGTTTCTCTCAATGCAATTCTTTGTCAAATCTACTAAATCATGACCAAGTGTAATGCAAAACAAGAAACTGCTTCTTCTTTAAACAAGATGTTCTCGTAGACTTGTCTTTGGATGTAGATGATAAAATAGGAAAAGTATATGGAAAATATATGAGAAAAGGAAGCCTTACTTTTCTTTTGGAAATGATGGACTTTCTTCTTCTGCATCTTTCTTCCACCTGATGATAATGTCGACATCTTCAAACTTCTCTTCCATACCTTTTGTTCTCTTCATCTTGAAGTAGCAAGCACTCTTGACTTCTTCAAATGAACGTTTCTCTTCCTCTAATGATAAGAGTAAGAGATAAAACAAACATGGTATATAAATGGAAGTTGAACATGTTTTATCATCTCCTCATATCTTTGAATCAAAATTCCGCTTCAAATGTCTGAAATGACTAAATTCACCAATCTTTTGTCTGAATGATGAATTACCCTTCTAGAGTTACCTTCTCTAGATACATTTGTACCTTGATATCCAACCAACTTACAACAGAAAATTGGCTGAAAACAAAACTCATCTCATCTCTGCACTTGTCTTCTTAGATGAACTTTCTTGCCATGAAAGAGATCTCTCAAAACTCTCTAGAAAAAACCTCTAGATACCTGATGTAGCCTTTAACTTTCAAATGATGAAAGCATATAAAAGCATTCCTTGAATTTCTTCAAATTTCTTCATAATTGCTCTTCTAAGATATGACCTGCAAATGATAATCTGATAGTAGAAACTGATACCTGTGATTTGATGTTGATATGATTCCTTCATCTTCTCTAAACCATTGTTCTTCCTAGAATTTGAAGTAGTCTTCTCTTCATCAAGTCTAGGTCTTCAAACAATACTTTTGTAAAGTATTTGCATACTCTTCCAAAAATATTCGACTACTAACAGATCATCAACTTCATACTCCACACTGATGAATACACATGTAACTGAAATGTCTAATTCTCAAATCTCTACTCATCTAGATTAAGTGTGTATGTCAAATGTCAAATATTAGAAGATGCTTTCAAATCAAATGTTGTAAATCTGGAATTCTGGGAACCTGAGATATGAATGAGCCTTAATGCATTGATGCCAAAGATCTAAAGTTCTGTAACCAAAACCTTAGTGCTCTGATACCAAATGTTGGAAGTGAGGTAGGCCCTTAGGCTCATGTCACAGGTCCATGGTTCCATAGTTCCAGATTTGTACAACATTAATTCCAGCAATCTTCCATATTGACAAAACATGAACATATCACAACCTAATCATACAGATGATGAGACAAAGATAGAGAAAGAATAGACGACATGTGTAAGGTGTTACGTAAGCCATCGCTTACTCATAGTATCATATATACCAATGTTCAACGTACAATGTGGGAGCAAAACTCTCAACCACTCTATGTGATGAGAAATAGATGAATGAGTGAATGTACAATGTAACAAACATATTCAGATGTATGGGCAGTAATCTGAATATATATGAGATGTGTGACCTTATAGGTTATAGAAGAGTGAATATGAGTGACTGAAAGAGGAAGGATCAGTGTGAAACTGATAGTCAACAAACCCTCATCTGAACTTAGGCTATGGAAGACCCTAAGTTAGATACGTGTGTGAAAAGATCACATACTTATAAAGTAGCATAGAATGCTAACAAGTTTGCTGCTAGAAATCCTCAAACTCATGTGAACACACCGTCTTAAACACCTCATCAAAATATGCATAAAGCATATACGTACTGTTTCTCTTGTACCTATGCTGAATAGGACTCCTCCTGATATGAACGCTACTGCCTCCATAAAATTCTAGTACCTATGTGCATAAAGAGAATATGTACCTAAATACTTAACATAAGATGTAAATCTTATGTTAACCACCATCCAATGTCTTTGAAGTAGCCCGACATCTTCTTGTAGAAGACAATCTTCAATCTGATATCTTCTTGTAGAAGATAATCTTCAAATACACCATGTAGATGGCCGATCCTCACCATTAAGCTGCTAATGACCAAGTCTTCTTGCCATGAACAAGAGATAACCTCCTCTCCATGAGGTAGAGTGTGAGCACACCCTTCATCTTCTCCAAGAAGAATCACCAAGAAGAACTCCATAGCTGCTCCTCAACATGCTTCAAGTTAGCACCATGGTTGCCCCATGTGCTAGAAGAAACACCACCTCTATTGAGGTCCAAGCTCCAAGCTTGTGTTGAATACTAGGTGAAGGATACTTAGAAGTGACCCCAAGCACTTCTTATATAGTCTTTTGTCTACCTTCCAAAAGCTTTTCAATAAAGCAATAAAGCTACGAAGAATAACGATCGCGATTCTGGAATAAATCAACTTTGAAAAGCTTCGTTGCCCGTCTTCGTTGTCCGCCTTTTATTAAAACAAAAGCATGATAAAAAAGACCTTGCGCGCTACACATTGTTGCCCACAGGTATCGATTCATGGTCGCTGGGATGGAACTCTAATATCTAAGCCACCACACCAAGCCAATTTGTTGTTAGAGGCATTACTGGAATGCGCTACTCATGCTATTACCGCCCGTTGATTCTTGTAGGAGGGAGTAGAATGAACTATTGACTAAACCAATAGATCATTGTTTGACCAATAAGAGATTGATTCCAACACATTTGTAGCCGTAAGCTCAGTTTCTCCTACTCCAATGATAGGATAAGAGGTATTGTTTGCACATACTACATGTCCTCCTTTGGATGCATCTTTCAAAGAGGCAAAAAATCTTTTGCATGATGTTATGTGCTTTGAAGCACCACTATCAAAGAACCAATCCGAATCAGCCTCACTCACAACCATACATTTGGAATACAAATAAACATCATAATGACATGTAACAACACATGCCAAAAAATCTTGAGCCATGTTAGCTTCCTCATTCTTTACGTTTGTTGAATTTTCAGCAATAGACATGTCAGATTCCTTCTTCTTTTCATTGCATTTAGCAAGCTTTCTACACGCATCAATAGTATGACCAGTCTTCCGGCAATATTTTCATCTCTTCTTCTTTTGCAAATTGGCATCATTAGAGGAACGAGTGGAAGAGGAAGCTTGAGGCTTTGGTTTTGATGAACCCAAAGCTGAACCATACTTGCTTTTCCCTTTTTGTGAGATAGCAAGTGCTTGTGTTCCCTCAATCAAACCACTCCTATTCACTCTATATTGTTCTTCTTGCAAAAGAAGAGACACAACCTCATCAAATGCATACATATTAGGATTTCCTTTTGCAACCAAACGGAGTGTAGTAGCAAATCTTTGAAAAGATTTTGGTAATCCTTTCAACAATGTAGAAATGAGTGATGCATCCGGAATGATCTCACCTATGTTTGCCAATTGCTCTTTCAAGTCCTTAATGCATGTCACATACACATCCACCGGTTCATTTTCAGCCATACATACATCCTCAAGTTGCTTCCTCAAGTATGCAACATGTGCATCATTACGCATGGCATACAAAGAAGCAAGAGTGTCCCATGCCTGTCGTAATGTAGAACATGACCGAATGTGTGGAACTATATGATGCTTCACAGAAAGCACAATCAAAGCATGAGCTTGAGCATCTTTTCCATCCCATCTATGCTGCTCCTATGTATGTGGAGAAGGAGAAACCACTGTACTCGAAGAAGAAGCTCCATCTGTGACAGTAGACCGTGAAGTAGAAGCACCTGACGGTCTTCGATCTACATCCGCCACTATGTTCCAAAGTCGTTTTGCAACAAGAACATGCTTCATCATGTAAGACCACAATGGATAGTTGGTCCCATCAAGCTTATCTTCAACTTGAAGCATGCCAAACAAGTCATTGTTGCTCGCCATTTCACAAACGAACAAGAATGTGATAAAATCTTCACTTCGACGAAAATTGAAATAAATGCTGAAATTTCAACTCACAAATTGTCACTCTGATGGCAATTTTGACTGCATGAATGGCTTCAAAATGGGGATAGAACCCCAGGCCACATGGTGGAAATGTTTCTTGGCTGCTGAAATGTTGGTGCATTTTGCCCAAGCCTACATGCTTGATATGCTTGATATTATCCTCATTTGTAAGTCACATGAGTAGTCATGTGAACACCTCTTGTAAAAGAGTACATTTTATCTCTTGTAAATGGAAAAAGAAAAAAGGAAAAGGATGGCTTACCTCATCCATGATGTAAAAGCAAATTCGTGGCTCCAACTACCAAAATCACGAATTTTTGAGCTGAGGGAATCTCTCCTAACTTTGGGGATCACTTTTAGGTGGAGCCATTCGAATTCGAATTCAAAACTCCCTCCAAGAATAGCTATAAAAGGAGCAAGAAGGAAGAGGCGATAAGCAAGCCTTGTACTTGACCACTTCATGTCATTTTGTAGAGATTGAAGAGCTCACTCCATAGCTCTATCATTCTACTCCCATTGTGCAAAGATTCATTGCCAATGTGGTTGTAATCATATGTGAATCTATACATTTACTATCATCTACTTCTCTGTTTTGTTCTCTGCTATACTCACTCAGAGCAGTAACTTCAGAAGGTCATATCTCGAGTTTTACTGAACCTTTTTCAGTGTTTTAAAGTGCGTTGGATAGCTCTCACTGTCTAGTTTCTACCCATAAATTTTCAAGGTCATTGGATTTATACTTTTGGAGATATCTGCATTTTACTGCTTACTGGTCTATCTCTGCAGAGCCCCGAGAATTGTGGGAATGTTCCAGAACTTGATGAAACTTGTTCTCAGTGCTCAGTCCATCATTTGAAGTGTTTTAACTTGGAATAGGAAGCTTGCTAAGTCTATTTGCTATGCCCAAAAGGAATTTTTCTAATTCCTTCCAGGTTGAGAGCACTGTTCATTTTTTCCAGCAGGTGTATGTCCAAAAATAGCAAGTTTTGGGAGCTAGTCATTTCGCAACTTGTCGGTCTTGACTTAAACTTTTGGGATACATGTTCCAAAGTACTTGGCTGATATTTTGGTGGATTTAGGAAGCTCAAAGGGTCTACTAATCAACTCTGAAGTCTCAGTTGGCTGGTGTGAAGCTGGTTGTAGCGGCACCTACTCATCTTTGGATTGCATCCACCATCTCTCTTCACAGTGGTATCAGAGCATAGTCAAGCAACATGGGAGATGGATTTCCATCAACAATTGACAAATTGGATCGAAACAACTATCCGGCATGGTCTCTAAGGATGGAGGCTTACCTTCAAGGGAGGAATCTATATGGATTCATATCCGGAGATGAAGCAATGCCAACCATGAGGAACAAAGGGCAACCATCACATGAAGAAGTGGAAGGACTTTCGAATTGGTGTTCGAAGGATGCACTTGCAAGGTCCTATATTCTAAACTCAATCTCTGATTTTCTTTTACCTCATGTCAAGGGATGCAAGACATCAAGAGAAACCTGGAATGCACTTGCTTCTTTCTTCTCTTCCAACACTCGAGCAAGGAAGAACCAATTGTGGATGGAGTTCACAACAATGAAGAAAAGCCCGAAGCAAAATGTGACTGATTATGTCACAAAGATGAAGGAGATTTCCGACCAACTTGGAAGCATTGGAGAGGTAATTGAAGAGGAGCAAATCATAAGACAAATCATGAATGGAATCAAAGCAGACGACAAGTGGGAGTCATTCACAACAGCCATGGATTTATACATGGATATGCATGTACCCGACCTCAACACACTCATGGGCCAACTCTTCACTCATGAAGCAAAGATTAGCAAAGGTGGTGAGTCCTCAAGAGGTAATCAAACTTCTGCCTTATATTCTGATAAAGCTAAGGTCAAGGACAAGTCAAAGAATAGGAAGAATGAAGATGAAGGAAGCTCTTTCCAAGCAAACTTTGCAGGTAGAGGAAGAGCTAGAGGAAGAGGCAGAGGTGGAAAGCAAGGCAGGGGGAGATTCCAATCATCTCAACCTTGCAACATATGTGGCTTATCTAACCATACTACTGAAGAATGTTTCAGGAATCCAAGGAACTCAAGAGGAAGAGGATTCAATAGAGGTGGCTATGGATCAAATAGAGGTAGGTACAATGGAGGCTACAACAACAACAACTACTACAACAACAATTACAACAACAACAACAACTATCAAAGTGGCCATAGAGGAAGAAGAGATTACAATAACTATGCAGAGGACCAAAGTCAAGAAGATTCATTATTGATTATGAATCTATCAACGAAGAAGGGTAAGGATGATGATCACATATTTTACATTGATTCGGGATGCTCGAACCATGTAGCAGGAAATGTGGCTTTACTTTCTGATTTGGAAGATCCTCATAACAAGCATGAAGTGCAGACAGGAGATGACACAAAGCACTCAGTGGAGAAGATAGGTAATGTGAAGACATCAGATGGGAATATGAACCTCTTAAGCAAAGTCTTGTATGTCCCTACAATTACCAAAAATTTAATAAGTGTTGGACAGATTGTTGAAAAAGGATTGCAGGTTAGATTCAATCGATTTGGAGCATATGTTGAAGACCCAAGGCAAGGCTTTCGAAGGATTGCCAAAGGAGAAAAGACAGGAAGGCTTTTCACTTTTGAAGTGGAAGATACAAAGAACATAGCTTTGTTTAGCTATGGATCTCAAACTCTAACAGAGTTGGAGATATGGCACAAAAGGCTTGCTCACATTGGTGAGAGGACACTCAAACAGATTTGCAGGGACCAAAGTGTACTTGGTTTGCCTAATATCACAAGGCAACACATGATTTATAAGTGTGAAGCTTGTCAACTCGGCAAGGCTCATAGACAACCTTTCAATAAGAAAGGATATATGTATCAAAATCCTTTGGATCTAGTGCACACGGATGTGTGGGGTCCAAGTAAGGAGCCATCTATATCAGGCTCAAGATATTATGTGTCTTTCATAGATGATTGTAGCAGGTGGACCATTCTGTTTTTCATGAAGCACAAGGATGAAGTGTTTAATTGCTTTAAGAAGTATATTGCTCTTGTTGAAAACCAAACAGGTAGGACTTTGAAACGACTCAGATCAGATGGTGGAGGAGAATACTTCTCTTTTGAATTTGATGCCTTCTTGCATGAAAGAGGCATTAAAAGGGAAGTCACTACAAGGTATACACCCGAACTCAATGGTGTAGCAGAGAGGAGGAACAGAGCTATTGTCGAAGCTGCAAGGTCCATGCTCAACGAAAAGGGATTGCCGAACTACCTATGGGCAGAGGCTGTGTCGACAGCCACATATCTCATAAATAGACTTCCATCTAAGTCACTAGATGGAACCACTCCATATGAAGTGTGGAATGGAAGAAGACCTAGTCTAGAGCATTGTAAAATCTTTGGATGCTTAGCCTATGCTCACATTCCTTCTCAAGTAAGAGGGAAATTGGATCCCAAGGCAGAGAAGTGTGTATTCATTGGTTATGATCAAAACCAAAAAGGATATAGATTGTACAATCCAACCAATAAAGGATTTTCTGTGAGTAGAGATGTAAATTTTGATGAAAACAAATCATGGTTTGATGATGACAGGAAAGTGAAGCTGCCATATGACTTGGATGAAGATTTTCCATCACTTCAACCAAAGGAGCCAAAGCAGATTGAAGAAAGTGATTCGGAGATTGACCTAGAAGACTTGGAAAGACTAAAGCTATGGAAGAACAAAGGTAAAGCAAAGATGCAGGATGCTACATATGGACCCGAGAGCTCACATCAACCACTTAGAAGGTCTTCGAGGGAGAAGAAGAAACCAGAGAGGTTTGGTTATGATACTTCTTTGGTCACCAAGCACTCAATCTACATTGCAAAGGATTCAACCAATGAAGAACCTACCACATTTGAAGAAGCACAAAGCAAGAAAGCTTGGAGAGATGCAATGGATGAAGAAATGGAAGCCTTGAAGGAGAATGACACTTGGGAGCTTGTACCTAACAAGCCATCTATGAAGATAATCGGATCTCGATGGATATACAAAATCAAGAAGAATCCAGATGGAAGTATAAATAGACACAAAGCAAGGTTAGTTGCTAAAGGGTTTGCTCAAACCCATGGTATTGATTATGAGGAGACTTTCTCTCCTGTTGCAAAAATGCCTACAATTAGGGTTCTCATTAGTCTTGCTGCATCTAGAAATTGGAATCTTTATCAACTTGATGTAAAGAATGCTTTCTTGAATGGATGGATTTTTGAGGAAGTGTATATGGCACAACCTCCTGGATATGAGGATGCACATCATCCTAACTATGTATGCAAACTAAAGAAAGCTTTGTATGGATTGAAGCAAGCTCCAAGAGCTTGGAATTTCAGATTGGTTACTTATTTGCAGGACCAAGGATTCAAAGCTAGCAAGGCGGATACCTCTTTGTTCATAAAGAGGAATGGATCTGAAGTGATCTATTTATGTGTGTATGTTGATGATATTATTATCACAGGCAATGATCTTGAAGGAATCAAACAGGTAAAGAGTCAAATGAAGGAGGAGTTCAAAATAAGTGACCTCGGACCACTCACTTATTTTCTTGGATTGGAGTTGATCTACACAGATTCAGGTATATACATCACACAAAGGAAGTATGTCCATGACATGCTCGTCAAGTTCAAGATGGAAAATACCAAGTGTGCAGGTACACCTATGGAGCAAAATCATAAGCTTAGTGCTTATGAAGGAGAGCCAATTGAAGACATCACAAGCTATCAAAGCTTGGTTGGAAGTTTGAACTATGCAACACTCACAAGGGTGGATATATGCTATAGTGTTAGCATATTGAGTCAGTTTATGCATAAGCCGAGAAGACCACATATGGAAGCGGCCAAGCGAGTCCTCAAGTACCTAAAGGGGACCATGAATGAAGGTTTGTTCTATTCATATACTTCAGATATTGAGCTAAAGGTCTACTCAGATGCAGATTGGGCCGGATCTAAAGATGATAGAAGAAGCACATCAGGGTATATATCATTTGCAGGTTCAAAAATCATTTCTTGGTCATCGAAGAAGCAACCAACCGTGGCATTATCTTCTACTGAAGCTGAATATAGAGGTTTGGCTAATGCAACTCAAGAAATCATGTGGTTAAAATCTTTGTACACAGATCTTGGACTTCATTCTTCAACACCTCACATTTTTGGTGACAACACAAGCTCACTACATCTAGCAGCTAATCCGGTATACCATGCTAGAACCAAGCATATTGAAGTCCACTACCATTATGTAAGGGAGAAGCTATTGAGCAAGGATATTCAACTATCCTATGTCTCTACAGATATGCAATGTGCAGACATGTTGACGAAAGCTCTTGATGGTACGAAATTAAGTAGATTCAAGTTGATGATTGGTTTGCAGGAAATCAAGGACAATTGAAGACTTATTTGGAGGCCAAGCATGTTAGGCTTGAGGGGGAGCTGTTGGTGCATTTTGCCCAAGCCTACATGCTTGATATGCTTGATATTATCCTCATTTGTAAGTCACATGAGTAGTCATGTGAACACCTCTTGTAAAAGAGTACATTTTATCTCTTGTAAATGGAAAAAGAAAAAAGGAAAAGGATGGCTTACCTCATCCATGATGTAAAAGCAAATTCGTGGCTCCAACTACCAAAATCACGAATTTTTGAGCTGAGGGAATCTCTCCTAACTTTGGGGATCACTTTTAGGTGGAGCCATTCGAATTCGAATTCAAAACTCCCTCCAAGAATAGCTATAAAAGGAGCAAGAAGGAAGAGGCGATAAGCAAGCCTTGTACGTGACCACTTCATGTCATTTTGTAGAGATTGAAGAGCTCACTCCATAGCTCTATCATTCTACTCCCATTGTGCAAAGATTCATTGCCAATGTGGTTGTAATCATATGTGAATCTATACATTTACTATCATCTACTTCTCTGTTTTGTTCTCTGCTATACTCACTCAGAGCAGTAACTTCAGAAGGTCATATCTCGAGTTTTACTGAACCTTTTTCAGTGTTTTAAAGTGCGTTGGATAGCTCTCACTGTCTAGTTTCTACCTATAAATTTTCAAGGTCATTGGATTTATACTTTTGGAGATATCTGCATTTTACTGCTTACTGGTCTATCTCTGCAGAGCCCCGAGAATTGTGGGAATGTTCCAGAACTTGATGAAACTTGTTCTCAGTGCTCAGTCCATCATTTGAAGTGTTTTAACTTGGAATAGGAAGCTTGCTAAGTCTATTTGCTATGCCCAAAAGGAATTTTTCTAATTCCTTCCAGGTTGAGAGCACTGTTCATTTTTTCCAGCAGGTGTATGTCCAAAAATAGCAAGTTTTGGGAGCTAGTCATTTCGCAACTTGTCGGTCTTGACTTAAACTTTTGGGATACATGTTCCAAAGTACTTGGCTGATATTTTGGTGGATTTAGGAAGCTCAAAGGGTCTACTAATCAACTCTGAAGTCTCAGTTGGCTGGTGTGAAGCTGGTTGTAGCGGCACCTACTCATCTTTGGATTGCATCCACCATCTCTCTTCACATGAAATTCATAGTTCTATGTTTCAAAATCGATTTGCACTGTTAAAAGTGTGCAGGCGTCGCGACATGAAAAATTGAAACTTGAGAAGGAGCTAAAGCTGCTCTGATACCACTATTGGGTGTGTGTAGAAGTGCGAGACACACAAGAAGCACACACAAGGAGCACAAACACAGCAAGACACATGGAGAAGACGATGGCTGGAATAACTCTCTCTATTGATGATGAACTGAACTGAAGTAAGAGCTGAATAATATCCCTAAGTACAAAGTACCACCACATATGAGAGTGTCCAGTATGTGGTAACATGGGGAAAAAACCTCTAGCCAACACTAGAGTAAAAAGTGCCCATGCATAGGGAAAAGGTTCACATCAAAGCTACTCGAGGAACACATAAGTGTAACAATAATCAAGGGGTTGTGCCTCTGCTTTGTTGGCTTGGGTCCACACCTCTGACAGACATCACATGCTCTTCCCCATTCCTCTGCATCTTTGAATAATGTAGGCCACCATAAGCCAATATCAAGCATTCTCTGGCTCATAATGTGTCTCGGAAGGTGCCCACCTTTTGCTCCTTCATGTGCAGATTTAAGGATTTCCCTCACTTCTTCTTTTTCCATGCACTTTCTAAACCTGTTGTCCTTTCCCTATCTATATAATTTTCCCTCAATGAAGTTAAAAGGTATGCTTTTGATTAGCAGCCTCTTTCTTTGCACAATGCTTGCCTTCTCTGGATACAATCTAGTTTTAAGAAAATTCTTGATGTTATCATACCAACCTTGTGTTTGTACAACGAACAAATTAGCATATGGAAAATCATCATTTACTCCAATTGCTTGATCCACATTGTTAATCCTAGATAGGTGGTCTGCCATAACATTTTCTCTACCTGGTTTATGGATTACAGAAAAATCAAATTCCTAGAACAAAAGTAGCCACCTATATATCCTCCTAGTTGCTTGTGGTTTGTTCAAGAAATACTTGACTGATTGATGATCAGTTATGATAACAAATTTCACTTCTAGCAAGTAATGATAAAACTTTTGTACAACAAAAACCATTGCTAGACCCTTCCTTTTTATGGTGCTATAATGTTTTTCAGCCTTCATCAAAATTTGAACGTGGCATAGGCTAGAAGCAGAGGACCTATGCAAAAACAAATAGTAAATGTTTAGAAAACAAACAACAAATAAAAACCCAGTAAAATAACTATGTTTAAGCATTTACTAGTTAGGCAAAGACCTTAACGTAGACTCACAAGCTTGCTTTGGTGCTATGAAGGATAAGACAACACCACCCTATGGAACGTGGGAGCTAATCAACCTTTTTGATACATACAAGAAGGGGGAACCATGCAAGTCAAAGATATAGCAAAGAATCGCCCCAACAATATAATTTAATTCACGTGCCAATGAAACAAATCTTTAGAGTGAAGACCTAACTGAACAACCTTCTACAAGATGTGTTATCAAGGATGCAAGATCCAAGAGGGGGGAGTATTACATAGCAGTGGAAAGACCCTAAAAGTGTTATACAACTATGGTGACATCCCCAAAAATCCTTGGTGATATCCCAAAAGAAATCCTCAAAATCCTTTTTTTGGAGTTTGAGGTCTATGAAAGCCCGAAAACAGCACAAGGAAGAAGAAGAAGCTTGGAGCAAGCCACACAATACTGAATGTATTACCAATAGAATGTACAAAGATAAGTAACTCGTAAGGGCAATAGGCATATATACAAGCCAGGGAAAAACCCTCCTAAAGAGGGAAAAAAGTGTCAGTGTTCACACACATCACTACCTAAATATATCAACAAATCCCCCCTAGGAGTGATACGGTGAGCAAGGAGGTACACTCATGTATAAGGAAGTGCCAAGCTATGTGGAATCAATCCACAAAAGGAAGTAAGCCCAAAGCTTTGGGGAAAGCTTCAAACTTCTCCCTAGGCAGAGCCTTGGTGAAAAGTTCTGCAATGTTCTCCTACATGGGCACATATGCCAAGTTGATGTCTCCAGCAAAGAACCTCTCCCTGACATAATGATAATGCACCTCAAGTGCTTAGTACGAGCATGGAATACAGGGTTCTTCGCAACTGCCAATGCGCTTTGACTCTCACTAAAGATGGTGGTGGCAAAAGACTGACCAACACCCAAATCAGCCATAAGGCGTTTGAGCCACGCACAGTCAACAGTTGCTATGAAAGCTACCCTATAGTCAGCCTCACAACTGGAAGTGGCCATAGTAGGCTCCTTCTTGCTCAACCAAGATATACATGAGCTATCAAGCATGAAGCAAAAACCACTAGTGGACACACAAGTGTCATAGAAACTAGCCCAACTTGAGTTAGAAAAGCATGCAAATCTAGCAGTAGTGATCCCCCCTTGGGATAAAACAAGCCAAGCAACTGAGTACCACTCAAGATTGAAAGATGCGCTTAACAACCTACCAATGCTTGACTCCTGGACAATGCATAAACCTCCTTATCTGTAAGACAACAAACTGAATATCTGGACAAGTAATGCATATGTAAATCAAGCATCCAATAGCCTGCTAATAGAGAACAACATCAAATGCATCTCTAGTATCATGAAGACTCAATCCTAAACCTATCTCCATAGGAGTGGCAACAGGTTTACAATATTTAAGGCCAAACTTTGCAATAATGTGTCAATATATTTCATTTGACACAACACTATTCCACCATCAACTTGCATAAATTGAATGCCGAAGTAATGATGCAAGTGCCCCAAATTAGACATCAGAAATATGCTTCTCATGAGGACCAGTGAGCAGCATGTCATCAACATACACAACAATGATCAAAAGCACGTCATTTGCACACTTAACATATAAGGTGCTCTCAATTGGACTGCTCTCAAAACCATGTCCAATCAGATAGGCATGTATCTTTTTTATATGTTGAGGGTTCCAAGGTTCAACACAACATCGAATTAAAGAACAAATCAGAGTTATTTATTGTTCCATTGGCACTAATCTTCACACACAGAGATTCCACCGAAATTGCATCTGGAAATCCATCAGAATTTCACCGAAACGCTTCTTTTCGGTAACTTATACCAATTCAGTATTACACAGTCGCATTTCAGAGTTTCACCTTTTGGAATGTACAACTTCTTACACATTCACAGACACCCAAATTTCATTGCGCTTCTGTGCAGACAAATTGAGTTCCTCTATGGACTTAACAGAATTGAAGGACTCAAACAAGAACTCGTATCATTGCGAACATTTGCTGCTCAATACTTTAATAGATTTAACGCTGTGATTACAGATTTGCAAATACTAGAACTTCTTAATTTGTATTTGATTATGTATCACAAGATAACATCAATGACAGATGACTTAATGTTTTCTGCAGAACCAGTCTTCTCCGGTACTCCCAGATCCCTGTTAGGAGAGTTTCTTCATCTTCAAGGTTGGTGCGCTGTTTCCTCTCATCACGTCTTCTCTTCTCTTTGGAACTTCTACTCCTCCTTGCGGTTGTCGCGAACCCCTTTTTCTTGTGACCTCTCCCCCTTACGGTTGTTGCGAACTTCCTTTCTTGTGACTTCTCCTGCTTTTGCGACGTGTCCTTTTTAATCTCGTCGTAGCCGTCTTTTTCTTTTTCTTTTTATTTTATTTTTCCAGATTTCCCTGCCTTCAACACCTGGCACACCCCGGTGGGTAATTTTTGTCAAAAATTAGACTCGAATTTAACAATCCCTTAATCATATAAGATCTTAATCATATAATCAGATCCCGCGATTGTTTGGAAATCTGCTCTTCTTCCGCTTTAATCTTCCAATTCTGCAAATTATCAACATCTTCCTCTGCACCATGCTTCTTTTCTTGAAAATCTGCATCAAATATGTCCACCTTTTCCTCTAGTTTCCTTTGCAACAACTGTTCCCGCAATTCTGCAATTATCTGTGTCTGCTCTTCAATCTGCTTCTCTTGCTTTGAAATTATACATACTAAATCTTTTTCATGCCTTGAAACAAAGCATGTCTGCACCTGTTCATACTGAAGCTTAAACATACCGAGCCACCGATTTTGGAAAATATTCCAAATTTCCTGAACATACTTGTGGAGTTGCTGCTTCAATAATCCTATATCCAACTTCATCATTAACATAGCATCTAACTCCACATCCTCCTCTTTTAATATCTGCTTTTCTAGTTCCTGCAAGATTTGTATTCTCGATTGAAGAACTACCTGTTCCTTCTGCAAAGTAGCATTTAACGATGAAAATCCATCATTTCTTTTTGAATCTGCGCTTGCACAGACTTCTGCCATTCTTCAAATTCATGCATAGACTTCTTTGTACTACACAATTCTATCACAGATTGCATCTTTTCATTCTGCAATTCTTCCAACATACATACCTTCTTATCCAATGCGTCCTGAAGTTTTTTAGTCTTCTCCTGCAAAGACTGATAATCATTCACATTAATAAATACTTTTTTCTGTTCATGCCGAAACAATCTTTCTTCTTGAAAAACTAAGAAATCCGAAACTTCCTGCAACCTCTTCTTCATTCCTGTCACATCATAATCTAAAGTATTAACATCCTTCAACATTTTTTCGCCTACTGATTGTGATTGCTCCTCCACTCTTCTTTTCCTAGACAACTTAAAAACAGTTCTGAATGCTTTCGGATGCTCAACACTATCTGGCACCTGCAACCAAGTATCTTCCTGTATCCCTGCTTCTCGTCTCATCACTTGATGACCACAAAAATTGATCTCCTTTGGCCACACTATCTTCTGATCTTCGACTAACTGCACGAACTCGAATAATGCGGCTAAATATGCTGATAATCGACTATTTGTTTGCGTTTTACGCCTATCACCAACAAAGATCTCACTATGTAGGTGATCATACACCCAATGAGCCCAAGTTACTTTTTCACCTGCCTCTGCATAGGCCAAAGGTGCAAAATTCTCCCTAGACATAGAATCATATTTAATAATAAAACATAATCTTTCCAAATACCATTTTAGCTGCTCCCTTCGAACATAACTTACGTTCTTCATCATGTAGTACTGCCATCTTCCTTCTCTAGGGCCAAAGTCTTTCTTCAAAGCCTCCTTCGAACATTTTGGAATGACAACATCATCGTATATAGGCAATTGAAATAATTCTGCAACTAATTCCGGTGAAAGTTTTACCTGAAGTGATAACTGACCCTTCGTTTTCCGCATGATTTCTAGCTGACTCTTTGCATCATAATTGCATCTCCAGCGCTCCCATGGCAACATAGCGAATTGTAATAATCCAATCCTTCTGAGCCAATTCTCATTCAGAGCAGACTGTGTATCCACTTCCACTTTAAAGTCTGTGAATGACCCCATAAGCGTCTGCACAACCTTAGTCGTTGCAGATGGCGTTGATATTTCATCTTCATCCTCCTGTATCGAGCTATCACTCTCCTCCGTTGTGGTTTCTCCCTTTTGCACTACAACTTCTCTCTTTCTGATACACCCTCTCATGACTACTGATTCAGGCGCTAATACAAAAAACGTTGGAAAAAATATTATCCTGGAAGCCTTTAAGTAGAACTGAAAATATTCTTTCCACAAGTGCGAATGCTTGAACTACCACTTACTGCAATGATGAACGTACTTACGCACGTAACACTTCATACGACTCAATAATATTGTAGTATGGATTATCATAAAAATCATCCACAATCGATTACCCCTCATGCCAATAACCCACGTAACAAATCTTCTACGCGTGCCAGAAAAGTCATGAAACAAAACACTCATTCGTGCTTCAAGAATACGAAATTGATATTAAATTCCTCAATACTACATTTTATAATGCAAAAATTGCCATCCATACAATTCCGACAAATTGTACTTTGCAAGATAATCATTAATCGAATACTAGCTTCCTTTTCATATTCCCCTCGATGCCGCTGCTTCTTCTGGATCTGTTGACTTGGAAAATCCTTTCTGCCCGCGTAATTATCTCTTCCTCCTGGTGTTCCATCTGCTGCTGCACCGGAATGTCCATACATTGATCAAATATCTTTTGTTATTGGGTGCCTGCCACCTATTCACCGGGAACTGGCTCTTCTACTTTTGGCCCACCACAATAATCCTTACTTAATACTCCTTCAACATCGACTTCTAATACCAGCACCACCGTTGGGTTTGCTTGCAAAAACTTTTCCTCTTCATCATCTTCAATCTCATCCGCCAAATTAATAGCCTGAGCCATAAGTGGTTTTTCTTGTACCGACATATTTTTTCGTCCACGCATAGGAATCGTCACCTGCTTTTGACCCTTGGTAATCATTACTACATTCAAGCCCCAATCTTGCTTGACTTTGGCCAACCGAAACCAAGGTCTCCCTAACAACATTTCATACGGATACGCAGACTCAGACATTCAGATGACCATAAAATTGACCATAAATGTCATGTCGAAAATGATCATTTGTTGTTGCTTCAGAATGCCAACTGGCTGCACTTGTGTTTGATCTGCCATTTTTACCTGAAAAGGTGCTAGAGCCAATTTGCCTCTTCCCATTTCAATAAAAATATGCTCAGGTAATATGTTTACTCCTGATCCTCCATCAAGCAACACTTCTGCAAATCTTCGGTGGTTGTACTGCACCTGAATGACTGGTACTACAAAATCCACGTCTGCTGGATCAATACTGTTGGCCGAGATTGAAGGGATCGACCGAACTTCGGGCTCTGCATGATTCCCAAGTAGCTTTTTCAACAATTTCTCTCGAAAGACAGGTACCAAAGACAACAGTTGATCCAAGGACAACTGTAGCGGTGAGCCAATGATTTCATCAAACCAATCATTGGCCAAGCCTTGCTGACTCGGCACTTTATCCTGCTCCTTTATGGGAGGTATCACTTTCACACCCTATTGTTGCTCAGTCTGACCTCCACACCTCACCTGATTAGAAGACTCATCTCCAACCTGCTTCAAAACCTTGTTTAGGATTTTCCTTTGTTCCTACCAATCAATAGGGCCTTTATTCCTTGATCTTGTCACTATCGACACTTCAACCTCTTTGCCTTTCCCACATTGTTTGCAATCACACTGCCATTGGTTAGTCTTCTCAACGTGCAGTCGATCAAATGTACCGGGTGCATCATGAGCTCTATCTGTTTGCTCTGGCCATTTAATCAGCATGGCATTCGCCTGAGCCGCCTGCTGCCCTTGTTGTTGATGTTGTCCCTGTTGATTATGCTGATTATACCGAATGACGGGTATACCTCTTTCTTCACGATGCTTTACCCACAGAGGGCAATTCGGCCCTATCCAATGATCAGGAGCTGAACAATACCCACAAGGCATTACCCTTGGTGGTCGACCTTCGTGATTGCCTTGCTGGTTATTCCCTTGCTGATTCCCTTGATCTCTCCATGGGAGTCTTCCTTGTTGCTGTCTCGGAAAATTACCTTGCCCTTGGATAGGAATAGCCTGATTGGCCGCTACATCATTTAGATTTCGATTGTCTTGCCGAGAACTTTGCCCTCTATGCTTAGGGTTATACCAACACTGAGTTGTTGTATGTCCCTCTTTGTCACAGATATCACAAAATCGTTTCTCCTTTGGAGCTAGTATAGAATATCCATGTCTCTTTAACTTATTAATCCATTCCTCCTCTTTACTGTGCTTAGCTTTATGCTTACGATGCTTTGTCCTCACTATTTCATCATCATAGTCAGTAGTGTCAGAATCACTTGAACTCTTGCCCGACTCCGTTGCTGAATCCGATTCAACCTCTGAACCAGAATCAGACTGCTTCTTTTTGGCTCGTCCAAACCTTCTTTCAACACGCACCGCTGCTAATACTAATACATCAAAGCCATTTGCAATGTCCACACTTGCCACCACATGTCTTATTGTGCTCCTTAATCCTTTCAAAAAAAATCCTGCCAACATCTCATCAGTAGGTCGTTCGTTACCTTGCAATCTTTCCATTAGAGTCCGGAACTTTTGAGCATAGTCTTCCACTAGCATGGTCTTTTGTCTGATGGCCCTCAACTTCCTTAATACATCGGAAGGCGTCTTTTCTTTTCTAAATCGTTGCAAGAATGCTATTTTTAAAGCATCATATGTAGCAAAATGAGCAATGCCATATTGACTGAACCAGCTCATAGCTCGTCCTTCTAACGTGACTGCAAACTGTTGAAGCTTAATATCATCATCGTACATAGCTGGATATCCATTCGCTGTCCATTTTATTTCGAATTGAGCCACATGGCAATCAGCATCCTCCTTAGAGGTTCCACTGAAATGAGCGGCTTTGACCTTAGGGTTAGGAGGTGGTTGAGCCATCGGCTGTGGCTGAGGTGTGCGTTTAGTTCTTTGACTGGTCGCCCCTGCAAGTGGGTCAAACTGGAGTTGTCTTCTTACCCCTACAGTTGCTTCTATGAGGAATAACGCTCCAAGTATTCCGCCCACTAACCTTGCCTCTGCTGCACCTGTTTCCCCCTGTTCCTCGTCAGTGCCCAGAGCTTCCTGCTCCTCGGCCTTGTACCACTCGTAAAAGTCTGAAGATGTCTCCACGTTTGCTGCTCTTGCCTGTGCCCTTGTAAAATATACTTTACCAAAACGATTGCGCCTGCCCCTCATGCATTTCCTGAGGCTGCGTCAGCCGTACAGTAGGATTGCCAATTGTGTTGAGGGTTCCAAGGTTCAACACAACATCGAATTAAAGAATGAATCAGAGTTATTTATTGTTCCATTAGCACTAATCTTCACACACAGAGATTCCACCGAAATTGCATCTGGAAATCCACCGGAATTTCACCGAAACGCTTCTTTCCGGTAACTTATACCAATTCAATATTACACAGTCGCATTTCAGAGTTTCACCTTTCGGAATGTACAACTTCTTACACATTCACAGACACCCGAATTTCATTGTGCTTCTGTGCAGACAAATTGAGTTCCCCTATGGACTTAACAGAATTGAAGGACTCAAACAAGAACTCGTATCATTGCGAACATTTGTTGCTCAATACTTTAATAGATTTAACGCTGTGATTATAGATTTGCAAATACTAGAACTTCTTAATTTGTATTTGATTATGTATCACAAGATAACATCAATGACAGATGACTTAATGTTTTCTGCAGAACCAGTCTTCTTCGGTAATCCCAGATCCCTGTTAGGAGAGTTTCTTCATCTCCAAGGTTGTTGCGCTGCTTCCTCTCATCACGTCTTCTCTTCTCTTTGAAACTTCTACTCCTCCTTGCGGTTGTCGCGAACCCCTTTTTCTTGTGACCTCTCCCCCTTACGGTTGTTGCGAACTTCCTCTCTTGTGACTTCTCCTGCTTTTGCGATGTGTCCTTTTTAATCTCATCGTAGCCGTCTTTTTCTTTTTCTTTTTATTTTATTTTTCCAGATTTCCCTGCCTTCAACATTATACCAAGCACATGGTGCTTTCTTTAAACCATATAAATCCTTCTTTAACCTGCATAACTGGTTTTTATGCCCTTTCTGCACAAACCCATGGGGCTGAAAAACATACACTTCTTCATGCAAATCACCATTCAGAAATGCAGTTTTAATGTCCAATTGATGTACATTTTAAATGCTATGAATAGTAGTCATTCGACAAGTAGGAGCAAAGTTCTCATCAAAATCAATGCCTCTTTCTTGAGCATAACCCTTTGCAACAAGCCTAGCCTTATACCTGTCAACTATTCCATCAGGCTTACACTTAAGCTTGTATACCCACTTAGTGCCAATGGTTTTCTTGCCAAGAGGGAAGTCACATAAAGACTAGGTACCATTTTTCATTGTAGCATCATATTCAGATTGCATAACAATCATCCAATTTTTTGAATTTTATGCTACATCAATGAAGCAGGCTCATTCTCATCACAAAGACTAGAGGCAGCCACAACATAGCAATCTAATGCAAAAAAGGCACTATGAGAACCTGAAGGAGTATGATATGATAGAGTTGCATCTAATTTTCTATCACACAAAGTCTGCACTAGCCATTTTGGCTTAGTTTCAGCTCTCTCATCAACAAGTGCATCATGTAAATTTGCATAAGAAATGGAATGATCTACATCATCACATGAAACCTATAAAGATTGAGAAGTTGCCTCATAGGATCGACACTAGACTGTCCACCTGTAAAAAGAGGGAGTAGAGTATCATACATATCTTTGGAGCTATTAGATGTGTCCTTAGTGCATGAAAGTACTGGTTGAATAGCATCCTCAACAAAAACAACATCACGGCTAACCAGAATGCATTTAGTCTATGGATGATACAAATGATAGCCTTTGCTTTTAGGACTATACCCAACAAAAATACATTTCATTGCTTTATCATCCAATTTCTTGCGATGTTATTCAGGCACCAATGCATATGGCAGACAACCAAAAACACGGAGATGAGCAACGTATGGCTTTCAAACATGCCAAGTCTCATATGGAGTGATAGAATGCAGTGCTTTAGTGGGATATCTATTAAGTACATATGCTGCACACATAACACCCTCAAGCTAGAAACTATGTGGTAAAGCCTGACCCTTGACCATACAGCTTGCCATCTCCATGAGTGACATATTCTTCCATTCAGCAAGTCCATCTTGTTGAGGTATATATGGCACTGTACACTGATGTTTTATCCAAGTTCAACAAAAAATGCATTAAAGTCAGGACATATATTCCCCCTCTCGATCAGAACGGAGGGTGCAAATTTTAAATACTAACAGATTTTCAACCAAAACCAAAAACTATTTGAAGCACATAAACATTTTAGACTTTACTTCCAATGGATATACCCATGCATGCCTGGAAAAATAATCAATGAAAGTCACAAAGTAAAGATAGTTTCAAAAAGAAGGTATCGGCATAGGAGCACAAACATCACTATGTACAAGCTGCAAATTTTTAGTAGCTCAAACTAAACCATCTTTTGGAAAGGATGAATGTTGCATTTTGTCCAAAATATAGCCTTCACAAACATTTTTGTCGGGTACCTCAAGTTTGGGCAAAGAGGACACCATGTCTGATTTCTGCGAGCATGTTTGATTGCTCTATTTGTGCCAAGGATCAAGAAAAATATGTTATCAATTTCTACATTAGCCAAGATTGTCTTGGTTGTAGAATTTGTTGATGACAGATGTACAGCTCATGATTTGTCAAATGGCAATGTGATTATTGCTTTTGACATTTTATCTCATGGGTTGTATAAGCTCATAGATTATGAAAAATCTGTGAATGATTCAACATGTGCAATACATGATTCTCTGGCTATGTCAGATGCAAAGCTTTGGCATGCATACTTTGGTCATTTGAATTTTTCTAGTTTGCTACACCTATAGAAATCTGAAATGGTGTCCTCTTTGCCCAAACTTGATGTACGTGGTAAACATGTATGTGAAGGCTCTATTTTGGGCAAAATGCAGTGTTCCTCATTCCCAAAAGATGGTTCTATTTGAGCTACACAGAATTTGCAGCTTGTTCACAGTGATATATGTGGTCCTATGCAGACACCCTCTTTTCGAAACTATCTTTACTTTTTGACTTTCATTGATGATTTTTCCAGGCATGCATGGTTATATCCATTGAAAGAAAAGTCCAAAGTGTTTATATGCTTCAAATAGTTTTTGGATTTGGCTGAAAATTTGTCAACATGTAAAATGGGCACCCTCGGTTTTGATGGAGGGGGGGAATATATCTCTTCTGACTTTCGTATTTCTGCTTAAACATGGGATAAAACATCAGTGTACAATGCCCTATACACCTCAATAGAATGGAGTTGTTGAACAGAAGAACAGACCACTCATGGAGATACTGAGGTGTATGGTCAAAAGTCAGGCTTTACCACATAGTTTCTGGCTTGAGGCGATTATGTGTGCAACATATGTACTTAACAGGTGTCCCACTAAACTGCTATAGTCAATCACTCCATATGAGGCTTAGCATGGTCACAAGCCATCTATTGCTCATCTACATGTTTTTGGTTGTTTGGCATATGCATTAGTGCCTGAACAACATCATAGAAAATTGGATGATAAAGCACTAAAATGTATTTTTGTTGGGTACAGTTCTAAAAGCAAAGGATATCATCTGTATGCATCAGATTGCTATGCTATGGGTGCCTCTAATCTCTATGATGAGAATGAGCCTATTTTGTTTGATGAAGCACAATATTCAAAAAAATGGATGGTCGTTATGCAATCTGAATATGATGTTATAATGAAGAACGGTACCTGGTCTTTATGTGACTTGCCTCCTAGCAAGAAGGCCATTGGCACTAAGTGGGTATACAAGTTGAAGCATAAGCTTGATGGAACAATTGATAGGTATAAGGCTAGGCTTGTTGCAAAGGGTTATGCACAGGAAAGAGGCATTAATTTTGATGAGACCTTTGCTCCTACTTTTCGAATGTCTATTGTTAGTAGCATCTATGCACTTGTAGCTCATCACGATTGGAATGTACATCCATTGGACATTAAAACTGCATTTTTGAATATCGATTTGCATGGAGAAGTGTATGTTTCTTAGCCTCGTGGATTTGTACAAAAAGGGCATGAAAACCATGTGTGCAAAGTTAAAGAAGGTATTATATGGTTTAAAGCAAGCACTACATGCTTGGTATGAAAAGATACATGCCTATTTGATTGCACATGGTTCCGAGAACAATCCAACTGAAAGCACCTTATATGTTAAGCGTGCTAATGATGTGCTTCTGATCATTGTTGTGTATGTGGATGATATGCTACTCATTGGTCCTCATGAGAAGCATATTGTTGATATTAGGGCTGATCTGCATGCCTCATTTCAAATGTCTGATTTGGGGCATTTGCATCATTATTTGGGCATTCATTTTATGCAAGTTGATGGCAGAATAGCTTTGTGTCAAATGAAATATATTGACACATTATTGCAGTATTTTGGCCTTGAAGATTGCAAACCTATTGCCAGTCCTATGGAGAAAGGTTTACAATTGAGTCTTCATGATGTTGGAGATCCATTTGATGTCATTCTCTATCAGTAGGCTATTGGATGCTTGATTTATTTAGGCATTACTTGGCCATATATTCAGTTTTTTGTCTCACAAATGAGTAGGCTTATGCATTGGCTAGGTGTCAAGCATTGGCAGGCGGTTAAGCGCATCTTTTGCTACTTGAGTGTACCCAACTACTTGGATTGTTTTATCCCAAGGAGGGATCACTACTGCCAGATTTACATGCTTTTTTTTTATTTTGACTCGGTTGGTTGCTATGACACTCGTGTGTCCACTAGTGGTTTTTGCTTCATGCTTGGTAGCTCATGTATATCTTGGCTAAGAAAGAACCATCCTACTGTGGCCACTTTCATTTGTGAGGCTAAGTATTAGGTAGCTTTCACAATGATTATTAAATGTGTGTGGCTCAGACACCTTATGGCTGATTTGGGTGTTGGTCAATCTTCTGCAACGACCATCTTTACTGACAGTCAGAGCACATTGGCAATTGTGCGGAACCCTATGTTCCATGCTGGCACTAAGCACATTGAGGTTCATTATCATTATATCAAGGAGAGGTTCTCTAATGGAGAGATCAGCTTAGCCTATGTGCCCATGCAAGAGAACATTGCAGACCTTTTCACTAAGGCTTTCCACAAAGCTTTGGGCTTTGTTGAGCCTATCAAAGTCATATTCATCAAAGTCAACATGGTAAAAGTCAAAGGTAAAAGGTCAAAGTGGTCAAAGTCAACATGATAAAGATCAAAGTCAAGATGGTCAGGGTCAATGCATTCAAAGTTCAGTTGTCAAGGTGCACAGGTACACAATCAATTTGTTCACAAAGGTTATGTTTTGCACAACGTTGGATGCAGGTTACAGATTGTCTTTTTGTAAATTCTTTAAGGTTTAAAGAGTTTTAAAGTGTTTGGAAGGTTCAGGTGAACCCTCCCTTAGGTACACATATTAAAGAATTGAAGTAAAAAGTAAAGGTATGTGAAGAGGAAGCACAATACAGGACAAAACAAGGATTCGTTGGCTGTCCACATTTGCAGATAATCTTGGGACATCAAAGTGAGCACCAAGATACTCTATTAGTTAGGAGTATACGTGAACCAACACTCAACTCAAGGCAAGGCATTATTCTTGGTTAGACTAAGCAAGGTGAGCATAGTCTACACTAGGAGAGAGAAGAGCAAGGGACATAGAGTGAGTGTGAAACACAGAGAAGGAAGTGCAGAGTATGCAAGAAGTGTGACTTAGATGTGTGCACATAAGTACTAAGCCATGCACTCAAAGGTCACAAGGTCCCATGAACTAGGTCAAAAGGAATGTGTGAAGAGATGGATAGGTATGTGCTTGAAGATGAAGAGGTGTTGCAAAATCCTTGATCTACACCAGCCAAATGAACTCTACGAGTATATGGTGGGCCCTTTTAGCTTTCCAATGGATGTATTAGACACCCTATGTACCTTGGAAGATCACTCTCAAAAAGATAGATAAAAACAGATAAGTTGGAGTTAGCTCAGAGGTGAAGAACTTGCTATTTTGGTTCATACACCTATCCAGTGTTTTGCATAATTCTCTGAGCACAACAGCAATTACCTTAATTCCTCTTGGGGAAGTCTAGTTAACTTAAAGATCTAACTTTCAAAAGTAATCTCATCAAAAAATAATGAACCACACACTAAGAATGATGTTTAGAAAGTGATGACGTCATCCCGATTTTCACGGGCTGCTATAGTTTGAGACCAGTGAGCAGAAAAATGAACATAACTTCAGATTTAAGAATCCAATGATTATGAACATTTGTATGCTTATACTAGACAGTATGCTGAATCCAACAAGCTTTAAATCATTGAACTTGGATAAGTACAAACTGAGAAAAAACTCTAACAAGATGAGTAAAAAAGTCGGGTACCTGACAGAGAAGTGAAAATGAACAGAGAGTGTTGACTTCAACTGAATATAACTGAAGATTGCAATACCCAAATGAAATGAAAATTGATGAGCATATAGTAGACTTATAGAGCTAAATTTACCAAGTTAAATCACTAAAAATAATGCACCAATCTCAGAGAAACCATCTCTACAATCTGACTGAGAAAACTGAGAGATATGGTAGTGAGTAGTACACTTCACAAGAACATGTAAATATGAACTCAAATGATCCTGAAAATGAAAGTATATTCCTTGTACAATACAAGGGACTTAGTGATACATATATGTGCCTTGGAATCACACCTTGATATGGCATAAAGCCCAGCTCTTGGAGGTCTTCACATAGGTCTCTCTAACCACGACTAAAGCTGCCATCTATTTATAGTTGAGTTTGGGAGGCTAACTTCCCTCAATCACTCTCCAATCAATCATTGATTGATTTGATTCTCTATCTACCACAAATCACGAATTCGTGGCTCCTCTTTCCCTTTTTGATCAAGTGGACTCAACCACTTAAGTTTCTTTCACTTTTACATTAAGTAAACTCTTCAAAAGTTACAAGAGGTAGTTCACAAGTGAACTTTACATTGTCTTCATTTTAAGGCTTCTTCTATAACTTTGTGGGACTCAAGCCAATACTTAGGATTGTCATAGACTTGCTCCAACAGCTCCCCCTCAAGCCAAGTATGCTTGAGGTCTTCAATCTTCTAAGATTACCTGCAAACCAATCATAGCCTTGAATTTGCAAAGCTTTGTACCATCCAATGCTTTGGTTAGAATATCTGCACATTGTTGATGAGTGGACACATATGATATTTGAATATCTTTGCTTAGAACCTTCTCTTGTACATAGTGATAATGAACTTCAATATGTTTAGTCCTTGCATGAAAAATAGGATTAGCAGCCAAATGAATAGAATCATATTTTCACCATAAATAGTTGGAGTTCCAAACTCCAATCCAAGATCTTTGAATAATGTCTTCATCCACATAGCTTCCTAAGTAGCTATGGCAAGACCTCTGTATTCAGCTTCAGTAGAAGAGAGAGCAAATGTGGGTTGCTTCTTGGATGACCATGAAATAAGCTTTGAACCTGCAAAGGTAAGATAACCTGAAGTGCTCCTTCTATTTTCCTTGGAGCCAGCCTAATCTGCATCAGAAAATAGCTTCAAACCTAAATCAGATACATAAGGATAATAAAGTCCTTCATTTATGGTTCCTTTGAGATACTTGAGAATCCTTTTGGCAGCATCCATATGTGGTTTCCTTGGTGTGTGCATAAATTGACTTAGCACACTCACACTGTAACATATATCTACTCTTGTCAATGTGGCATAGTTGAGACTACCCACTAGACTTTGATATGATGTGATGTCCTCTATGAGTTCACCTTCATGTGAGCTCAATTTGTGATTGACCTCCATTGGAGTACCTGCAATCTTACAGTCTTGCATCTTGAATTTTTCCAACATGTCCTTAATGTACTTTCTTTGAGTGAGAAACAAACCATGATCTTTGTAGACAACTTCCAAGCCTAGGAAGTAGGTAAGTGAACCCAAATCACTTATCTTGAACTCTTCTCTCATCTGATCTTTGATCTTCTTCATACCATCTGCATCATTTCCTGTCAATATAATATCATTTACATATACACATAAGTAGATGACCTCAGAGTTACTCTTTTTAATAAAGAGTGAAGGATCTGCCTTGCTTGGTTGAAAGCCTTTGTCCTGCAAGAATGAAACAAGCCTGAAATTTCAAGCTCTTGGGGCTTGCTTGAGACCATACAATGCTTTGTTAAGTCTACACACATAATCAGGATAAACTTGATTCTCAAAACCAAGTGCTTGTGCAATATATACCTCTTCTGTTATCCAACCATTCAAGAATGCATTCTTTACATCTAGTTGAAGTATCTTCCAATTCTTCGAAGAGGCAATACTAAGCAAAACCCTAATAGTAGGCATCTTTGCCATAGGAGAGAAGGTCTCCTCATAATCAATTCCCTGAGTTTGTGCAAAGCCTTTTGCTAAAAGCCTTGCCTTATACCTGTTAATGGAACCGTAAGAATTCTTCTTGAGTTTATAGACCCATCTTGAGCCTATTACCTTCATGGATGAAGTCTTGGGCATCAAATCCCAAGTGTTGTTTTCCTCAAGTGCTTCAATCTCTTCCTTCATTGCATGCTTCCATTCTATTTTTGCTTTGGCCTCTTCAAATGATGATGGCTCCTCTTGGTTTATGTCGTGTGCTATGTAGATAGAATGTTTAGTTACTAATGAGGTGTCAAACCCATACCTTTCTGGTTTCTTCTTTTCCCTCATAGATCTTCTTAGGCCATGATGTGATGATTCTGCCTCATGTCCAAGTTCTTTAGATTTCCATGCTTTGATCTTTTCCATCTGAGATTCTTCATCATCCTCTGAGGTGTCTTGTTCTTCAATCTTCGGTTGTTCTCTACCAAGCTTTGGAAAATCTTCTTCAAGATCATATGGTAAATTGACCTTCCTGCATGAATCTTCATACCATGAATTGTTTTCATCAAAAACTACATCTCTGCTTACCAAGAATCCTTTGTTGGTAGGGTTGTATAACCTATAGCCCTTTTGATTGTTGTCATATCCAATAAATACACACCTTTCTGCCTTTGGATCCATCTTGCCTCTAACCTGTGAAGGAACATGAGCAAAAGCAATACATCCAAAAATTTTACAATGATCTAAGCTTGGTCTTCTTCCATTCCAAGCCTCATATGGAGTCATCCCATCAAGGGATTTTGAAGGCAACCTGTTAATCAAGTAAGTGGCTGTAGATACAGCCTCAGCCCATAGATAATTAGGCAAATGCTTTTCATTTAACATGGACCATGCAGCTTCAACAATTGTCCTATTCCTCCTTTCTGCCACTCCATTTTGCTCAGGAGTGTACCTTGTAGTTACCTCTCTTTTGATTCCTCTTTCTTGAAGAAAAGAATCAAACTCATGGGAGAAGTATTCTCCCCTTCCATCTGACCTTAGCCTTTTTAGTGATTTACCTGTTTGATTCTCCACAAGAGCCAAATATCTTTTGAAACATGAAAAAACTTCATCTTTGTGTTTCATAAAGAATAGGATGCTGCAATCATCAATAAAGGAGACATAATACCTTGATCCAGATATTGAAGCTTCCTTGCTAGGTCCCCATACATCTGTATGAACCAACTCCAAGAGATCTTCATGCATATAACCTTTCTTCATGAATGGTAACCTGTGAGACTTTCCAAATTGACATGCACTACACTTATAAATCATATGTTGTTTTGACAAATTAGGGAGTCCAAGTACACTTTGGTCCCTGCAAATTTGCTTTAATGACCTTTCACTAATATGTGCTAACCTTTTGTGCCATACTTCCAATTTTGTGAGTGTCTGACTACCATAATTAAAGAGAGCAATGTTTCTAGTGTCGTGTAATTCAAATGTGAACAATCTACCTGTTTTTTCACCTTTTGCAATTCTTCTGAATCCTTGACTTGGATCTTCAACAAATGCTCCTGTTTTTGTGAACCTGACTTGCAACCCTTTCTCTACTATCTGCCCAACACTTATCAAATTCTTTGTAATGGTAGGGACATAGAGTACCTTACTGAGTAGGTTGATGTTTCCATTAGGTGCTTTGACATTGCCTATTTTCTCCACAAGATGTCTTGTATCATCTCCTGTTTGTACCTCATGCTTATTCCTTGGATCTTCTAAATCTAATAGGAGTGCCACATTTCCTGCCACATGATTTGAACAACCTGAATCTATGTAGAAAACATGGTCATCAGATTTACCTTGTGTCATAGCCATGTTCATGATCAATAATGAATTCTCTTTGTTTGAGACTTTTGTGTAGTTATTGAAGTCTCTCCTTCCTTTGTAGCCTCCTTGATAGTCTGAATGATTGTAGTTGTTGTAGTTGCCATGATAATTGTTGAACCTTCCTCTTGAGTAGCCATAACTTCCTCTATTGTATCCTCTACCTCTTTGATTCCTGGAATTCCTAAAGCAAATATCAGTTGTATGATTAGTTAGTCCACAAATAGAACATGAGTTGGAGTCTTGGGATCTCCCCCTGCCTTGTCTACCTCCTCTTCCTCTACCTCTACCATGTTTTCCTCTACCTGCATAGTTAGCTTGATATGTACCTGCTTCATCATCCACTTTCTTTGCCTTTCCTTTGTTATCTTTGGAATTGTTTTTATCTGTGTATAAAGCTGAAGATTGATTACCTTTAGAGCTTTCTCCATTTTTTATAAGCTTTGCCTCTTGACTAAGTAGTTGTCCAATGAGTGTATTGAAATCAGGTACATGCATGTCCATGTACAAATCCATAGCTGTGGTGAATGCTTCCCACTTGTCATCTGCCTTCAAGCCATTGATGACCTGCCTTACAATTTTCTCTTCATCTATTACCTCTCCAATGCTTCCCAACTGATCTGTGAGCTTTGTGACAAAATCAGTCACATTTTGTTTGGGAGCCTTCTTGAGAGTTGTGAAATCCAGCCATAGTTGATGCTTCCTAGCTTTAGTACTTGAAGAGAAGAAGGCTTCAAGTGCATCCCACACTCCCTGAGATGTCTTACAACTTCTAATGTGAGGCAACAAAAAATCTGAGATAGAGTTCAGGAGATAAGACCTTGCAAGTGCATCCTTGGAGCACCATGTGCTCAATCTTTCTTGCTCTTCTTGTGTTGGTTGACTTTTGTTCCTGAAACTTGGCATAAATTCATCTCCAGCCACATAACCATATAAAATTCTACCTTGGAGATAAGCTTCCATTCTTAATGACCAAGCTGAGTAGTTACCTCTGTCCAATTTGTCAATTGATGAAGGAAATCCATCTGCCATGTTTTCCAACCTTGCTCTGATACCACTGTGAAGAGATGGATAGGTATGTGCTTGAAGATGAAGAGGTGTTGCAAAATCCTTGATCTACACCAGCCAAATGAACTCCAGGAGTATATGGTGGGCCCTTTTAGCTTTCCAATGGATGTATTAGACACCCTATGTACCTTGGAAGATCACTCTCAAAAAGATAGATCAAAATAGATAAGTTGGAGTTAGCTCAGAGGTGAAGAACTTGCTATTTTGGTTCATACACCTGTCCAGTGTTTTGCATAATTCTCTGAGCATAGCAGCAATTAACTTAATTCCTCTTGGGGAAATCTAGTTAACTTAAAGATCTAACTTTCAAGAGTAATCTCATAAAAAATAATGAACCACACACTAAGAATGATGTTTAGAAAGTGATGACATCATCCCGATTTTCACAGGCTGCTACAGTTTGAGACCAGTGAGCAGAAAAATGAACATAACTCCAGATTTAAGAATCCAATGATTATGAACATTTGTATTCTTATACTAAACAGTATGCTGAATCCAACAAGCTTTAAATCATTGAATTTGGATAAGTACACACTGAGAAATAACTCTAACAAGATGAGTAAAAAAGCCGGGTACCTGACAGAGAAGTGAAAATGAACAGACAGTGTTGACTTCAACTAAACATAACTGAAGATTTCAATACCCAAATGAAATGAAAATTGATGAGCATATAGTAGACTTATAGAGCTAACTTTACTAAGTTAAATCACTAAAAAGAATGCACCAAGCTCAGAGAAACCATCTCTGCAATCTGACTGCGAAAACTGAGAGATATGGCAGTGAGTAGTACACTTCACAAGAACATGGAAATATGAACTCAAATGATCATGAAAATGAAAGTATATTGCTTGCACAATACAATGGACTTACTGATACATATGTGTGCCTTGGAATCACACCTTGATATGGCATAAAGCTTAGCTCTTGGAGGTCTTCACATAGGTCTCTCTAACCACGACTAAAGCTGCCATCTATTTATAGTTGAGTTTGGGAGGCTAACTTCCCTCAATCACTCTCCAATCAATCAGTGATTGATTTGATTCTCTATCTACCACAAATCACAAATTCGTGTCTCCTCTTTCCCTTTTTGATCAAGTGGACTCAACCACTTAAGATTTTTTCACTTTTACATTAAGTAAACTCTTCAAAAGTTACAAGAGGTAGTTCACAAGTGAACTTTACATTGTCTTCATTTTAAGGCTTCTTCTATGACTTTGTGGGACTCAAGCCAATACTTAGGCTTGTCATAGAATTACTCCAACAGAATGGGCACTATTGGTGTCCCAATTGACGAAAAATTTTGAAAATGAAGTAGTCAAAGTAATGAAAGAAGCAAAAATTAAAGGCAAAGACTTAGACCAGATAATAAAGCCATTCAACATACCTTATGGGATGTTGAAAGAGCAGACACACCCTTATATAAAGCAGATTACACAAAAATATCCAGATGACCAGTTGAACTTCAAGAGAAACACATTCACTTATACTCAAGAAGAATTTGAGGCAGCACAACCATTATGGAGAAGGAAGTTTTTGGAAAAGAATCCAGCATTATGGGTGCATTGGCAAGCCACACCATATTTATTCCAGGTGAATCCTTCTTTTTGCTCGATGCCACATCAACGTGATGCACAAGTATTTTTGGAATTACAAAGGATGGGTAAGCTCATAAAGCAATGGTTGAATTACCCTTTACTTCCAAGTTCGCCTCACAACTATTTACCGACTAAGGAATATATGGTGAGATCCATCAAGTTTTGGCTAAACCATTATGTGATGTTGGTGCAATGCAGTCAACAATTGAAGTTTTTAAGTCAAGGATTGAAGAAAGATCAAGATATGAAGCATGAAGAAAGTATATGTTCAAAGGATGAAGATGTGTATACATATGTACATTAATTCAGAGATAGCTCACTTATACTTTTGTATGGTTATGAGCTTGTACATATTTGCCTATATATACAAGTAACAATGTCAGGACAAATATGAGAGAGCATGTGAATAGAGAAATAAGAAGTTGTATGAGTCATTAGACACTTTAGAAGTAAGTAAGATCTCTCTCATCATTCAGATGTAAAGTTTTCCAGAAATGAAGAAAAGTTGCACCAGATATTTCTGAGAGTTCTCCTTCTGTGTTGAATCTTTCGTGAAATGCTTTTGTACAAGTCTAAGTCTATAGTTGATTGACCTCTCTACAAGTTTTGAGCTTTTAATTGTAAACAGATTGTGAGAATTATGAGCAGGAACATTCATATGTGAAGAAGTGTTGAGTGTCTTTTGAAATAGGTGCAATCTCAATGGTCAAAGAATTGATCAGTTCTCAGTGCACAGTGTAAAGTTTTGCACAAATGAGGAGTCAAAATCTGAGTTGGAAGGTAAGGCATATATGGCTAAAATCATTTGCATAAATGGTTCTAGTTTGAGAGAACCAAGCTTTAGAAGTTGCAGGCATCAAAGTCGACTGTAAAGAACTACAATTTTAGACATAGGTGACTTGTTAAGATCATTTCTCAACATCTGCTGAGTCTTTTGGGATGATTTAACTTGGAGGAGGTGCGTAAACTATAGGCAACACCTTATGCAAAGTTTTATAAAAAACGTTATACATTTGATAAGTCAATGAGTGAGTTATGTGCAGCAGACCTTCTGTGTAGTCACCTTCTTCACAGTTTGTTCAAAATTTTGATAATTGATCATTGATCCTCTAAATTGGTAAAGGTTTTGAGTTACTCTTGATATAGAAGTGCTCTAACTTCAAGAGTAGCTTGTTCTTTTTGGAAATTAACACTCTCCATCAGTGATATCAGAGAAGGAAGTATCAAAATTGAAGAACGGAGGACCTCGACTGCTGCAGTCATAAAGAATTCAACATTTGAAGATTCAAAAGGTGAAAGCTTGAAACCAAAGTTTGAGAAGGAGGACAGAAGATATCAAGGAAGACAAAAGGAACTTCATTCGAAGCAAAGGTAACCTTATTCCTCATAAATCTTGAAGGATTTAATTCATAGGTGAAGAAAGGATGCGAGATTCTCTTTAGATAGAGAAATTGGATAGAGAGAACTATCCAGCATGGTCAATAAGGATGGAAGCTCATCTTATGAGCAAAGACTTGATAGGTTATATCAGAGGTGAAGAGGAAAAGCCTCAGTTCAGAGATCCTAGTGTTCCAACTAGGGAGGAATTATCAGATTTGAAGACTTGGATGAAGAGAGATGCTCAAGCCAGGAGCATTGTCTACATGGTAGTTAATTACTACTTGCTACCTCACATTAGAGGTCTTGAAAGTGCAAGTGATATATGGAATGCTTTGGAGGAGCATTTCCAAAACACCACAAAGTCAAGGAAGGCATCCTTGTGGGTAGAATTTACCACATTCAAGAAGAAGGCCTCTCAATCCATCTCAAATTATGTAACAAGAATGAAGGACATTGCAGATGTAGTAGGAGAAGTTGATGAAGATATTGAGGAGGATAAATTGGTAAGTCAAATCCTCACAGGTTTGAGAGGTGATGACAAATGGAAGCCATTCATTTTGTCTACTGAATTATCACTAGATCATTTTACTCTTGTTTTAAATCAGTTGCTAGGACACATGTTAACCTTTGAGCAGGATGTCAAAGGTGATGGTGATAAAAGTGCAGGTCATGCAATGTATTCAAAGGATAAGAAGAAGAATAGCAAAGGGAAGCAACAAGCAAATGAAGATGAAGGTACAACTAGCCAAGCTAACTTCCTAAGAGGAAGAGGAGGTGGCAAAGGTAGAGGAAGAGGCAGAAGTAATAAAGATGGAGGCAAAGCTTGTTGGATTTGTGGTAAGACAAATCATTTAGCTAATGATTGTTGGCATAATACTCAGAATAATGGTGGATATAATCAGAACTTTAATTCAAGAGGAAGAGGTGGCAGAAATCAAAGAGGTAATTTCAGAGGTAGAGGTAGTAGAGGCTACTTTGGAAGAAATGCAGGTAGAGGATTCCAAAGTCAACAATACAACAATACCTACTACAATTATGCTTCAGATTAGAAGGAGGATTCAACATTGATAATGAATGCAACTTGTGAAAGGCAAAGTGAAGACCAAAGAGTCTTCTACATTGACTCACGGTGTAGCAATCACCTGAGTGGTAACATAGCTTTGATGACTGATTTGGAGAATAAGGTAACTAATCATGCTCAAACAGGTGACAATACAAAGCCCAATGTGAAGTCAATTGGATCAGTGAAGGCCAAGGATGGAAGTATTCTCTTGAGTAAGGTTTTGTATGTTCCGACAATCCCAAAGAATCTGATAAGTGTAGGACAAATTGTTGAAAAAGGTTATGAAGTTAGGTTCACTAATGAAGGAGTTTTTGTGGAAGACCCTAGCAATGGGTATAAACAAATTGTTTCAGGGAAGAAAGAAGGAATATTGTTCACATTGAAGATTCAAGGTAACATTGGTCATGCCTTGTACACCTATGGAGGACATAAGATCTCAGAGTTAGATCTTTGGCACAAAAGGCTTGGACATTTTAATGAAAGAGGTATTAAAGATATGGTTAACAATGGTTCAGTGCTTGGATTGCCTAATGTTGTAGGTCAACATATGACATACAAATGTGAGGCATGTCAATTAGGTAAGGCTCATAAGCAATCTTATTCCAAGCATGGTTTTATGTATTCAGAGAAGCTTGAATTGGTACACATAGGTGTGTGGGGACCATCAAAGGATTTCAGTATCAATGGTTCAAGGTATTATGTGATTTATGTTGATGATGCTACTAGATGGATCACTATCTATGTGATCAAAGATAAGTTAGAGGTATTCAATACATTCAAACATTATCATATGTATCCAGAGATAATTACAGGTCAAAAGTTGAAGAGACTAAGGTCAGATGGAGGGGGAGAGTATTTCTCTAATGAGTTCAGTGATTACTTGTGGAATGTAGGTATAAAAAGGGAAATTACTTGCAGGTACTCTCCTCAACAAAATGGTGTAGCAGAAAGGAGGAATAGAACTCTTGTTGAGTTTTCAAGATCCATGATGAAGGAGAAAAATTGCCCAAATTATTTATGGGCTGAGGCTATAAATACAGCCACATATTTGGTCAATAGATTACCATGTAAAGCTTTGCAGGGTATGACACCATATGAGGCATGGTGGGGTAAGAGACCTACTCTAGATCATTGCAAAGTATTTGGATGTTTGGCATATGCATATGTGCCATCTCAATTGAGGCACAAATTGGATCCCAAAGCTGAAAAGTATGTGTTCATTGGATATGATGATAAGTAGATGGGATATAGGTTGTGGAGTCCATCCACAAAACAATTCCTTGTGTCAAAGGATGTTACATTTGATGAGCAAGGTACTTGGTATGCAGGTACAATCAATATTTATGCAGGTGATGAAGAAGTTGTGAATCAGAAGAAAGGTAAATCAAAGGTTCAAATATTTGATGAAGAGGAGAACAATGAAGTACAGGTTGAAGTTGAAGAAGTGCCAAGGTTTGATCCAGAATGTGATGAACCAGAAACCTCAAGAAGTGGAGAACTCAGAAGTTCATCAAGACACAAATGGCAACCTACAAGGTATAGCTATGACACTTCTTTTTTCGCTACCAAAGATTGTGCTTATATGATAAAGGCAGATGAAGACCCTTCTACATATGAAGAGGCAAAAGGTAAGGAAAATTGGGAGAAAGCTATGCAAGAAGAGTATGATGCATTGATGGAAAATGAGACATGGGATTTGGTTCCTAAACCAAATAGTCAGAAGATCATTGGATGTAAATGGGTCTACAAGACAAAGAGGTTTGCAGATGGAAGTGTGTCTAGGTATAAAGCTAGACTTGTTGTGAAAGGGTTTGCTCAGACATATGGTATAGATTATGATGAGACCTATAGTCCTGTGGCAAAGATGACAACCATCAGGACACTCATAGCTATTGCTGCATGTAAAGGTTGGAAATTATGTCAATTAGATGTGAAGAATGCTTTTCTAAATGGTTACGTTTCAGATGATGTTTTCATGGAGCAACCACAAGGATTCAGAAATTAAAGATATCCAGATCATGTATGTAAGCTCAAGAGAGCTTTGTATGGTTTGAAGCAGGCCCCATTGCCATGGAATTATAGACTTGTGAAGTTCTTGAAAGAATTTGGGTTTCAAGTATCTAAGGCAGATAGTAGCTTGCTTGTTAAAGAAAATGATGATGGGTTCATTTACATGTGCATATATGTTGATGATATAATTCTTACATGTACATATGAGAAAGGCATTCAAAGCCTAAAGAAGCAAACGGAGAAAGAGTTCAAGATTAGTGACTTGGGAGACTTGTCATGTTTCTTGGGCATGGAGATCTCATATACTCAACATGGAGTGTATGTAACTCAAGAAAGGTATTTGAAAAACTTGTTGAACAAGTTTAAAATGGATGATTGCAAGGTAGCACCTACTCCAATGGAGGTGAATCACAAATTGACCAGATATGGAGGAGAAGAATTCAAGGATATGAAGCTATATCAAAGTTTGGTTGGTAGTCTAATCTATGCTACATTAACTAGGCCTGATTTGTCATATGCAGTTGGAGTATTATCTCAATTCATGCATTGTCCTAGGAAAGAACATTGGTATGCAGGACAAAGAGTGTTGAGGTACATTAATGGTACACTCAAAGAAGGTTTGTATTATGGTTTTACATCAGATACAAACATCAAGATATATAGTGATACAGATTGGGCAGGTAATCCTGATGACAAGAGATCAACTTATGGATACTTGTGTTATGTGGGAGATAAGTTAATTTCATGGTGTTCAAAGAAGCAACACACAGTTGCTTTATCATCCACAGAGGATGAGTACAAAGGTATGGTTGAAGCTGCAAAGGAAGTGATATGGCTTAAAACTCTTATGAAGAGTTTTGACATCATCCAGAGTATACCCACTATTCATGGAGATAACATGAGTTCATTGTATTTAGCTGCTAATCCTGTTTTTCATGCCAGGACTAAACATATTGAGATTCAATATCACTTTCTAAGAGAGAAAGTAATGGATAAGGAGATTGAAGTAATACATACTTCAACAAAAGATCATATAGCTGATATGCTAACCAAGAGCTTGGATGGACCAAAGCTACAGAAATTCAAAGACATGACAGGAATAAAGAAGATAGAGAAAACCTCAATTGATGATTGAGGGGGAGCTGTTGGTGCAAGGCAATCAACAATTGAAGTTTTGAAGTCAAGGATTGAAGAAAAGATCAAGATATGAAACATGAAGAAAGTATATGTTCAAAGGATGAAGATGTGTATACATATGTACATTAATTCAAAGATAGCTCACTTATACTTTTGTATGGTTATGAGCTTGTACATATTTGCCTATATATACAAGTAAAAATGTCAGGACAAATATGAGAGAGCATGTGAATAGAGAAATTAGAAGTTTTATGAGTCATTAGACACTTTATAAGTGAGTAAGATATCTCTCATCACTCAGATGTAAAGTTTTCCAGAAAGGAAGAAAAGTTTCACCCGATATTTTTGAGAGTTCTCCTTTTGTGTTGAATCTTTTGTCAAATGCTTTTGTGCAAGTCTAAGTCTATAGTTGATTGACCTCTGTACAAGTTTTCAGCTTTTAATTGTAAACAGGCTGTGAGAATTATGAGTAGGAACATTCATATGTGAAGAAGTGTTGAGTGTCTTCTGAAACAGGCGCAATCTCGATGGTCAAAGAATTGATAATTTCTCAGTGCATAGTGTAAAGTTTTGCACAAATGAGGAGTCAAAATCTAATTTGGAAGGTAAGCCATCTATGGCTAAAAGCATTTGCATAAATGGGTTCTAGTTTGAGAGAACCAAGCTTTAGAAGTTGCAGGTGTCAAAGTCGATTGTAAAGAATTACAGTTTTAGACATAGGTGACTTGTTAAGATCATTTCTCAACATCTACTGAGTCTTTTGGAATGATTTAACTTGGAGGAGGTGCAAAAACTATAGACAACACCTTATGCAAAGTTTTATAAAAAACTTTATACATTTGATAAGTCAATGAGTGAGTTATGTGCAGCAGACTTTCTGTGTAGTCACCTTCTTCACAGTTTGTTCAAAATTTTGATAATTGATCATTGATCCTCTAAATTGGTAAAGGTTTTGAGTTACTCTTGATATAGAGGTGCTCTAACTTCAAGAGTAACTTGTTCTTTTGGAGATTAACACTCTCCATCATGTGATAGTACCCGATCTCACTATAAAGATGACCAATAAAATCCTTAGTATGATACTCACATTACTCAAAGTTTTTAAGCATGCAGAATATATAGTTTTGAATTTCATCGGCATTGACCAAGGCACAAATATCCTTATTTTGTATCTATCTGTTATGCCTAGTCATCCTACAATTATGGAATATTACTCCAGGCTTATATTTTTGTCGAGCCCATACACACAAATTTTTGAGGAAGCATTTTTTATAGGATTTTTTGAGATTGACTCATATATTTTCTTGAAAACATCAACTAATCTGAATGCCAGACTTGTGGCATATGAATTAACCTTCTTTGCAGACCATAGACAAGCACCACATGATGGTGTAAAAGTAGAACAATGGAAGCAACTCATGATACATGAGGCCAATCTGCTTAATGAAACAAAGCAAAAAGTGTATAGGACATACTCCCGTTGACATCCAAAGCCTGTCGAGAACGATAGAGTTCAGGAGGGGGTAGTGTTGAAGGAGAGTCAAGAAAAAAGAAAAGAAGAAGAAAACCAAGAAATATGTGCCATCACAATTGAGGCATAAATTGGAACCTAAAGCAGAGAAGTATGTATTCATTGGTTATGATGACAAGCAAATGGGTTATAGGTTGTGGAGTCCATCCACAACGCAATTCCTTGTGTCTAAGGATGTTACATTTGATGAGTAGGGTACTTGGTATGCAAGTACACTTAATGTTCATGCAGATGTTGAAGAAGTTGTGAATCAAAAGAAAGGTAAATCAAAGGTTCAGATATTTGATGAAGAGGAGAATAATGAAGTACAGGTTGAAGTTGAAGAAGTGCCAAGGTTTGATCGAGAATGTGATGAACCAGAAACTTCAAGAAATGGAGAACTCAGAAGGTCATCTAGGCACAAATGGCAACCTACAAGGTATAGCTATGATACTTCATTCTTGACTACTAAAGATTATGCTTACATGTTAAAAGCAGATGAAGATCCATCCACATATGATGAAGCTAAAGGAAAGAAGAATTGGGAAAAAGCTATGCAAGAGGAATATGATGCATTGATGGAAAATGAGACTTGGGATTCCTAAACCAAATAGCCAGAAGATCATTGGATGTAAATGGGTCTACAAAACAAAAAGGTTTGCAGATGGAAGTGTATCTAGGTACAAAGCCAGGCTTGTTGTAAAGGGATATGCACAGACATATGGTGTGGACTATGATGAAACTTATAGTCATGTTGCAAAGATGACAACCATAAGGACTCTCATAGCAATTGTTGCTTGCAAAGGTTGGAAATTATCTCAATTAGATGTGAAGAATGCATTTTTGAATGGTTTTATTTCAGATGAAGTCTGAAATAAAACCATTCAGATGAATGCATGGAACAACCAGATGGTTTCAAAGATCAAGTGTATCCAAATCATGTGTGTAAGCTCAAGAGAGCTTTGTATGGGTTGAAGCAGGCCCCAAGGGCATGGAATTATAGGCTTGTAAAGTTCTTAAAGGAACTTGGATTTCAAGCATCGAAGGCAGATAGTAGCTTGTTAGTCAAAGCAAGTGAGGATGGATTTATTTATGTTTGTATTTATGTTGATGACATAATACTTACAGGAACAGATGACAAAGGTATACACATGATTAAGAAGCAGATGGAGAAAGAATTCAAAATCAGTGATTTGGGAAATTTGTCATTCTTTTTGGGAATGGAGATTTCATATACTCAACATGGAGTATATGTAACTCAAGAAAGGTATCTGAAAAATTTGCTAACCAAATTTAAAATGGAAGACTACAGAATAGCACCAACTCCAATGGAAGTGAATCATAGATTGAGTAGATATGGAGGAGAGGAATTCAAAGATATGAAGCTCTATCAGAGTTTGGTGGGTAGCCTGATTTATGCTACATTAACAAGACCTGACTTATCATATGCAGTTGGAGTTCTATCTCAATTCATGCATTGTCCTAGAAAGGAACATTGGATTGCAGGACAAAGGGTACTTAGGTACATCAAGGGCACACTTAAAGAAGGTATGTATTATGGATTTACTTCAGATACAAGAGTCAAGATATACAGTGATGCAGATTGGGCAGATAATTTTGATGATAGAAGATCAACACATGGATACTTGTGTTATGTGGGAGATAAGCTAATTTCATGGTGCTCCAAGAAGCAACATACAGTTGCTTTATCATCTACAGAAGCAGAATACAAAGGCATGATAGAAGCTGCAAAGGAAGTAATATGGTTAAAGACTCTTATGAATAGTTTTGATATTGTTCAGAGTACTCCTATCATTTGTGGAGACAATATGAGTTCTTTATATTTGGCCGCAAATCCTGTGTTCCATGCTAGAACTAAACATATTGAGATTCAGTATCATTTTCTGAGAGAGAAGGTTGTTGATAAAGAAATAGAAGTTATGCATACTCCTACAAAAGATCATCTTGCAGATATGATGACAAAAAGCTTGGATGGACCAAGTTGCAGAGGTTTAAAGATATGGCAGGAATAAAGAAGATGCAGGTAATCACAATTGATGATTGAGGGGGAGTTGTTGGTGCAGGACAATCAACAATTGGTGATTATATAAAGCCTAGAAGTGAAGAAATGAAGAAAATATTGAAGTCCAACTTCATGGAGTAAAGAGGAGATTCAGATAGTAAAGTTCTTTAAAACATATGTACATTAGCTTTGTAAATACTTCAATATACTTGAAGTAATGGCGAATCAATACTCATATGTATATATAGATACGCGTAGATGGTAATATTAGAAGAATGAGATGAAGCATAGATGAAAAGATGATGTGTATTGGATGTATCATCCATCAGATGTATGAAGAGTTGAATAGAAAGAATGTTCAGAGAATTGCGCATCGATCTTTTCTCTAGTTCTCCTTCTGTGTTTGATTTTATCATAAATCCTTTTGTACACATCTAATTCCATAGTCAATCTATCTATGGTCAAAGTTTGAGAGTTCAATTGCAAACAGGCTGAGAGAATTTTGTGTAGGAACATCTATATGTGAGAAAGTGTCGAGTGTCTTCTGAAACAGGCACAATTTCGATGGTCAAAGAGATGATCAGTTCTCAGTGCACAGTGTAAAGTTTTACACAAATGAGGAGTCAAAATCTAAGTTGGAAGGTAAGCCACATATGGCTAAAAGCATTTGCTTAAATGGGTTCTAGATTGGGAGAACTATGTGTTAGAAGTTGTCGGTGTCAAAATCGACTCTACAGGAAGGCAGTTTCAGACATAGGTAGATTGTTTGAAGCATTTCTCATAATCTACTGAAGCTTTTGAAGTGTTTTAACTTGGAGGAGGTGTGGAAACTCTATACAACACATTCTACAAAGTTTCATCAGAAACTTTACACAAATGATTAATCAATGAGTGATTAATGTGCAACAGACTTTTCTGTGAAATGACTTTCTTCACAGTTAGCTAATTTCTTGATAGTTTGGTGATTGTCTTCCAAAATTGGTTGGAGTTTAAAGTTATTCTTGATATAGAGGTGGTCTAACATCAAGGATAGCTTGTTCTTTTGGAGATTAACACTCTCCATCAAATACATGTTCCAGATTTTTACTTTCAATTTTTGCTTCCTTCATGACTTTGACTACTTGATCTTCAAAATCTTCAGTAAGCTGGGACACCAGTAGTGCTCGCTCATGCCGGCTTAGTTCTGCAATATCCCGAGTATGTCTTTCAGTGTAGGTCTCTGTGTCCTCCCTTATCGGTGAATGATGTAAGGGGGGAGAAAGAGGACATACCTCAATCTCCTCAGTATCCGCTGTGGAGTGTGGAACTACTAGTGTCCCCTCATTGACCTGTTGTGCTAATTGACTTTGCAATTGCTTTATTAAGTCATCCTTTTCTTTAATCTCTTCGGTTGCTTTCATAATTGTTTCCCTGTTTTTGAGGAGCTCTTCTCCTATGGCAGCAAGTTGATTCGCATCTTCATTGCATTGTTTAAAGTACTGATTTTTTGTTGTCTTCCATTTCTTTCTAAGCTCAACGGTGTCATTCATATATCATGTCTCCCAATCGGCTATGATGGCTTGCTCCTGTTTTTGCTGATCTTCATACTTTGTTATTCGCTCTTCCAATGCTCGTGTGTCTTTCTCGGTCACTTCAGGAGCTTGGTTGGTTGCACAATAGGGTTGTCATTAGTTCTTTATTCCTGTTCCATAAATTATTTGCCTCATCCATGTACACCTTGATTTGAGATTCAAGAATTTTACTTCTAGTATTCATGCGGGCCTTTTCTGCCTCTCTCGCCTCATACCTGCTTTGTAAATCTTTTAATTGTTCTTTTAGCTTCTGATTTTCCATTTCTAGTGTATTGCATTGATGCTTGGCCTCTTGGACTTCTGCCTCTTTCTCTTCTATTATCGTTTGTGCTTGAATTAATTGGGTAGATAGATTCTCACATATTTCTTGAAATTGATTTCTTTCCCGCCTTGCTTTGTCGTAGTCATCATCATCCTCAAGCATTAGCTATTGAGTACTCATTGCAGTTTGTATCATTTGTTGTACTACTGGCTTGAGCTGAGTGACATCCACGTTTAACAATGTCTTTGGAATGCTTGGAGCTTCCCCGGTGCATACGTCTTTTCCTTGCTCCACGTGTATGGTCTCGTTATGTGGTTGCCTTATTTGGAGTTGTACTTCATGCTCTCTTCTTTCCTCTTCCTTATTAATAGATTTTGTGGCACTCCCTTGAAATGTGACATCCATAGGAGAGGGTTCTGCCACTACTCTTATGGGTGTGAAGGGTTCCGATTCCTCAACTGTATTTTCAACCTTGTCTTCCTTGGGGTGTTTTAACATGACCTCTCCAGCCAGCTGTGTCTCTTTGATTTGGATGTTAGATGCTTCATTCAACTTGATTATATGTACTCCTAGCTCAAAGAGCCGTTCTTGAATGTATGGAGTCATATTGACTTGATTCCCAATTTGTTTGATTGCATGTGAAAACATTTGCACAATGATCTTTTGCGGTGCAGTGTATCTGTGCATGTTGGGAAAGCAAAAATGTTGGCAAATTAGTCTCACTTCCTCCTCTATGTCAATGCAATTTATATTTGTGAACGTCCTGGTCTTTGCTCCCCGACTTTCCTCTTTCAAAACAGTATTCCAGTCCTTTTCCCATCTGAAAGCTTCCTTAATTAGGTCATGTGTGAATTGTATAATGACCCATCCCCTACTGCATCTAGTACTCTTGCTTTCGGCACCAATGGATCATGCAATGCTGGCTGCAAGGTATTCATGACTTGTGTACAGCGTTGGAAGTCAGGTTTGTATATCGTAATTCAAAGTACTTGTGAATGCCCACTTTCTTCATAATGTCCACCGTCGACGGAAGTTCATGCACTACCTTGAAGTCTTGGGAAATTATTGGAAACTGATGGTCAGTGTCCATAATTTTGATTGTCACTAGAAACAAATAATCCCCTGCTCGTTGATCTTCCCTAAACCAGTGACCTTTTGCTTTAGTCATGCTTTGTAGGGGAAATTCCAGTACTTCCTCTTGAATGGTTGCTTCAGAGTCTTCAGAAGCCATTTGCACTTGTAATGAGAAGAGCATTAGCTTCCTAAAGAAAGCATGTCTTTAGTGATGTGTATTGTGATGACATATGGTTCATGGCATCACTCCGTTCCCCTTTCTTACATAAGTAAGATCTCTTACCACATATTTTTTTATTTTCACTTTCTGAAAGAAAACAAGAATTAGTAGGTCCATAGTAGGTCCATTCCTATGGAAGTAGAATCTACGACCTATTCCCAAGTGGGGAATGTGCACCACTAATTTTGTTACACGCGTTGTGTGATGCATGGCCTCGTAATGTGGCCATGTCATGCATACTTCAGGTGCATTTGATGCTTCATGTGTACAAACAGAATCCTTTTGGTTCTATGGTTCTAGTTTTTGCTGCCTCTTGGGTCTCCATATCCATTTTGTAATTGAAGTTTGAGGCCTTGTCTTTTCTTTGTTTTGTCGCGCTCCATGTGTTTCCTCTTTCTTCTTTGAAGTCTGATTGGTTGGCTTTATGGTCCTGTTTTGTCGATATAATGTTTCTTCTTACTTGTCTATCTCTTGATTTGCCATCTGTCTGACCTTCTTTGGAATCCATATTTGTTGCCGTGTTCTTTGAGCTTCTACCAATGACTTTAGAAGCCAGACTCTCAAAAGTTTCTTTGGTCCCATCTATGATGAAGAGCAACCCTTGTTTGCCCTTGTCTTGATAGGATGAATGATTGATATTGGTATGGACTTCTCTGATTCCTTTACTCAATCCTTGCGAACCCATTGCAGATTAGCACATCCTGATTGTGATAATCTGACAGTGGACTTCCATGTTGATGATCTCCCTTTGTTGTAGATTACTATAGGAGTGTTGTCCTCATCATTTCTCTTTGTTTCACCGTTCATGTAGGATGGTGTTGCTCTAGCACAATGGTGAGAACCACGTTAAGAAGCTCCACCTCCTTAATGCCAATCCGCGGAAGAGATAGGAGTGATATGAAGATCGTGAATGTGAGATGAGGTGAGAGTGAAGGTGAGAAGCATAGAAATGCACACACACATACACACACACTACGAAGAGACAAGCAAGACACAATGGAAGGTGAGAAATCAACTCTATTGCTCAAGAACACTCTTACAAGCTCAAAATAGCTCTAGCTCATACAAGTATACACTAGCTAACCTCAAAAATGAGCTCTCTAGCTCTTTTTATAGTTTCTAGATTAGTTTTGACCGGTTTCACATATAGTGACCAGCATAGTTAAAAAATAGGTCCTATGCGCTATTTGAGAGGGTAAACGGTGTCTAAAAATAACCAAAATTGATACGCTCATTCTACCTAAGCTCCTCAAGCTCGAGGACTCCTCGGCTTGCACAAAATGGAGCAAGAAATTAAGAAAAGTGTTTTTCTATATTACATATGTTACAATAGTGATAAAAATCATTGTTGGAGGTTTTTGAAAAGTATTTTAAAACATAATTCTTTGAAGAATTGATTCGACTGACTCCCTGCTCTGCCTTTACATGCTTCCGCATCTTCTATGCCTCTGGCTACTGCCAACACCCCCCTCCCTCTCGCTTCTGTCGTCCTCGACAGAACCTTGTTGTGCGGCCTGTTGGATGTAGTTCTGTAGTAGTTCCTGAGCGAGGGTGTGTTCTGATATTCGAATGCCTCGGGCCAAATCTGCCTCGAGTTTCTCCCAATCAATTGGTTGCGGTTCATCGGGTGGTGGGAGTCAATAATGTGTGGAATATACCATCTGTTCACAGGCGAATAGCTGCAATAGGTGGGTTGGCCTGCTGATGAACACTTCTGAATGGTATTCCCAAAAACCGGTTGTGAACATTTCTTCGAAGGTTTGCTTGTAGCACGCCGGTAAATATTTAATTCTGCAATGCCAGGCATAACACACCCGTAGCGATGGCGTTGTACTCATATCATATGCAAGATCTAGATTGCCATGCTCGAAGCCCGGGGTGTTTACATGAGGTGCCTTTACACGACGAAAGACTTTGAAAACCATTTGCATCATGTCAAAGATTTTGACAGTCATGTGCGCTGCTATATCGTCCATGTGTTTCAAGCGAGGGAACCAGTGACGAATCGTGGCCATCATGTATCCCACTGTCGGTAGTTCTATGGGTGGCTTGAAATATGGGTAATTTAACCAATCCTGGCACTGCTTGTTGTTTTGTACTTTAATAGCAAATGCTGTCCAGGAGCGGCGACATGGCACTGGTCCCCAACATGGGTTGTATTTCAAATGTAGTGGTGCCTTTACCCAAGTACTCATCATCTCAGGATATTCTTGTAAAAGATCTTTACGCCACTCTGGTTGATAAATCTCGCCTTGCTGCGCATCCAGTGGCAAATCATCAGGCTCAAACTGAGTAGCGTGAGATGGTTTCTTGCCTGTTTCTTTCTCTATGGCCAACTGATACTCGACCATTAGCATAAAATACGGTTTGTACTGTAGCTCATGCCCTGATATGTATCTGCGAGGGGCCAAGTGAGCGAAGTAGGGTGACTGTAAAATTCTTTCCTCAGTCATTGCCATTGCGTGTAGCTGTGCCTCTACTCGTGCTGAGTGGGTGGTTCCAAGCTCTTCAACTGTCTTCATCCATGCGGGGGTTGGAAGCTCATAAGTCATCTAGCCTTCAGCCGTGACTCATCCGCCTGGGATGGGTTGTGGTTCGTAGGCTTCTTCAAAGGTTTCCTCCATCGGAATGGTTACATTTTCTTCATCGGCTGGGAGCTCTGGTGGGGAATCCGGCCTTGGTGGTGCTTCGTATATAGCTATCCTTGATTCAAGAGTTGATACATGGGCCCGTAATGCGTTGAGTTCCTCTAGGATGTCGGGAGATGGGTCCGTAGGAGCTGGTAATCCTTGTGTTGCTGGTAGTCCTTGTGTTGCAGGTGCTCTGAGCTGGAGTAGCTTATGATCATCTTTTAGCTTCTGATATTCTTCATTCATTCGATCGTATTCATCGAGCAATCTGATGTGATCATCGAGCAACATTTTCATTGATTCAGAGGGCACTGCTTTGAACTAGCTAGGACTTAATGGTTGGTCTGGATGATCGAGAGCAGCTTCTAAATTTTCTCTGTTCTGCTCTTGTAGCCGTTGGTTCTCTTCCTTTGCTGCTACTAGGTGTCTTCTGAGTAAACCCATGTTCCGTGTAAGCATCGCATTGCGAACTGTCTGGGCCCTTAACAAATTGTCAAGATCAGCAGTGGCCTCTTTGGCTTTCTCTTCACTTTCTACTTCTAGTTTGTGGTATGCCTCGCGTAATTCTTGGTACCGAGTATTCAATGATGCATTCTTAATCGACAATGAATTAAGTTGCGACTGCAAATCGTTGGTTGTCCTCTGCAGCTGCTGATAATTATTTCCAAGAGATGTGAACTCATCTCTTACTTGCGTCATACACGTGAACATCTGTCAAAATGTTGTGTCTATGGTGGGTGATAATATTAATGGTGTGCTAAGAGAAGATGCAGTGGGTGTAGATGCAAAGGGAACGGGGAATGGGGGTGGGAAAGTGGATGCTGTGGTGATTGTGGAAAATTGTGGTGTGCTTAAATATTGTGATGCCACAATTGAAGTGAGTGGAGGTGCAGTGGGGGGTGATATATCCATATCGCTGGATGTGGTGTCGAGTGCGGTGACGGTGAATAGTGGTGTGATCGTGGGTAAGTGTGTGGGTGTAAACACAGGATTTACAAAGGTTGAGGAGTAATTTACAGAGGGGTTGTCTTGGACGGCTTGGTGGAAAGGGGAAAGAGGGGTTACGGTGGGTCGGGGAGGTGAGACTGGGGAGAAGGTTAATGGAGGTGGGAATGGGAAAAGGGGTCTTGGAGGTGTGGGGAAGGATGGAAAAGATGGATGGAGAAATGGGTTGGATAGAAAGGTGGATGTGTTAGGGGGTGGACTAGGTTGAGTGGGTGCGGGAATTGTGGGATGAATGGGCATAAGGATGACTTCTGCTACTCCACCGGAGAAAGAGGATGTTGTTTTGGGAGAAGGGGGGTGAATAGGGGAGGCTGGATGGATGGGAGGTGAAGGAGGAGCATTTGGGGTGACAGGTACTTCAGTAACTGTGGAGGTATGTACAGTAGTAGCACAGGGTGGGGAATCTACGAGGATGGCTTCTTCTACCAAAGAGCCTTCAGGGACAAGACATGCTTCCTTGGCCTGTTCTGAAGACTGACCACCGGTGGGTACCCGAATATATTCACCAGGTTTGGTTAGTAGACGGATTCTGCAAGGATCATACTGCGGTAGCGGTTTTCTCTGCAAATATCTTAAGGCTTCAGTGGGTCCAACTGATTTGACAAGCTCTCTGAAACCTCTGATGTATACTTCTTCGAACCCGCCCGAGAAAAGCTCTTGTTCTATGAGGGTTTGGCTCTCTTCATCAGTCAACTTCTTATGCGCCCAAACCTTTTCCATAGTACGGTATAACTTTTTAATGGCCAGTGTATAAGCTGCTGCTTCGAAGGTTTCTTCTTCGTGTGTGCTCGTGTCACCTTGGGTGTCGGTTTGTTGTCCTTGTTCATCTGTTTGCACATGTTCTTGGGATTCATGAGTTCCCTGACTGGCTTCGTCATCGCCTTCATTTTCGTCGGTTTCTGTTCGTTCTTCCTCGGAACTAGACACTACTTGACCTTGTGGTTGATCTCGCGGTGTGGTAGGGTAGCTGGGCCTTTCATATTCCTGAGAGAAGATCTGGCCTTCTGAAAACTGAAATTCATTTGAAAATACATCCTGCATCTCAAAATCAAATGTGGTATTTGCTTGTTCTGTTTCTAAATGGGGTATCGGGAAAGAGAAAGCTTCCGCACCGATAGTGGTGGGAACTTCTGCCGTAGTGGTGGTAGGTCCTGGGACTGTGGCTGCTTGAGTAGTGACTGTGCTGGTAGTGCCCTCCGTTGTAACTGGTCTCGATAACCTTATGCGAATAGGTTGTACAGATGGAGTGGCTTCTGTCGGAGACTACTCTGGAGATGGTTGGGGTGAGGGTGATTCTGGCACCTGAAGGCAGGGGATAGTTCCTCTCATTTGCTTTCCTGCTCTTCCTTTGCTAGGCTTCCTAGCTTTCTTTGATGTCCCTTTAAATGCTTTCAGCTCCTCACTTGTCAATGCTCGCTCAATCGGAAAGTCATATGCTAAGCACATATATACAATTCTAGTCAGTGCGCAGCATCCATTGATGACCTTCTTTCTTTCCCATCTATGTTGTGCTAAATACATCTGATCAATGGTCCAGCTAGCTAGATCAACTGTCTGGGGTCCAATGCAAGATAAATACAAACCGAACCATATTTTTTTGTGAGGCATTGTGAATCTGTCCTGAGCAGGGAAAGCAAAATGCTGCATACATATCCGCAGTGGCTTTGAAAGCTCAGGTGTGATCGCCGAAATCTCTTCCCACTTAGTAATGTCCCCACGTTTCATAGGGTCAGGAACTAACCTTTTTCGCTCTAAGGGCGTGTGGGTTCCATGAATCTTGATGGTAGCTCGAATCAAATCTGTAGAAAGATAAAACCTTTTATATGGTGGATCGTTCACTAAGGATGGCAAAATAAAAGTTCCAGGCAGGTCCTTATTCTCTGAAGCTATCAAAGTGGTGATTAATTAATAGCATTTGTAGAAGTCATGTTTAGGCAAAGGGTCACTGAAATACTCTGTGAAGCCGGCTCTTGCCCAAACATGTGTTAAGTCTTGTGTGTTCTGTAGCCCTTCGAACTCTCTTGAGAAAAACTGATATTTGCCCCAGGTACGGTCATCAAAAGTCAAATTAGACTCAAATATAAACTCAGCATGCCAAGGGTCCTGCTAGCCCTTGAAACCAGTGAGAATTATGATGAATCTTCTCAGTATACCCTCGAGGAGGGTTGTCAATAGGCATGGGTCCTGGGAATCCTTGGAATTCTGGCGGTGGAGCTGTCGGATGGGACTCTGCGAGTAAAATACCGATAGGTGCTACAGGTGCGCTGGGGCCTGCTTCTGATGGTCCTTCTTCGGTTTGCATGATGATTGTCGTGCTAATGGAAAAGATCTGCTACAAAAGATTAGCACATTAGTATGGAAATTAATTATGATCCCATTAAGGTGAGACCGCAATCCCTTTCCATAGCCGATGTGTAACCCGTGTAGCCAAGTGTTGTGATGTGATTGATGCAATTTTCTTGCAGAACTTGTGGATTTATACAAGGTTGAGTTATGAATGAGTTATTACAAGGTTGTAGATTAGTCGGGGTGGTAGTTATGTTAGACAAGGGGTTAGGAGAAGACTTCTGGATACGTTTCGGTATCCACTTCCTAAGAGTTTGTGATCGGGTGATAGGTCTCTGCGGAGGGACAAAAGATGATATAGGATTTGGTGGTATGGAGGTCTGAAAAGATTTTCGAGGGGTATATTAGGGTTGAGCTATAGTACATGGTTTGGGTACCCAAATTTGCGTGGGTGTGGGTCTGTTCATAAGGTACTTCTTGGCGATCCAAATTTGTCGAATGTTCGAACTTGTAGAAGAAGGTCGAGGGGATGTTGGATATTGATTCTGCTTCTGCCTTGACTTCTTCTTGTCATTGTCTGCATGGTTGAAATCTGTTGGTGCTTTCTGTTCTTTTGGCACCCATATTTGTCTTGTGCCGCTTGCTTTGTGTTGCTGAGACTGCTTTCCTCTTTGCGTCGTCTGATGTTGCCGTCGGTCTGGGTTCCTTCGTAGTGGTTGACTCCTTTGTGGTTGAGGTTGAGAGGTCGGATGGACACTCTACTTTGGAAAAGAAGGGAGGTCCAACACTTGCGAAACCTACCCATTAGGAAGTGCTCCGTTTTGTACTTTTAATCTAGGCCAGTCCGCAGTAAGTGTGGAAGGATGGGCACCGCAGGGTGTTTTGCCCATGTGGACGCTGATGAAGTCCACCTGACCAAGCGGTTGGGCGGTTGCCCCTTCTAGTTTGCAGGAAGCCCAAGGGAAAATCTCTTGACGTCCTTTAGATTGACAATTGTCCATCGCCAACCCCACATGGGTTGGTGTAGACGTGACATGACTGATCCGACCAAAGATCTTCTGGTCTTCCGTCGCATGCATTTCATAGGGTCTAGGGCTACAAACCTCAGTCGGAATGCCATTAGGGAAGTCAAGCGGTATCACTCGCTTCTGATCTAAGGTTCCAATCTACAAGGAGCCTTGTCTAAGATTTAGGTCCACTGAGTGATCGTATAGCCAATCTTGGCCAAGGATTAGGGGTTCTATCAGGTCGTCGTCATGGCACACTAGTAGTTTCACTGTCAAGGTCACTTCGTTTATGAGGATAGGAAGATCCACCTCACCCATGCAAGGGGTTTCCATGCCTCTTAGCCCTATGAGGTATGCCTCAATTGGCCGCATTTCTATTCCTGAGTCCTTGTAGTGGGACCATCTAATTGCACTAGTCGCAGCACCTGAATCAATTAAAGCCCTGAGCTATTGGCAAGGGTTGCCGTACTCTAGCCTGACTGTAATGAATGGTCTCCTGTCCACTATGCTAAGATGAGTGGTTGACTTTACTTGACACATGGCCATGGGATATCTGGGTAATGTTTCCAGATGATTATAATGTTCTCTCCCTAGTCCTTGTCTTCTTAACTTCATGCGCTTAATGCGTTCTATAGCTTCTGCCTGAGCTTTAGCTCGTATTCTATTTTCTTCCTCCTTACGCTTCTTTGCCAATGTGAGTCGTCTAAGCATATCCTCAGTAAGAGGTTCTTGGTATAGCCTGACTCTACAGCCACTAATGTAATTAGGCATTATATCTCCTTCTAAAGTGGCTAATTGTACTGCTCCACTTGTCGAGAGTCTGTTGATGATCATAGGTCCATAACCTCGCTTTTCTAACTTCCGTGCGTGTTGTTTCAGCGTATATACTAGAACTAAATCTCCTTCTTTCAAGCCTTTATCTTTCACATGTGCATCAAAATATGCTTTCTGTCGCTTCTTTGCCGCGTATATTCCTGCTGCTGCTTTTAGCCTGGTTTCTCCTAATCGTTCCAAGTCCATTATTCTTGCTGATAATTCATGGCCGGTCCACTGATGTTCTTGTGCAACCTTAAGGGTCGGTATCAAGAAGTCCAAAGGAAGCACAGCATTCTGACCAAAAACCATCTGAAAGGGAGTTGCATTGAGTACGGTCTTGTAGGCCACTCGATATGCCCAAACAGCGTGGTGTAACTGTTTGTCCCAATCTGAATGTTTGTTGTTCACGAGTTTCGTCAGTACGTTACAAAGGGTCTTGTTAGTGCTTTTAGCCTGACCATTGGCTTGAGGATGATATGGTGCGGAGCTCTTGTGAATCACCATAAAATCCTGTAACAAATATTCAATGACTTGGTTTAGAAAGTGAGTTCCTCGATCGCTCACTAACTCTAAAGGCAATCCATATCTTGTAAAGACATTTTCAAATAAGAATTTTGCAGTCGTGTGAGCATCATTCTTTTTCGTGGCTTTTGCCTCTACCCATTTGGTGAGATAATCTGTGGCGATAATAATGTATTCAGCATGTGTACCTTTTGTAGGGGGGTCAATGGGTCCTACAAAGTCTATACCCCACTTAGAAAATGCATGTCCGCCCATCATGGGTTTCAATGGCATTTCATCTTTGCGAGTAGGAAATTGAGTTCTTTGGCACACATCACATCTCTTTACATAGGTATGTGCATCCATGTGAAGAGTGGGCCACCATAATCCTGCAAAGAGGATGGCTTTGATTATCCTATCGGGTCCAAAATGACCTCCTGCAACACCTTGGTGTGCAGTCTCTAGTACGCTCAAGTAATCACTCTCATGAACACATTGTCTTAGGTATCCATCTCTTCCTCTTTTGTATAGATTATCGCCAATAAGTGAATAGTCTTGAGCTTCCTGCTCTAGACTGCGTTGCCATGCTAAAGTCATTCCTTGAGGGAATGTGTTCGTCCTCAAGTACGTCACGAAAGGTTCACTCTAGTCTGGTGTGAGAGACACGTGATACAATGTAGCATGCTCTACTGGTGGTCTTTCACAACACACATGGCATTCTTTACACAATTTGTAGACATCTGCTTCCATTGAAGGCCAATATACTCCTAGTCTATGCAGAGTCTGCAAAGTACGATGTTTCGAATGATGTTGCTTTAATGCACCTACATGTGCTAATTGCAACCAATTTGCATGTTCTGATTCATCTACACAACAAGCAAGAATCTTTTGGTTGTCTTGTTTATATATACTTCCTGCTATGATTTGATATCTTTGAGACTTTGTAATCTCTCCTTCCTTGATCCTTATCTTAGGATTCTTGGGTCCATACGTGAGAATAGGGACTATCGGCTTAGCCCATTCTGGTGCTATCTCAAGGTTAAACAAGTATGCATCGGGTAACTCATCCACTATCCCTTGAGGAGCTTCTCATGAGGTTAATCTCGAGAGGTGGTCAGCTCTAAGATGTGTCTTTCCTTTCCTGACTACTACTTCAAAATCGTACTCCATGAGTAATAGAAACCAACGTATTAGTCGTCCTGTGTTACATGGCTTGTTGACTAGTACAATAGGGCTTGATGATCTGTAAAGAACTTGAATTTGTTGGCCAACAAGTAGTGCCTGAACTTCTTTACTGCGTAGATCATCCCTAATCGTTCTCCTTCCGTAGTGGTGTAATTTCTTTCTGCTGCGTTCAATTGTCTGCTCGCGTAAGCTATGGGGAGATCTATGTTACCTTCACTCGTGGGTTGTGCTAACACACATCCTATGGCGTAGTTGGATGCATCCACATGTACATGGAATGGCTTACTCCAATCCGGGGTTGTCAATATAGGTGCTGAGCACAAACGTCGTTTAAGTTCATTGAATGAATTCTCACATTCATCTGTTCATTCAAAATGGGTCAAAAGAGAGTACAAAGGCTTGGCTATGATTGCATACATGTGTATGAATCGTCTATAATAACCACAATGGCCCATAAATGCCTGTACTTCTTTTATGTTAGTTGGTCTAGGTAGATCGGCAATTACTTTCACCTTTTCTTCGTCCGTAGAGATTCCATTCTTTGACACAATGTGTCTTAGAATTTTGCCTTGTCTGACCATGAAAACGCACTTTTCTAGGTTCAAACAAACCTGATATTCTCGACATTTGTCAAATATTTGTCTTAACTTAGGGATATGTGTCTATCTTATATTCGAATGAGCACATAAGTCATCGACATAAACTTCCAAATTCTTGCATAAGAATTCCTTGAAAACATGACACATGAGTCGCTGGAAAGTGGCGGGTGCATTTGTTAAGCCAAATGGCATCACACAAAATGCAAATATGCCCCATTCAGAAACAAAAGCCGTCTTGTGTTGGTCTTCTGGAGCAATGGCTACTTGATTATAGCCTGAGAATCCATCAAGAAAGCTGTAAACTTCCTTGCCCGCAACTCTTTCCAATAAGTGTTCTGTGATAGGAAGAGGATAACTGTCTCTAATTGTGGCTGCATTAACTTTTTTAAGGTTAATACACACACACAATTTTCCATTTTTCTTGGGCACTACCACAATGGGGGATACCCATTCGGTATGCTCAATTTCGTAAATGAATCTTGCTTCTATCAAGCAATCTATCTCCTCTTTAATCTTCACAGCGTAGTTATCATTGTACGTGTATGGTTTCTGTTTCGTGGGTTTTGCATCTGGAGTCATAGGGATTCTATGAGAACATATGTCTGGGTCTACTCCTTTCAAACCTTTGTAGCTCCATGCAAAAACATCTCTATATTCGTGCAATAGGGCAACTAATTCTTCTTCTTCTTTAGTTGTCAAATCGTGCCCTATGTAGGTACATTTCTCTTCTTCTCCTTCTATGGCAACTATGATTTTCTTGGTTTTCTCTCGGTTATCATACACTTCTCCAATGTTATCTTTTCTGTTAGGCATTCGTACCATGATTCGTCTATCTTCTATTTCATACTTCTTGAAGTTCTCGGGAACTTCAAACAAGGATTCTTCTTTTTCTGGCATGGTTTATTTCTTCTTTCTTTTCTTGCCTTCACTCTTGCTAGTCACGAGTGGCTAATCTCACCTCATTTGTAATTTCTTCGTGTGTCTGAGGATGAGTTTCTACTTCGTAAAAATATTCTTCTTCTGATGCAAAGGGTGGGTCCATGATAATTGATTCTAAATCGAAGTCACTTGCATCCTCAAATGCATCAATGCTAGGTTCACATTCTTCTATAATCGCATCACACCTGATTGGCTCTATCGTGAAAACTGAAATGTCATAGCCATCCTCGTCACAGTGGGGTCTCCATTGTTCTTCATTGATGGCTACATCCATGGTTGCTAAGATTTCTACCCAACCATGAGGTTCGAATTCTTCATCTGAGAATACTACTGGTGCATAAGCTGGGTCTTGAAGGGTTCTTGGATGTTGTTCTGCACCTAAGGTCCTGGCTTCCAACCTTTCTTCCTCTTGTTTTGCTACCTTACACATCCATAGATGAGTATCCTCGTGTAACCATGAGGGGTCTGATTCTAAAGAGTGTACTGATTTTGTTTCTACTGGTGTCTTATGGATGGTATTCCATTGTATTGGGGGTACATCTTGATGTGAATAGTCTTTAAGATTGACTTTAGTAGTCACTCCTAAATGTTGCAAGTACAAAGAATTAGTTCCCCAATCTTGTACAATTTGCAACTGACGCATGAATTGTAAGCATGATTTTTCGCAAAGTCACAAATGGCGAAGGTATGCTCAAACTCTACACAAGTGGTGAGAGATATGCCTTCTAGTAAGCCTAAAGGTTTTTCTATATGTCCATCAGCCATTTGTAGCTTCATCCTGGTAGGTCTGAGTGCTGGCTTACCCCAACGTTTCCATAAAGCGGTGGTAGCAATGGCTACTCCGGCTCCTAAATCTAAGATGGCTTTCGTGGTGTAGCCCTGATGAGTTATTGGAAGATAAGTATTACCTTCCTCTCCTTCACTTACATCTCTAATCTTTTCTACTCGTATCTCTGGTACCTTCTTATGTGATCCTATCTGAGAGGAAGTTGTAGCAAGCTCAGGGAATTGATTTGCTACATGTTTCCACAGTTCTGGTTCTACCTTTAACAACTCCTCTAGAGTGAGATTACATTGAACTTTAGTGTTCTTGATCACTTCCGTGTTTCTTGGGATTACTGATTCTTTATTCCTCACTATGATCGTGGGTGCTCTCATACTTATAGACTTTGCTTCCCAAGGTCCTGTGAACTGAGGTAATTCTTGTAAAGAATTGGATTCAAATCCTGTGTGTTCACTCAGTTGTTCTTCCTCTACATCATCGTGAGGGGATATCTTGGGGAAATTGCTCCTGCAAGTCGTCTATTTCTTGAATAGGAGGATGGGTTCCTTGTTCTTTTCTCCATTTCTCTTCTTGGATTTCTCTCAAAAATTCATGTGAGTACCTATGTATGGAAGACATGTTGTCTTGACTTTCTGTATTGGGTACTTGAGATAGGGATGGTGCATTTCTTTCCTGTGTCTCTGGGATGATAGGATTCCTATACTGATCCTTTTTCTCTTTGCTTTCTATCAAGTATTCTAGCCTCTCCATTAGTCCTTGAAAGTGTGGTTCCGGTTTTGCCATGTTATTCCAATTAAGATATCTAGAGGCTTCGAACAAAGCTTGTGCTAATTCTACCATCTTCATGCAAAGTTTAGTTCTCTCAATTTCTAAGTCTACTCGAGGGTAGTTCTTACTCATTTTAGCTACTTGAGGTCCCTCTTTTAATCTAGCCTGATATGTACGAAACATCATGTCTAGGTTTTCCGATATGGGTTCCGCTAAAACTGATCCTGATTTCTGAGCTGGGTTCTCTTTATTCAACTCCTGTGAAGTCAATTCTAGGATTTTGGCTCTAGATTCCTTGAGACTTCCTTCCAACTCAGTTATCTTTTTACTCCACTTTCTCTTGATTCTTTCTCTGGAATCTTTCCAAGATTTTGTCTTTTTACTACTAGATTCTGCAACTTCACTACTTCCGGCTACTTTCTCCTGATTAAGCTATTGGTTCTGTAAGAGCACCTGGGCTCTTGTTATAGCTTGGATAGGCACGTATGTAGGGTTAGATCCATCTACGTTGTTTACAATACCTATCACATTGATTGGTGTCACATTTGAAGCATTCACAGGGTTCTTAGGACAATCTTTGATTATGTGCTCTTTGCCACAATCGGCACAAAAGCCTTGTATGTTATAGTATTGAGACTGTCCCGACATAGGAGGATGTGGACAATCCTTTATGAAATGATCTCCTTGGCACCTAAAGCATGGTCCTCTAGGGCCTTATGGTCTCTGTTGTCTTACTTGGGGCCGCGGGTTTGGATTTGTGTACATCACATTAGCATAGTCGGGCTCCCAACTCGGTTCCACTGGTGGACTATCATAATGATATGTCTCCACATGTTCTGGTGACTCCGTGTAATAAGCGGGTGGACTATCTACATGACTAGAGTCAAAACTGTTTGAGTTCGGGTCACTCTCTGTGATCAAGGGTGAAGAAGGCACTAAGGCCCTACTTAGGTTCTCTTTTGCGGCAGCGTATTTCACTGAGATGACATTCGTTGGTGGGGGTGGCTGCTGAGCTAAAACAGGTTGAGGTCTTTGTTGAGCCTGATACGGGTAGTTCTGAGGAGGCCTATAGTAATATGGCTGAGCATTGTATTGGCCTTGATACCTACTTGGCTGCGGGTATGCTTGCGGGTAGTTCTGTCTTACTGCTTGTTTGTTGTATGGGCAGTCTTGGGCCGTGTGATTTGTGTATCTTCTCTCAATCGTACAGTATTGGCCACTAGGGTTGTCTTGCGGTTGTGTTGCATTGGGACACACGTTCGCCAAATGATTTCCACCACAGGTGTAACAACGTACGTTAGTTGTTAACTTGGGCATCTGTTTACTAGAAACTCCTAGTTTCTGGGCCACTTTTTCTGCTAGGTCTTCTATTGAGCTAGACAATTTTGTGGATGCTAGAGATGAAGAATCTGAATCTTTATAGACCTTTGAGAGTTCCAACTCGTCTCCTAAGTTGTCCTCAATGTCTATGCAAATTCTCACACACTGCTCTAGCGTTCTGGGTTCTTTCAAGTATACATAGGAGCGTAGTTTAGAGCTCAACAAGCCGTCTAAAAACAATGACACTTGTTTGGCCTGTGAGGGTAATTCTTGCATTGGACATCTTTCACCATATTGTCTAAACCTACGTCCTGCCAGTCTAACTGTTTCTTGAGGGGTCTGTTTGAAGCTATGAATCAACGAAGACGTGTCATGTCTGATCCCACTTTTAGAGAATTCAATGATGAATGACTCTAAAAAGTGATGGATGTCTCTAAATTGCCTTTGTTGCAATGGTTGGAACCAAGTTAAAGCGGTATTCTTTAACGTTAGTCCAAATGCGTTGTATTGCATGAACATGTCTTCGACTTGCTCGGCTCGTAGCACTTGCTTAAATTCCGCTACATGGTCATAGGGATCTCCTGTCCCATCAAAGTAGTTTTTCATGGATTTCACTAGTTGAGTGGGTCTCAGTATTCTCGCGTGTTCACGAGGTCTAGGTAGAGGAAAATCATCTCTACCACCTAGTATTCTTTGTCTATCCACTCTATCTGGGTCTATGGTGGTTCTATCCCTCCCTATGGGATGATTGAAACTTACTTCGGGTCTTTCTTTATATTTCTCTCTTTGATTACCCTGGGCTGAGGATGTTCCTGCCCCTTGTTGGCTCGCATTTACGTTTGATCATGATGGAGGGAATACTAGCTCACCTCTCCATGTGTAAGTATTTCTTGTGTGGTCTGGTACCACAAATATTCTTTCTGAAGTTTCGTCTAGATATACCACCTTCCCAGGTGTATCCGGGTCCTTGAATTCATAAATTGTGATGATGCCTACCTCACTAGGTTGTTCTTTTCTATACCTCCAAAATGCTTTGTTAGTTTCTTTATTCACAAACAACTCTATACTCCTGTTGTCATGAGGGATCCATTCTGGAATTAGTACTCTTGTTAGTACATATTTCCCTCTAGGTGTTCTAGGTTCCTCTAATGGTTCTTTTCCTTGTGCTCTCGCTTCCGTCTCCAATTGAATTACACCAAACTCATTGGTATTGTTTGGCTGTGTACTTAAGATGTACATCGTTCCTTCCTTGTCTATGTACGCGTCTCTTTCGAATTTCACCACTGGACGTTCCAATCCAATGGGTTGATTGGGGTTATGCATTTGCACCACTTGTCTTCTCAAACCATCCTCATAGATGCGGGCACCTAAGCGGTTGGTTCGAAGAAACTCCAATTGAGTCCTATAGGGTCCTTCTGGTCTTTCTAAGTATGCTACATTTGACCCTCCTTCTGGTCTTTCTGTGCTAAATGCCATTTCTGATTCGCTAGTATCTGAGCTCTCGTAGGGATAACTAGTGTTCAATTGTTGAGCCCACAATCGTGCAGTAGTTCCTACACTTGCCTCTGATGATCTAAGGCTTCGTCGGTCTGACTTACCTATGTGTTTGCCCGATCTAAGGTTCATGAATTTTCTTCCTTGCACACTCAGTACACGCTCAGATCGTTAATGATTCTTTGTTATTACTTTCTTGATTCTTTTTAAATTTCTTTAGATTCTTGTCTTAATGTATGCGTCAGGAATTCGACTTTCTGTGGTACTTTGAGTTCTCGTTCCGTCAGACTTAGATTCTTTCCCTTAAGTTTTCATATCACACACCTTTATCTTTAGTCTTGAACTTGATAAATTTAATTCTCTTGAACTTGAGGCGTTCCTCTCGTCTTGAATCCACAATGCTAACGTTTATCCTAAGCAAAAAATTGACTAAGGGGGTTGAGTAATCTTCCAACCTCGAGTCAGCTTTTCTGGTTGCTCTGATGCCCAAGAAGCCGCGCTTCCCAAGCTTTATGCCCTTCACTACCTTGCTTTGGTTGCCCTTGATTGCCTTTGCTAGACCTGGAAAAATCCAATATTAGACCAATATCACAATCGGTGATCAGGCACCTAAGTTTATACACTTTTAAGTCCCTTAACTTTTGGCAAAAATTTTCTTCCCAAGGCCCCCTTTCTTTCCTAGTCCCACAGATGGTCAACCTCAAATTAGCTTATCTAAAAATCAACATATCCTCTATGAAAAAAACAATTGAGGTCACGTACTACTCGTCAAGAGCTTTCTAACGAGCTATGAAGCTCAAAAAATGGACTTCGGATGAGAAAGATATGAGCGTTCAGGCCCTCGGGGGTAAAAACTCACAAACAGGTTTTTCTTCAAATATGAGCTAAGGGGTCTCCTATGAGTCTAATCACCGAAAAATTTCCCAAAAATAGCCCCAAAATTGGCCAAAAATTGAAACCCTAAAATTTGCGTTTGGGGTGAGCAATCGCGATGGTCTGAGATGATCGCGATGGTTTGGGACCGTCGCGATGGTCTAGGCGAACCGTCGCGATGGTGTGATGCGCGAACCGTCGCGATGGTCTGAAGTGCACGATCGCGATGGTCTAAATGTGAGCAATCGCGATGGTCGGGGTGAGGCATCTTGATGGTCCAATTGAGTGAACAATCGTGATGGCATCAGTCAACGGTCAACGTGAACCGTCACGATGGTCTGAAGTGAACCGTCGCGATGGTCACAGATGCGATGGCGTGAGCCAATCGCGATGGTCCAAATTTTGAATTGTCGCGATGGTGTAAGGGTCTCGTCCCGATGGCGTGGCTAGTGAGCAATCGCGATGGTCTAGCTTGCCACGTGGCACTATCGAGGCGATGGCATGGGCCAATCGCAATGGCATGGGGTCGACGGGATCGTCGCGATGGTCAAGGAGCGTCGCGATGGTTCAAGTGAACCGTCGCGATGGCGTGAGACCGTCGCGATGGTCCGATCGAGCCGTCGCGATGGCGTGAGCCAATCGCGATGGTGTGACACAATCGCGATGGTCTGAGCCAATCGCGATGGTCCACCAAAGTGTGAATTTTTGAAATGCAGCAATGGATTCCTAGAGGCGCAAGGGTCGCCTACATGCCCATGAACTTGCTTACCTCAAATTCCGAACTTGGCAGACCATCGCGATGGTCTGACACAGTCGGCAATTTCTGACAGAAAGTGATTTTCTTACCTTTTTGCAGCCTTCCTGATGCACTGGGGCTCTGTACATGCAAGAAAACTCAAAAACACACAAGTACACACAAGCACAAAAGCTCTCTCTCTCTCTTGCACATGCACAAATGAGGGGAAATGAGGAGAATGGGTGGATATGGTGAATTTTCTGATTGGAGGGATATCATGGCTTCTCCAATACACTGTATAACTTGTCCTCCAACACCTATCATGTGTGCTTTAGTAGGTGTCATAGTTGTTTGAAGATGTGTGATGACTGTCCTTCGCATGCAATTGAGTGCTTCTCCCAAGTCTATCAAGGCATCTATTAGCTGGTACTCTATCATTCCAATCTCTAGGTTTAAGTACGGTTGGGATATGCTTACATTGTTAGTGTCAGACTTGTGAACCTGATAATTGGCCATGGGAATAGGCTCTTCTCCGTGTTGATACCGTTCATCCCTTTGTCTTATCCACTCTTTCCATTTTTTGATACACTGTAGGGCTTCTTGCCTTGCCTCCTCCCTAATCCTCTCTTTTTCTATTTTGTGCATCTACAAGTCGTGCTAACATTTGGTATGTCAATGGCTCCATGTAGCGTTTCACTCGACAACCACTTATGTAATTAGGAAGTATATCTCCGTCTAGAGTAGCTAGATTAACTATCCCACTCATTGAAATCCTATTGATTATCAGATGTCCATAGCCGCGTTTTTGGATTTTCTTGGCATGTTGTTTCAAAGTATATACTAGGACTAAATCTCCCTCTTTTAGTCCTTTGTCTTTAACATGCACATCATAATATGCTTTCTGTCTTCTCTTTGCAGCATAAATTCCTGCAACAGCTTGTATCCTCGTCTCATGTAGCTTCTCAATCTGGTCTAGTTGCTTGGATAATTCATGCCCCCTCCACTCATACTGCTGGGCTATTCTCAAAGTGGGTACTAAAAAATTGATTGGCAAGATTGCATTTTGTCCATACACTAGGTTAAATGGTGTAGTTCCAATGGCAGTCTTGTAAGCCATGCAGAAGGCCCAAATTGCATGATGCAATTATTTGTCCCAATCTGACCTTCCACTATTGACTATCTTTGTCAATACAGTACACAACACCTTATTGGAACTTTCCGATTGTCCGTTGGCTTGAGGATGATAAGGGGCTGATTTTTTATGGATCACTAAGAACTCATTCATTAAGTATTCTATGACTTCGTTAATGAAATGCGTTCCTCGATCACTCACTGTTTCTATTGGTAGTCCAAAGCGAGTAAAAATATGCTCAAAAAGAAACTTAGTTGCGGTCTGAGCATCATTTTTCTAGTAGCCTTGGCCTCTACCCATTTAGTCAAGTAATCCGTTGCTACTATGATGTATTCCGCATGTGATCCTTTGGCTGGTGGATTAATGGGTCCTATGAAATCAATACCCCATTTGGAAAATGTTCTCATGCAAACCATGGGTCTCAATGGCATGTCATCTCGTCTAATTGGATACTTGGCTCTTTGGCATGTCTCGCAACTTCATACATAGGTGTCTACATCCATATGTAGACTTGGCCACCACAGGCCTGCAAAGAGGATCATTTTTATGGTTCTTCCAATTGAGAAATGTCCCCCTACTGCCTGTACGTGTGCCATTTCTAGTATGGGTAAGTATTCTCCTTCGTGTACACATAGCCGTAGTTGATTATCTTTCCCTCTCTTGAATAATTGTCTTCCCATTATAACGTAGTCCTTACTCATTTCTTCCAGGGATCATTTTCTGGCTAAACTGATTCCTTCCTCGTGTTTTTGTGTCTTTAGGAATTTCACTAATGTCTTACTCTATTTGGGTTCTATTGTAGAGAAAGGTAAAGATGTGTGGTCATCTGGAGTGGTTTCCTAACATTCCGTGCAACTGTTGACATATGTATGGACATCTTTAGGCATATCAGTCCAGTGTAGTCATAACTGTTTCAATTCTCTTAGAGTTCCATGAGTTCCTTTATACATTCACCATTTATTTATGTGAGCTTGTTCAATCAAATTATTTTGTTCGTCTTCCTCTACACATCTAGATAACACGCCATTGGATTCCTTATGATACAACTTCCTGCTATAATGTGTAAGTTACGTGATTGTATGATTTACTTTCGACTTTCCTTGTTAATTGAATGTTGTGGTCCATGGGTGAGTATTGGAATTAGCTTTTCTGCCCACTTAGGACACACTTCCAAATTGAACAAGTAAGTGTCGGGCAAATCGTCAGATACTCCACTCGGTGGGTCTCCATGTGTTAACCTAGAGAGATGATTTGCTCTCATGTGGGTATTCCCTTTTTTCACAATTGCCTCAAAATCGAACTCCATTAATAACAAAAACCATCTCACAAGTCTTCCCGTGTTGCAAGGCTTATTGACTAAGTACAATAAGGATTGATGATCTATGAAGAACTTGAATTTGTTGGCTAAGAGGTAGTGTCTAAATTTCTTTATAGCATACACCATTCCTAATCCCTCTCGCTCAATAGTTGTATAGTTTCTCTCAGCTTGATTCAGTTGTCTACTTGCATAGGCAATTGGATGGTCTAGTTTTCCTTCATCTGTCGGTTGAGCTAAGATGCATCCTATTGCATAATTGGAAGCGTCCACATGAATAAGAAAAGGCTTGTTCCAATTAGGTGTTTTCAAAATAGGAGCTATGCTAAGCTGCTTTTTTAGCTCATTAAATGCCTTCTCGCATTCATCCATCCACGTGAATTGAGTCAACAATCCATACGAAGGCTTGGCAATTATGGCGTACATGTGGATGAATCGTTGGTAGTATCCACAATGACCCATAAATTCTTGCACTTCTTTTGCATTCTTTGGTCTAGGAAGTTCTAGAATTACCTTGATCTTGTCTTCAACTATAGATATGCCGTTCTTAGACACGATGTGGCCTAAGATCTTCTCTTCTCAGTGGTATGCTTGGTGTATTTTTGTTCTATGTGGTAATACAAAGCGGTTCCTTGATGTGGCTGCCTATTGTAAGGGTAAACATGAGGCACACCCGTTTCTCATCTTACGTACATGTGAGTGGGGTGATCTCCTCCACATAAGCTGCATCTTCGTAACATGGGTATTCTCATTGGGGAATGCTAGTAGTTCCGCTGCCCATGGACTCCTAACTTCTTCGCTACTAGCTCTGCTAACTCTTCTACGTTACTAGAGTTGGATGTTACAGGGCTTCTAGTGTCTTCAAATGTTTTAGGACTGGGTGTATGTTGGCATACAAGTCAGAGGAAGAGCATACTAGCGCAACGGAGTCATGCACAATACGGCAACAAGGCCCAATCATTTTTTCCATGGACCATTTACAACTCAAGTGATTTTAATCACTACACAAACATTGTAAATTTCGTTTTTGGTAGAATAGACTCCATTTTGTGCAAGCCGAGGAGTCCTCGAGCTTGAGGAGTATTAGAACTAGCTACATATCAATTTTCATAATTTTTAGACTCTGTTTGAGCCCTCAAATAGGCTCTAGAACCTAATTTTTAACTAGGCCGGACACTAGGTCTGGACAAGACCAAAGCTAGTTAGAAAACTATAAAAAGAGCTAGAGAGCTCATTTTTGGGGTTAGATTGTTTGTGAATTGAGCTTATGTAAGAGACTTTTTGACTAATGCAAAGAACTCCATTGTTCCTCTCCTTGTTCTTGCCTTGTGTGTGCGTGTGTGTGAATGTGTGTACATGCTTGTCTGCTTCTCACTCACACACTTGTGCCTTCACTTGCTCATAGTCTTCATACTAGTCCTCACATCTCCACGGATTGACAATTATGAGGTGAATCTTCTCACGTTGGTACTCACCATTGTGCTAGAGTGACACCAAATTTGGTGCCGTTGCCGGGGAGAGAGCTTCGAGGACGAGCGTGTGATGGTAAGACGTCGAGTTGAGACATTGGAGTTATAGGTAATATCCTTCCTTCTCTTTATTTTTCTTCATTTTTTCCTTACTTTCGCATCACCATCATCACCATCATCATCCCCACCATCTCCCACCTCCATCTCCATCTCCACAAAAAATTTCAGTTTTTTGGTCATATTACACTCCCCACCTCATTTCCCTCATTTCATTGTGAGAGAGAGCGAGAGAGAGCTTGCATGCTATCTGTTTTTGGTGTGTTTTTGAGCTTTTGTTGCAGGAACTAGCTGTACCACCTTCTCCAGCAGTGTGCGCAGGTACGACAGACTCTGCACAGGTCCCGGGACGACGACCTCTGTCTGTCGCGACAGACAGAAAAACTTAATATTTTGTGAATGCGTGTTTGGCACGGTAACCTACACCATTAGAGCACTCCAAATCACTAGAAGTTTCTCAAAAATTTGCATTTTTTCAGTCTATCGCGATAGACACCCTCTATCGCGACAGACACCGTCTATCGCGACAGACCACTCTATCGCGACAGACACCGTCTATCGCGACAGACAGAGACCCACGATAGACCCCGACTATCGCGACAGACACCTGTCTATCGTGATAGACCAAAATTCCACGACAGATCCAGTCTATCGCGACAGACACCATCTATCGCGACAGACCAAATCACGACAGATGACAGACAGCGTCTATCGCGACAGACACCGTCTATCGCGACAGACCACTCTATCGCGACAGACACCGCCACTCTATCGCGACAGACACCGTCTATCGCGACAGACCACTCTATCGCGACAGACACCGTCTATCGCGACAGACCACTCTATCGCGACAGACACCATCTATCGCAACAGACACCGTCTATCGCGACAGACAGCCCCCCACGATAGTTTGTGTCTATCGCGACAGACACCGTCTATCGCGATAGACAGACATTTTTGGCAAAAATTAAGGGGTAAATTTTTTGGAAATTTAGGCTAAATTTTGGGCATATTTGCACTCTCAAATACTCCCACACTTGCAAAGGCCTTAGAAAAATGCATTAAAACTCCTGAAAGGATCTGTTTGTCTGGTTAACCCCCTAAACCCTGAACGGTCATAACTTTTTCATACGAAATCCATTTTTTGAGCTCTAGGGCTTGTCGGAAAGCTCGTGGCATATACTACACGCCCTCAACTGTTTTTTATAAGAATAATGTGTTGATTTTCAGATAGGATATTTGGAAGTTGACACACTGAGGGGTAGGAACACCAAGGGAGCTCTAGAGGAAATTTTTAGCAATACAAAAGGGGGAACAAGGGTCATTAAAAAAGTATCTGAAATAAATTGTCTATCAATTGAAGGATCAACTTGAAGCTAAACTTGGGATTCTTACAGGATCATCGAGAGCTCTTGGAGAAAGCAAAGTAAGTGCCAAGGAGAACAAGCTCGGGAACGTGCTTCCTAGGTAGACCAGCATCGCCAGGAGGAGCGACTTAAGGTTGGAGCATCACTTAACCCCCTCAGTCTATTCTTAGCATAGGCTAAGTGCGAGTAGTTGTTCTGATTGACTAGGGGTACGATAGGAACACTCAAGTTTGAAGAGCCCTTAATTTCTCAAGTGCAAGGGTAGGCAAAATTGTAGTCAAGGGATAACTTAAAGGAAAAGAACTTAAACTAAGCGGACGCAGAACATCAAGTACGACCCACGAAAGTGCTCCTAGTGACGCTTAACTAAAAACAAGAAAACACATCCAAAGGAACTTAAAAGGAACAAGTGACTGGTACCAAAGAATCAGCAACGTACAAAGGGCATATGAACCTTAGGTCAGGTAGACACCTAGGGAGAGACAGACAAAGTCTTAGATCTTCAGAGGCTAGTGTCAATCATACTGAGAGGTCTTGGGCCCAGCAGTTGAGCCATCATTCGTATTACCCTAGTTCTGAGACTAGCGAGTCTGAGATGTCCCACGGTATGGAGAGATCTACAGGAAGTTCTGGGGTGCCATATTTACATAGGGTGGAAGGCCCTTACAAGATGCAACTCGAGTACCTTAGGACCAACCAATTGGGTGCTAGCATCTATGAGGACGGCCTAGGAAGAGCGGTGGTCCAGATTAAAAACCCTGACCAATCCATTGGACTAGAGCGCCCAGCTGTCAAGTTTGAAAATGGAGCATACTTGGACAAGGAAGGGACAATATATGTAGTCACCAGTCATCCCGATAGGACAGATGAATTTGGGAATGTGGTCCCGGAAACGGACTTAGGTGACCTAGAGCAAGGAAACATGGGTGAAGAACCTAGAACCCCCCGAGGCAAATCTGTTCTCACGAGGATTATCACACCAGAGTGGATTCCCCAAGATAATAAAAGCATAGATCTCCTCTTGAACCGAGAGACGGATGAAGCCTTTTGGAGATATAGACCTAGTCAACCGAGTGAGGTAGGAACAATCATGATATATGAGTTCAAAGATCCTGATATTCCAGGAAGAGTGACCTACTTAGATCACTCTTTAGAGAGGATCTTTGGGGTTACAGAAAATGATAGGCATGCTTACACTTGGAAAGGAGAATTTATCTTCCCCCAACCAAGATCGAATGTGTCCTTTGGTCACCAAGGAGCTGGAACATCTCAAGCTCAGGGGACTCAAAGAGAAAGGAATCAAGAGAGACCTGAGGTAAGCCTTGCCAACTCTTGGGGAAGAGAAAGAACGAGAATGGACACGAATAGAGGGGAACCTGAGGGACATAGAGCCCTAGGGAACCGAAGAAATGCCGATGATTTCCCTTTGCCAAGACCAAGAGAGCACACGAGGACCTTGAGACCGACCCAGCTAGTTAAGTCCATGAAAAACTACTTCGATGGCACTGGAGACCCCTACGATCATGTAGCCGAGTTTAAGCAAGTCTTGAGAGCTGAACAAGTTGAAGACCTGTTCACGCAGTACAATGCCTTTGGTTTAACCCTTAGGAACACCGCCCTGACATGGTTTCAGCCACTAAATGAGAGGCAGTTTAGAAGCATAGATCAACTTTTAGAGGCATTCATTATCGAATTCTCTAAAAGTGGCATAAGGCATAATACTTCCTCATTGATATACAGCTTCAAGCAGACCCCGCAAGAGACTGTGAGACTTGCAGGAAGAAGATTTAGGCAATATCTTGAGCGATGTCCTGGTCTTGAGTTACCCACAGCCGCTAAGCAAGTGGCTTTATTCTTGGATGGATTGCTAAGTACCAAATTGAGATCATATGTGTACTTGAAGGACCCCCGGACTATCGAAGAATGTGTACACATGTGCATCGATATTGAGGATAACCTAGGGGAGGAGTTAGAGCTATCCAAAATCTACAAAGATTCAGATAGTACCTCTAGCCTCTCTTCCTCACAGTCCACATCAATTGAGGAACTTGCGGAAAAAGTAGCTCAAAAACTAGGCATCTCTAGTAAACAAATTCCTAGATTCGCCCCAGTAAAGAGGTGCTATACTTGCGGTGGTGACCATATGGCAAACGCATGTCCCATCATGGCTCAACCCCAAGTGAACCCTAGCAGCCAATATTGCACCATAGAGCGAAGGTACACAAATCACTCAGCACAAGACTGCCCATACAATAAGCAAGCAGTTAGGCAAACCTACCCTCAGCCATACCCTCAACAAGGCAGATACCAGAGTCAATATTCACCACAACAGTATATTAGGCCTCAGCAAAATTACCAACCGCAATATCAGGCCCAACTGAGACCCCAGCCAATGCTAGCACAGCAACCACCTGCTCCTACTAATGTGATTCCGGTCAAGTATGCTGCTGCAGAAGAAAACCTGAATAGAGCGATAGTCCCAGTAACACCATTAATCTCAGAAAGTGATCCCAGTGACCATAGCTTTGATTCTACACATGTTGATAGTCCCCAGGCGTACTACATGCAGTCTCCTGAACATGGTGAGTCTTACTACAGTGAGGAACCGAGTGAACCTATTTGGGAGCCTGAATATGCTAATGTCATGTACACAAACCCCAACTCTAGACCTCAACCTAGGCAGATACGACCCCCTTTTCCTAGAGGACCTTGCTTCAGATGCGAGGGTGATCACCTCATACGTGATTGCCCCATGCCTGCACCTACACAACCCCAATCAGTGATGATCCAAGGCTTTTGCCAGGAGTGCGGAAAGGAACATCTCTTACGAGATTGTCCCAAGAATCCCAGCAATATGCCAAAAATCACTCCGATTAATGTTATTGGGTTAGTGGTCAATTCCACAGGAAGTGTCACTTCCACTGCACCAGTGCAGGTAATCACTAGAGCTCAAGCATTGTAGCAAAACCAAGGGGTAAGCCAGGAAAAGAGCCCAGACGCTAGCGATACTGAGAGCCAAAATAAGAAGAGAACAAGAGCTTGGAGAGATAGCCGTGAACGTATGAAAAGGCAATGGGCAAAGAAGATGAGTGAACTTGAGGAAAGTCTACGAGAAACCAAGGCCAAAATCATAGAGATCACATCTCAACCGCACTCTCACACATTCCCACCGCTACCATCCCCATCACCCTCCATCCCTCCACCCTCTAATACACCCCACGTAACCCACCCACCACCCCGAGCAGGATCAGTATTAGCTGATCCCACTCCTGAAGACATAGACATGATGCTTAAAGCATATCAGGCCAGAATCCAAGAAGGGCCAAATGTAACGGATCATGACAAGTGCTACCCTAGAGCTGACCTAGAGATAGAAAGAACCAAGCTTTGTGCGAAAATGGTCGCATTGGCTCAGACTATGTTTGAAGCCAGTCGCCTTTTCAATTACTCGAGCTCAGCCAAGACGCAATTACACTTGGATGGACTTCTAGAGAAGTTAGAGGGCATAATTGCAAGATCTGCCAAGGAAGAAAAAAATCAAGAAAGAGATAAAGCAAGCAAAAACATGACCCATCCCCCACCGAAAGCTTATGTGCCCAATTCCACTGAACCAGACAACCCCCCCTCCCTAGAAAGAATAGAGAATCTAATTGCACAATCACAAAAGGAACCCGCCCCTCAACACCATGACAAGGCTAGTGAAAGAGCAGGTCTTCCTACCCAGAAAGCCTATGTGCCTGAGGCCTACGTGCCTAACTCTACGGAGCCAGACACCTCTTCTTCTATGAATCAATACACACCAGAATTCTTGCGAGCGATTCAAGAAGAGAAATGGGCTAAAGAGAGTGAGGTTCCTCCTCCCATTGAACTTGTGGATGACACACACGATCGATTCCCACAAGACCTTCCTTCCATTTATGGAGAGCAGGAGAGTGCCCAATCTCAAGAAAGATTAGACTTCGAGTCTAATTCTTTACAAGAACTACCCCATTTCACAGGCCCATGGGAAGCAAAGTCCACCTGTATGAGAGCACCTACAGTCATGGTAAGAAACGAAGATTCAGTCATACCTAGGAACACAGAGGTAGTGAAGAACACCAAAGTGTAGTGCAATCTCACTTTGGAAGAGCTGCTTAAGGTTAGACCAGAAGTGTGGAAACATACAGCCAACCAAGTGCCCGAGATAGCAAAACCTCGTTCCCAGGTAGGATCCCAGAGAATAGTGCCAGAAATACCCTTAGACAAGATCGGAGACATGAGTGAGGGCGAAGAGGGAAACACATATCTCCCCATCACTCATCAGGGATACACAACCAAGGCCATCTTGGACTCAGGTGCAGGAGTTGCAATTGTTAGCACTTCCTTATGGAAACGTTGGGGCAAGCCAGCTCTCAAGCCAATGAGAATGAAATTGCAGATGGCTGACGGGCACATAGAAAGACCCTTAGGACTACTCGAGGGGATAACTCTCACTACTTGTGGTGTAGAGTTTGAGCACACATTTGCTATCTGTGACTTTAGCAAAAATCAAGCCTATGAGATGATTTTGGGAAGACCATTTATGCGGCAGTTGCAAGTGGTAAAGGATTGGGGAACCAATTCCTTGTATTTGCAGCACTTAGGTGTTACAACCAAAGTCAATCTCAAGGATTACTCTCATAGAGATGTCCCTCCTATCCAATGGAACCCCATCCATAGAGCCAAAGATGATACGGAATCGGTGCATTCCCTAGGATCAGGATCCTCATGGATGCATGAAGACACTCACTTATGGATGTGTAAGGTAGCAGTAGAAGAAGAGAAGAGAGAAAAAGCCAGGGAGATAGGTGCAAAAGAAACCCATAGATCAATCCAAGACCCAGCCTATGCACCTGTAGTTTTTCCAGACGAAGAATTCGAACCTCACGGCTGGGCAGAAATTCTAGCAACCATGGATGTAGCCATCAATGAAGAACAATGGACACCTCACTGTGACGAGGATGGCTATGACATTTCAGTCTTCTCCATAGAGCCGATCATGGGAGAGGCAGTTTTAGAAGAGTGTGAACCTAGCCCTGATGCATTTGAGGATGCGAGTGACTCCGATCTAGAGTCAATCATTATGGACCCACCTTTTGCATCAGATGAAGAATACTTCTATGAAGTAGAATTTCAACCCCAGAAGCACGGAGAGCTTACAAAGGATGTAAGGCTAGCCACACATGTAACCCATAAGGAAGAAGGAAAGAAAAGAAAGAAGAGAGAAGTCACACCAGAAGAGGAAGAATCTTTGTTTGAGGTCCCGAAAAATTTTAAGAAGTATGAGATAGATGACAGGAGAGTCATGATTAGAATGCCTAAACGAGAGGCACAATCGGGAGAGGCCTATGATAACAAAGAAACTACCAAGAAAATAGTGGTAGCCATAGAAGAAGGAGAAGAGAGGTGCACTTACATAGGACATGACCTCACTGAGGAAGAAGAGCATGAGCTGATAGCCTTGCTAAGAGAATACAGAGATGTATTTGCTTGGAGTTACAAGGATTTGAAAGGATTTGAACGGAGTGGACCCGGACATATGCTCACATACGATTCCCATGACTACAGAGGCAAGACCCTCAAAACAAAAGCCATACACATATAATGACAACTATGCTGCCAAGATCAAAGAAGAGATAGACCGCTTGATTGAAGCTGGATTTATCTATGAAATTGAGCACACTGAATGGGTATCCCCCATTGTGGTGGTGCCCAAGAAGAACGGCAAATTACGAGTATGCATTAACTTGAAGAAGGTTAACGCAGCCACGATCAGGGATAATTACCCGCTTCCTATCACTGAGCATCTATTAGAAAGGGTGGCAGGCAAGGAAGTGTACACCTTCCTAGATGGGTTCTCTGGCTACAATCAAGTGGCCATTGCACCAGAAGATCAGCATAAAACAGCTTTTGCCACAGAGTGGGGTATATTCGCTTTTAGGGTAATGCCATTCGGGCTGACCAATGCTCCCGCAACCTTCCAAAGGCTGATGTGCCATGTATTTAAGGAGTTCCTGAGAAAGAACTTAGAAGTCTATGTTGATGATCTTTGTGCTCATTCCAACATTAGAAAAATCCTGGACTCAGACAAATCTTTGACAAATGTAGAAAATATCAAGTCTGCCTAAACCCAGAAAAATGTGTTTTTATGGTCAGGCAAGGCAAAATTCTAGGACACATAGTGTCAAAGAATGGCATAACTACGGATGAAGAGAAAGTAAGAGCTATAGCCGAATTACCTAGGCCAAAGAATGTCAAGGAAGTACAAGCTTTCATGGGGCATTGTGGTTATTACTGACGATTTATACACATGTATGCCATCATTGCAAAGCCCCTGTACGGACTTCTGACAAACTTTGAGTGGACTGAGGAATGTGAGAATTCCTTCAATGAGCTTAAACGGCGATTATGTTCAGCACCAATCTTAACCACACCGGATTGGAATAAGCCTTTCCATGTTCATGTGGATGCATCCAATTATGCCATTGGATGTGTGCTTGCACAACCTACTGGTGAAGGTAATATGGATCTTCCAATTGCCTATGCTAGTAGACAATTGAATGCAGCTGAACGAAATTACACCACTACTGAGAGAGAAGGCTTAGGCATGGTATATGCAGTTAAGAAATTTAGACACTATTTGCTTGCAAATAAGTTTAAATTTTTTACTGATCATCAGGCATTGCTATACCTCGTAAACAAGCCATGCAATACAGGAAGATTAGTAAGATGGTTTCTCTTGCTAATGGAATATGATTTTGAGGTTGTGGTAAGGAAAAGGAAGACTCATTTGAGAGCAGATCACCTTTCTAGGCTCACATCGGGAGAAGCCCCACAAGGAGTGTCAGATGACCTTCCTGATGCTTACTTGTTTAATTTGGAAGTGGTGCCGCAGTGGGCTAAGCCATTGGTACCAGTGTTGACATACGGACCTAACCACCCAGTAATAAACACACAGGATAGAGAGGTAGTAAAAGCCCAAAAGTATCACATCATGGCAAGAAGTATGTACAAGCACACAGATCAAGGGATCTTGTCTTGTTGTGTGGAAGAGGATGAGTATGCTAAATGGTTGCAATTAGCACATGTAGGTGCGTTAGAGCAACACTACTCAAAGCAACGAACCTTACAGACACTAAGGAGACTCGGAGTGCATTGGCCGACTATGGAGGCTGATGTCCAAAAGTTGTGCAAGGAATGCCCAATCTGCTGCACTAAACCACCTGTGGAACATGCCACTCTTTATCAAGTGTCCATAGTGCCAGATTGGAGTGAACCTCTAGTATCCTTCTTAAGGACGAGAACATTCCCTCCAGACATGACTCTGGTTAGGCAAAGGAGTTTAGAACAAGAAGCCCAGGATTATTCACTCATTGGTGACAATCTATACAAGCGTGGTAAAGATGGTTACCTGAGACTATGTGTCCATGAGAAAAAAATATCTCAAAATCTTGGATACTGCTCACCAAGGTGTAGCAGGGGGACACTTTGGACCAGATCGAGTAATCAAGGCAATACTATTTGCAGGCTTTTGGTGGTCAACCCTTCACATGGATGCACATACCTATGTGAAACGGTGTGATGTTTGTCAGAGAACTCAGTACCCTATACGCAAGGATGAGATGCCACTGAAGCCTATGATGGGCGGACGTGCGTTCTCTAAATGGGGAATAGACTTTGTTGGTCCTATTAATCCCCCAGCTAAGGGTTCACATGCTGAATATATCATCGTGGCCACAGACTATCTAACCAAGTGGGTAGAAGCGAAAGCTACTACAAAAAATGATGCTCAAACAACAGCAAAGTTCTTATTTGAAAATGTATTCACGAGGTACGGATTGCCAATAGAGTTGGTGAGTGATAGAGGCACACACTTCTTGAATGAAGTCATAGAACACCTTCTCCAAGAATTCTTGGTGATACATAAGAAATCGGCCCCCTATCATCCACAAGCTAATGGCCAGGCTGAGAGCACTAATAAGATCTTATGCAATGTGCTGACTAAACTAGTGAAAAATAAACGCTCTGATTGGGACAAACAGCTACACCATGCTGTTTGGGCATACCGGGTTGCCTATAAAACGGTACTCCAAGCCACCCCCTTTCAGATGGTATTCGGCCAAAATGCTGTGCTACCCCTGGACTTTTTGATACCTACATTGAAGGTAGCACAAGAGCATGACTGGATAGGCCATGAACTCTCCTCTTGAATCTTTGATCTTGAACTTCTAGGCGAAACACGATTGAGAGCTGCAGCAGGAATCTATGCAGCGAAGAAGAGGCAAAAGGCATATTTTGATACACATGTGAAGGATAAAGGCTTGAAAGCAAGCGACCTAGTCCTAGTCTACACATTGAAGCAGCATGCACGAAAATTAGAGAAAAGAGGTTACGGGCCAATGATTATCAATAGAATCTCCACAAGTGGCGCAGTTCAACTAGCCACTTTAGAGGGCGATATTCTACCAAGTTACATAAGTGGATGCAGAGTCAAGTTATATCAGGAACCCCTTACTGAAGAGATGCTAAATCGACTCAACACTGCCAAGAAACGTAAAGAAGAAGAGAAACGAATTAGAAGAGAAGCACAGGCAGAAGCTTTAGAACGCATCCGTCGAATGAAATTGAGGAGACAAGGCAGAGACCCGCCTATGCTTGACACTCAAGAATCTGTAGGCTATCCTATGGCCATGTGCGAGACTTCAGGTGGGCATTCCCATAGAATAATCGATCGACGGCCTTTTGTAACCCTAGGAATAGGACAAGGAAAGGGTGCAAAGATTGTAAGAGCTTTGATTGACTCAGGTGCATCCACTAGTGCTGTCAAGTTGTCTTACTGTCAAGAATTGAAATTAACTGTCGATCCTATAGAAGCATATCTCATAGGATTAGGAGGTGTGGAAACTCCTTGCATGGGCGAGGTGGATCTTCCCATCTCCATTCAAGACGAAGTGATGACAGTCAAAGTACTAGTGTGTCAAGATGAGGACCTCACTGAGCCTCTTGTCTTGGGTCAGGACTGGATCTATGATCATGCAGTCAACCTCAACCTAAGAAGTGGAGTTCTTCAGGTATGGGTAGATCATAGCCGAATTACAGTTGAATTGGAAAATGAGGCACTCAAGGAACTAGGCAAGGCACAAACTCCTGGTCCTTCCAAGGGCGCACATGAAGTTGACAATGCTATTTTTGTCCAAAACTGTATGATGCAGAAAGAGGCTAATCTCAACAACGGAGCCAGGGAGAGGACGGAACTCCCTTCTTTTCCAAAGACCAGAAGGTTGCAACAACCCACGGCAGATCAAATGCAGAAGAAGCAGAACACTACCGATACTAAATGCCAAAAAAAGGAGCAGAGCAGATTGTTTCAGCCATGGAAGCAAGTATGGAGGCGAAAAGGCGAATACCCTGTTCAGACCAGGCCGACCCCACGGCCAAAACCTCTTATTAGTAGTCAACAACATGACACTAATGAGAAGTCCTTCATTAATTCTTCTGCGAAGGTGAAGTCTATTTGGGTACCCAAGAAGTCAATGAAGGCCAGCCCACAATCACGACAATTCTGGGTGCCTAAGGCTTGCTTGCGGGCTCAAATAGCTACACCAAGGCCGCAACCGGTACAACATGTTTTACTCACTCGAACATCTGAGGCCCAGTCTTATGCATCACGCACGGACACATATTCTTCCATGAGCACTAGTAGAATCACTTGTAAATGGGTCCCTAAAAAGCCTCATCTTCAAGCAGATACCCCCATCAAACTCTTCAGAGTCTCCATAAAATCAAGATCAAAGCCCATCCACTACATTTGGCAACCTAAAACTTGTAATAAACCCCCGGACCCCAATTGTAAATCCATGCCCACCTACTAACTACGTCACTCTCACACTACATCATTCCACTTAGTTCTTAGGTCCAACCAATTCCTAACTACACACACAAGCACCGAGCACTTATTAACCTACTAATCTCTCCCGAACCTCATGTTAATGTTGTAATAGGGACAAAAACGGTTCTAACTTGTCCTTTACAATGTTAACACATGTTTCTATATTCTCACAGAATCAGGAGGCAAGAAGTAACATGGCAGAAGCGACAGGTCCGAGCTCACAAGTAGGAATACTTACTGCAGGAATCGATGTGGATAGTCTACCTGTGGATGTGCCACCAACTGAATGACCTGTGGAGCTGCAACACCTTCAGCAGATCCCGGTACCGGATCCACCCACAGGGATCACAGAAAGAGTCCATGCCAATTCTCATTGGTTCAATGGCATGCCAGGTCCATTAGGAGAGGCCAAGTATATATGGGAGTCTAAGTGCGAGTATGACAGATCATGGGTTCGATTCCAATTTTTCTCCAAGGAGTTTGAGACTCTACAAAACACCGAGGATCTCCAGACCATATGGCAACGTGCAGGGCTAGCAGAATACTTTGAAGCACCACTACCTAAACCGGATCTCCTCCGATGCTATTATTTGGTCTCCACATTACAAGCTAATGAAGAAAAGGACAAACCAGGATCATTTGTTCTTCCTTCCTTGCTGGGCAACAACGAGTTAAAGAGGTTTGAACTTACTGTGGAGTTGGTGAGCGCTGCTTTGAATATGCACGGCACACATGTACCTTCTGAGAAGGATGCTCTTGTTGCTACTAATTTGAAGGATAGGAAACTATTGAAGCTTAAAGACATGGCAGCACTCACACCAAACGTGTCCATCCCTCTCCGTATGTGCATGCAACATTTTGCTTTCCCCGGCCAAGACCGCTTCACACAACCACACAAAAGAATCTGGTTCGCTCTCTACTTAGCGGAGGCAGGTGCGTTACCAATTAAGCTGCCGGTATGGATTATAGATCAATTGTATGAAGCAAATAAAAAGTCTTCTAGGAAATTAGTGGTGAACGGTTGTTGTGCAATCACACGCATTATTTACCGGTGCCTGGCATACGATGTTCCCATTGAACGTGCCTTAACTTGGGCACAATTACAAATGTTTAAGAAGCTCAAGACATCCACACATCAATCCAAGCGCATGAGGGGTGCAATCCCTTGTGTCTAGACAAGGGAAGTTCTGACTACTCCTGAAGTATCGCCACGAAGGGAGACCACTGTACCTCCCTTTACCATTAGGATACCCAGGTCTGGATCTGAAACTACGACACAAGCTACCCCTTCAGCTCCTCCTGCTCCATCTGAATTTGAATTTGCTACAACTGGAGATGCTGAAGGAATGGATCCTCAGGACTTCGAAGCATTCTTACAAAGTACACAACTCTCTGATGTAGAGTATTATTCAGATGCAGAAGAACAAGGCACATCTTCACAAAGAAGAAGAAAATCTACAGACGACCGCCATGTACATTGGAGTGACGCCCAGCAAGGTCAACAACAAGGACACCTAGAAGAAGAAGGAGCATATGAAGAGGAGACCACTGAAGCCCCAGCCTATACAGCAGAACTCCGATGGCTGTATCAAATTATGGAACGAGTGCGATCGCAACAACTGCTCACCGAACAGAGCAATAGAGTACTCATGACTCAGCTGTTGGAAGAAGGAGGAGTTGACTCAGAATATAGTGAAGGTCTCTTATTGATGGCAGAAACATATGGGTTAGTAGAAGCAGTGCGAACCGCCATTAGGAGGTCTCCAGTTCAATATGATCCACGAAGATTCCAGACACGACCACGCTCAGGTAAGAATATCCAGATCCCCATTACAACGGTAGAAGGGCCGATTATTACATCCGAACCCATCAGGACCACCTCCCAAGCAACAGAAACTGCTAGCCAAGAGCACCCAGTCACCCATGAGGAATCCACCGAGCCACTACCACCCACACCCCCACCATCGCCTCCTAGAGCAGAAACCGTGGAAATCACCTCGACCACTCAACCCACCGAACCAACCTTCATCTTCCGTACTCCCATATCTAGTTCAACCCTATTCTCCACCTCTGATAACCCAATCTATGAAGCAACCCCCATCACTACACAATCCACCGAAGCGCTCATAGAGCCTGCCCTAGGACAACCATCCCCCATGCCCTCAGCCATAGGTCATCCTGACCCTAGATCCATATTCATGGGTTTCCCTGCTACCACGCAACCCTTCATGCCCTCCTCAACCCTACAACCTCAACCCCCGACCTCCATCTCTCCACTTCTCCAATCCCTCCATAACTTCCTTGCTAGAACTTTTCAACCCAGGTCTCAACCATTCCCTTTCTTTTCAGTTCCCCACCCCACTTCTCATCTATTCACCACTTTCACACACACACCACCTACCATTCCAATGTATATGGTAGACCCCACACTCGCACCCACTCCTAAAAGTATGGACATTTCACCACCCACGGCACCTCCCCCTCCCCCCACGCTTCCACCTCCTCCCATTCCCCCTCCACCAATTTCACCCACACACACGTCTTCAATAGACACATCATTCACTCTTCCCCTTCCCCAATTCCCTTCCCATGCATCTTCCATTGTAAACACCACCCCCTCATCTATAGGAAATGCATTGGACACCATGCTAGCTTGTATATCAAACTTAAGGACAGATTACAATCAGCTCCAGCAACAGAATGAACGCCTGCAAGAGCACTCGGAGACACTACAACACCGCCTTGCTACACTAGAGGAGGAAAATGCTCGCCTCCACACACAATTCCAAACTCTCCAAAGAGGCTCATAGCATATTGGAGGTACAGTTACAGAACACAGATCAAGAAGCAATACAAGTGGTAGAAGGTCACCTACGGACACAGCCGGAACGCAATTCAAAGCTTCAGCGAAATATGGCCCTACTCAAGCGACATCTTGCTGCCGCTCATGAAGAGAATCGACGCCTGCAATTACAAAATCAAGAAAACCTAGAAGCAGCTATCGAAAGCACACCTGAGGCACCCATCAGCCCATCAAAGTTTCAAGCAGTGACCCCCGACAATATCAAGATCATATTGGAAGACTATGCCATGCTGCTTAAAGCACATGACTTGCTATCAGAGGAACTGGGTCACCTGAAGCAGAAACACCAAAAAGAAACAACAGCAGCCTCTCAAACCACCTCCTCCGTGGCTTCACTTCTCACAGACTCAGAGGCCTTAAAAGATCTCCAGAAACAGGTCACCGAATTGCAAGCACATCTACTACAATATGAGAGACAACCTTCCCCTCCAGAGGCTCCCACCGACGAAGAAGTAGTACAAATTCCTGTGGAACAGACATTTGAAGAAGAATACGACCCACAACCCTTCCCAGGAGGCCAACAAACAGACGAAGCTCAAGACACATTCGAAGCACCATGGCCTCCATGGCTACGTCAAGTGGAGGAAATCGGGAGTTCTCACGAAGAGCGCACAGTAGTGCAAAATCAGGCCATGAGGGTCATAGAGGAAACTGTGCTACAATCTGCTTACTTCAAGAACCTGTCATCGAGACGCCTTATCCTCTCATCTGAACTCCAATACAGGCCTTATTATATTATCCTGGCTGATTATAATGTAGAAATACAGAGATTCACGGGTAAGATTCCTACCTTTGCTACCCAATTTCAACCCGAAGACCTTCCTCCAGAGGTGCAAAAAGGCAAAATTCGTCAACCCACTTGGCGGCAGAAACTTCTAGAGACATATCCAGAAATGCTACGCACATGGAACAACGCGCCTTTACATCTATACAATCCATGCTACGGCCCAGTTCCACGTCGCAGGTCTTGGAAGGCATTCAATATCAAAGTGCAGAACAACGCGCAATGCAAGGAATGGCTAAACTACCCGTACATTGCGCCACCACAGGGACCACCGTCGGTAGCATACATGATGGGAACAATTCGACATTGGATGCCGCGATTGAAGCCCATGCCAGATGTGGCAGCTCAAATGATGCTTAAGATTTTAGACATGATGCAGGTAGTCCTGAAAACCTTTAGAAATGAAGCCGCACCACAGGTACGTCTACCGGGGTTTACCAATGGAAATTATGATTTAGTGTATGACATGAGCACCACCCCCAGTATTCATGTGGCTTACGCCTGGCATGCACGCATCAAATACCTCCCTGCATGTTACAAACAGACCTTCGAAGAAATGTTCAGATCAGGTTTCTGGGAGTATCACTCGGAGGTCTTCGCACCGAAGCCAACACACCTACTCCATCTCTTTGCTTGTGAACAAGCAATGTACTCTGAGTACTACACCACACCACAACCAGAGGTCCCTGGCGCAATAAATTGGGATGCATTGGAAGCTGATCTAGCAAGAGGCTTAAGGATAGGAGAACGCGAACTTGCCACCAATGTCATCCAATACTATATCGACCACCCGATAGAACAGAGGTCTGTCAGGGGCGACAGACGCTAGGAAGGGGGGCGTGTTGGCATACAAGTCAGAGGAAGAGCATACTAGCGCAACGGAGGAGTCATGCACAATACGGAAACAAGGCCCCAATCATTTTTTCCATGGACCATTTACAACTCAAGTGATTTTAATCACTACACAAACATTGTAAATTTCGTTTTTGGTAGAATAGACTCCATTTTGTGCAAGCCGAGGAGTCCTCGAGCTTGAGGAGTATTAGAACTAGCTACATATCAATTTTCATAATTTTTAGACTCTGTTTGAGCCCTCAAATAGGCTCTAGAACCTAATTTTTAACTAGGCCGGACACTAGGTCTGGACAAGACCAAAGCTAGTTAGAAAACTATAAAAAGAGCTAGAGAGCTCATTTTTGGGGTTAGATTGTTTGTGAATTGAGCTTATGTAAGAGACTTTTTGACTAATGCAAAGAACTCCATTGTTCCTCTCCTTGTTCTTGCCTTGTGTGCGCGTGTGTGTGAATGTGTGTGCATGCTTGTGTGCTTCTCACTCACACACTTGTGCCTTCACTTGCTCATAGTCTTCATACTAGTCCTCACGTCTCCACGGATTGACAATTATGAGGTGAATCTTCTCACGTTGGTACTCACCATTGTGCTAGAGTGACAGTGTACTTTTGAGGTCGTCTGCTAGGTTGTCCTCTAGGTCAATACACTCTTGAAGACATTCAATCAACGTCTATAGCCTCTTCACATAGACTAAAGTTCTTAGATTTCCATTCATCAATCCGTCCAAGAATAATGATATCATTTTTTGTTGTGTGGGTCTTTCTGCTACTGCGCGTCTATCAACATATTGATTGAATCTTCGTGCAGCTGTTTTCATAGTTTCATTTGGGTTCTGTTTAAAGTTATGGATTAAAGATGAAGAGTTGAGTTTAATCCCTCTCTTAGTGAATTCCCCTATGAATTCTTGAAAGAATTTCTCAATATCTCCAAATTGATTGGGATCTAATGGTTGGAACCAGGTCAGAGCCGTTCCTGTGAGAGTGAGTCCAAAGGACTCATACTGCACAAAGAAATCATCTACTTGCTCAGCCCATAGAACTTGTTTAAATTTAGCTATGTGATCGTAAGGTTCTCCTATTCTGTCATAATGGTTTCTCATACACTTAGCCACTTGGATCGGTCTCAATCTTCTATGGACTCTAGTTGCCTTGGCATTACAAGAATTGCTGGTCTGATTGGAGGCATTCTAGGCTGCACTCCTAGTGGTGGTCTTGGCTTCACTGGTGGCTGATATTGGTTGCCTAGTCCCGGGTGAGTTTGATTATGTGATTGTAGTCCCGGCATGGTGATTGCACATGAGTGTGGTTGGGAACACTTCGATGGCTTGTCTGTCCCGACATTGTATGCCCCGACTCTTGTTGCATCCCAAAGGGATTTTGAGAGGTAGTTGCCTGCTCTCGTTGAGGGAATATAAGCAACCCCATATACTTCAATCGAGTTCTATCAATGGCATCAACAAGCCATTATCTTCTTTGGTTCTTATTTAGGTGTATGACTCTAGACTCATCTTCAGGATCTTTTAACTCATAGAAGGTAATTGGACTTTCCTCGTGTCCGCATGTAGGTGAGTCAATTTGTAACAGTAAATCTATTCCATGAATCAAGTAGACCTCCAGTAGGTAATCATCTTGAGGTATCAAATCCCCTCTCAAGACTCGAGTCACTACTAATTTGCCTCTGGGAGTGGTTATTAACTCTTCATGGTCTGGTTTTCCTGTACTTTCTTGTCCTTCTAACTCTCCTCTCTCATTGATCCGGTCTGGGTATTCTGTTACCACATAGATGTGACCTAGCTTGTCCATGTACACTCCTCCCTCATACTTGACTGCTAGTCTGGGCACTATCGTAGAATCAATGGAAGTTACCATCCTAGCTACTGATCTATTTAAACCATCCAGGTAGATGGGAATCTCTTGGGAATTAGTGGACACATATTGCAGAGAGGTACATTATTCCCCCTCTACCGTGGACATGAAGTTTCTTCTGGGAACAAACCCTTGCATGTCTTCTAAAGCCATTGGTATCTCTTCCTCTGAGTCACTAGAGGTGTCGGAATAGATAGAGCGGTGACTTGCTTGAGTTGCACTTCCTATCGATGAAATAATACTTCCCTAGCTACTTAGCACTCTTCCTGACCTCAAGTTCATCCACCCTCCTGTGGCTATTTTGGGTCCTAATTATACCCTAATTGGTTCCTTAATTTCCTCAAATTTTTTCCTTAAAAAGACTCAAAATGCACTGGACGATACCACTCCGGTGATACTGCACTAGACAATACCACTCTTGCCACGATAGGATACCACTACGTACCGTGATACGATACTTCTGCAGGTGACGATATGATACTTGGAACAGCCATGATACGATACCACAATCCTCACGATACAATACCATTTTCTGTACGATACAATACCCGTGCACTACATGATACGATACTATATGGCTCAGGCGATACGATACCACCTAGATGTACGATACGATACTGCTGCGCTGCACGATATGATACTTGGAATCCTCGCAATATGATATTGGTGCAAGTCACGATACGATACCACAACCTGCATGATACGATACTAGAGTTTTGAGCGATACGATACTAGGTACACGATACGATACCAGTACTACGTGCGATACGATACCGCTTGATCGACGATACGATACCATGATCGGGATGATACGATACCAAGTGGACCGCGATACGATACCATTGGCAAATTGCGATCGCGATACCAATCTTGATGATACGATACCACAAGTGGTATCGTGATACCTCAAGTGGTATGTGACGATACAATACTTGGCGAGTATCACGATACTAGGGAATTTTGGTAACGCGATACCAAAACTCAACCGACCACGATACTACAGCCAAAATCATTCCAAATACAAAAAATTTTGTACCCCTTAGCTTATCTCTCACCCCTCTTCACTCATGACCCTCTATCTCACACAAAGAACCTCCCAATACTCTCTGTTCCACCCTGCGATACTGAAAACATCTTTAATCACGTGTAAATGCATTTTCACAATACTTTTGATGTTGAAATCTTAACGTAGCTTACCTTTAGGATGTCTTGCTTAAGTCTTGGGCTCACAAGGTAGCTTTTTAGGATTGTAGGGGGCAGTTATGCTCAGCCAATACGGGTTGCTGTCTGCAGATGATACTAGTTCCAGAGCAAGTGTCAAATGAACTAATTTTTTTTGTTTTTATAGTTTGTGATGCCTGAGACCTATTCTACACTAACTTGGCAATTTTTTTTGGAATTTTCTTGGTGATTTCAACTTACTCCTACTCCACTTCTCTCCTTGACCTAACCCTCACTAACTCTAAACCTAAAAACTCATCACACACACCTCCGGGATGTGAAGCAACAAGTGTTGAAGTGTCTGACTACTTTCCACTAAACGAATTCACTCCTACAAGTACGATTCCTTCACTCTAGAGCTATAACCATCACGAAGGCACCTTGGTTGAGTGCATTCCCCAGCAAACGTGTGTACCTAAGTCACGAGACCTTAGAGACTTGTGCCAAAGAGACTAAATATCATTTCCCACACAAGTGTGTATAGTGCTGGATTGACACACACTTAATTATCAATCTGAAGAACCTCTTAAACCAAGTGTATGAGGACATGTGCGCACCTGATGGAAAGTGAAGTGGTTCAGCTAAAATGCATGAGAAAAGACTAAACTACCTCTCCAACTCACTCAATCTCTAGAAGTGTCTGCCGTGATACCACTTACAGTAGTAAATACAAATTCGAATGTGTCTCACAGCTCGGAACTCTGAATATGGCCAATAGCAGGTTTGTTTCGAAGCTCTCGATGAGACACATCTACTCGATTCTAATGACCGCTCTTCAAGTTATGGCCAAAAAAGTGAAAGGCAGGAAACACCTACACTCACTCCACAACTCGTACTTGCTCACACACACACTACAGTGATTCAAAAGTGATGGGGAGGGGTAGACAACAGTCCTACACACACATTCCAAGCTTCACACACACATAACATCATAGAGAAGATGAAAATCTAGAGGAAAAAAGAAAATTCAAAATTTTGGCTCTCCTTCTTCACGATGGCAAAAAGTCTTTACAAAGAGTCACAAAGTGACTTATATACAGGTGCCCTAAAAATGGTCCTTTCACACAAGTGACCGGCACTTTATTGGCTAATCTGTAATTTCCTACTATTTTACAAGAAATATATTACAATGATTTGGGTTGATGCATCTAGAGGACTCCTCTAGTGCATTTACATAGCTTCGAGGGAATTTTCTAGAATTTTGAAGAAAAAATTTATGCCCATTATTTTGAAAATTTTGTGTGTCTCTGCAACAGCCATCTACATCATGTATTTGAAGATTGTCTTCTACAAGAAGATTTCAGTGTACTTCAAAGACATTGGATGGAGGTTAACATAAGATTTGCATCTTTTGTTAAGAATTTAGGTACATATTCTCTTTATGCACACAGGTACTACTTGGAGTTTATGGAGGCAGTGGCATCCATATTAGGAGGAGTCCTATTCTACATATCTAAAGGAGAATTAGTACATGTACGCTTTATGCATATTTGGATGAGGTGTTAGAGAAGATGTGTTCACATGAGTATGAGGATTTCTGACAGCAACATGTTAGCATTCTTTGATAATTCTATAAGTATGTGATCTTTCACACACACATCTGATTTAGGGTCTACCATAGCCTAAAATCATATTAGGGTTTGCTAATTATCAGTTTCCAACTTATCTTTCCTCTTTCTATCACTTATATTCACTCTTCTACAACCTATCAAGTCATACATCTCATACATATTCAGATTTCTGTCCCTACATCTTAATATTCTTGTAAATTATGTACATTCACTCATCCATCTATTTCTGTTCACATAGAGTGGTTGAGATTTTGACTCCCACATTGTAAATTGATGTTTGTATATATGATAGTGTGAGTAAGCAGTGGCTTACGTAACACTTTACACATGTTGTCTAATCTTTCTCTATCTTTGTCTCATCATTTGTATGATTAAATGTGGTATGTTCATGTTTTGTCAATATTGGAAGATTGTTGTAAGCTATGTTGTAGATCCTAAATAGAATATATCTGAAGACATATCTCTATAGGAAGCCCTACAAGGGCACACAACATTCATCTCTGCATAGAGCCCTGCAAGGGCACACAACAGTGGAAAGTATGCAACATGCAAGGACGGATCAAGGCCAACAACTACACATGAAGAAAGGCAAGAAGATATCTGGTAGATCCCGAGCCTCGGAAGGTGCTTCAACCTCTTGATCTTCAGGAGGTCCAGATCGAAGGTTGGAAATCTAGACCTTCATACCTTTCATATGGTGCTTGCAGTGCAAATGCAAAGAGGTTATTGGAGAGCTAGACTACAAATCTATTATAGTCCATCTCCATTGGTTGTGTGCATGACAATCCCACTGGTGCACGTCGTGAAAGAAAAGAATAGGCCAAAACCAATGCAATAGGTCCTGAGTTATGATCAGTTCATTGGCCATTGGTAAAACTATAATTACGACTTCCACAGGAGCTGGCAGTGGTCAACTATAAAGAGGCTATCAGTTAATAAGGAACCAGATCGACTACAGGCACAGAACTAGAGACAAGAAGCAAAGCCTATCAAGGGATGATAGAGACAAAGAGGGGGAGAGTGTTGGAGAGCAAAGAAGAGCAGAGATGCAGAGAAACAGAAGGGCCTTTTCTGATTTGGAAACTTTATTTTTGTAACATAGTCACCTTGTAATATATTTTCCAATGTAAATGCACTAGAGGAGTCCTCTAGATGCATATCCATGGATATCTGTATCATTACCCTTGTAAACTAGTAGGAAATTAGTCTTTTAGTTAGTAAAGTGTTGGTCTCTTGTGTGAAAGGACCATTTTTAGGGCACATGTATATAAGTCATTTTGTAACTCTTTGTAAAGACTTTTGGCCATTGTGAGAATCAAGATCACATAAATTCAATTTTGTGTCTTCTCCTCTTTGTACCTTCTTCCTTGTGAGCTTGCATGCATGTATGTGGCTTGAAAAGAGTGCTTTGAAGTGTTGTCTATCCATGGTAGTGCTTGTTCGTTGTTGGTAATGTGTGTGTGAAGTGTAGGAATTGCTGAAGCATAGGTAGGTCACTCCTGCTGCTCAGTATTTTGCTCATAGCTTGTAGCAGAAGTGTCAGAATCAAGTGAAAATACCACCATTGGATGTGTTTTCTCGAGACTTCAAAAAAACCTGTTATTCACTATTCACAACTGAGAGAAAAGCTCGATTTACTGTTGGTTGTTGCTCTAGGTATTGCGACACCATAGCCGACCATGAAAGCTTTGAATGTGATAGTTTACACTTTTTTGCACCTTTGTTAGTTCACATTTACATTGACCATCATTTGAATGCATGTCCTCATACACTCGGCTAAGTTATGATACTTCTTGGATTGATAATTAAAGCATGAATCCCCATTATATGCATTTGTAGGGGATTGAGGTATAGTCTCTTTCTCCTCAAGTCCCTAAGTTGATACTTAGTGCTGAAGTGTAGGTAGGTCACTCCTGCGGCTCAGTATTTTGTTCATAGCTTGTAGTAGAAGTGTCAAAATTGAGTAAAAATATCACCATTGGATGTGTCTTCTTGAGAGCTTCGAAACAAACCTGCTATTTTCTATATTCCAAGTTCAAAGCTGAGAGAAAATCTCAATTTAATGTTGGTTGCTGCTCTAGATGTCGTGACACCATAGCCGACCATGAAATTTCTGAATGTGCTAGTTTACACTTGTTTGCACCTTTGTTAGTTCACATTTGCATTGATCATCATTCGAAATGCATGTCCTCATACACTCGGCTAGGTTATGATACTTCTTGGATTGATAATTAAAGCATGAATCCCCACTATATGCACTTGTAGGGGATTGAGGTATAGTCTCTTTCTCCTCAAGTCCCTAAGTCGATACTTAGGTACACACCTACCTTAGATCATTGCAAAGTATTTGGATGTTTGGCTTATGCATATGTGCCATCTCAATTGAGGCATAAATTGGAACCTAAAGCTGAAAAATATGTGTTCATTGGCTATGATCATAAACAGATGGGTTATAGGTTGTGGAGTCCATCCACAAAGAAATTCCTTGTATCAAAGGATGTTACATTTGATGAGCAAGGTACTTGGTATGCAGGTACAATTAATATTCATGCAGGTGATAAAGAAACTTTGAATCAAAAGAAAGGTAAATCAAAGGTTCAAATATTTGATGAAGAAGAGAACAATGAAGCACAAGTTCAAGTTGAAGAAATGCCAAGGTTTGATCCAGAATGTGATGAACCAGAAACTTCAAGAAGTGGAGAACTTAGAAGGTCATCAAGGCATAAATGGCAACCTACAAGGTATAGCTATGACACTTCTTTTTTGACTACTAAGGGTTATGCTTACATGGTGAAAGCAGAGGAAGACCCTTTTACATATGAAGAGGCAAAAGGTAAGGAAAATTGGGAGAAACTTATGCAGGAAGAGTATGATGCATTGATGGAAAATGAGACATGGGATTTTGTTCCTAAACCAAATAGTCAGAAGATCATTGGATGTAAATGGTTCTACAAGACAAACAGGTATGCAGATGGAAGTGTGTCTAAATATAAAGCTAGATTTGTTGTGAAAGGGTATGCTCAGACATACAGTATAGATTATGATGAGACTTATAGTCTTGTGGCAAAGATGACAACTATAAGGACACTTTGTAGCTATTGTTGCATGTAAAGGTTGGAAACTATGTCAATTAGATGTGAAGAATGCTTTTCTTAATGTTTACATTTCAGATGATGTTTTCATGGAGCAACCAGAAGGGTTCAAAGAAAAAAGGTATCCAAAATATGTATATAAGCTCAAGAGAGCTTTTTATGGTTGAAGAAGGCCCCAAGGGCATGGAATTATAGACTTGTGAAGTTTTTGAAGGAGATTGGTTTCCAAGTGTTTAAAGCAGATAGTAGCTTGCTTGTTAAAGCAAGTGATGGTGGTTCATTTACATGTGCATATATGTTGATGATATAATTCTTACAGGTACAGATGAGAAGGGCATACAAAGTCTCAAGAAGCAAATGGAGAAAGAGTTCAAGATTAGTGACTTGGGAGACTTACTTGTCATATTTCTTGGGCATGGAGATCTCATATACTCAACATGGAGTATATGTGACTCAATAAAGGTATTTGAAGAACTTGTTAATCAAGTTTAAAATGGAAGATTGCAGGGTAGAACCTACTCCAATAGAGGTGAATCACAAATTGAGCAGATATGGAGGAGAAGAATTCAAGGACATGAAGCTATATCAAAGTCTAGTTGGTAGTCTAATCTATGCTACATTAACTAAGCCTGATTTTTCATATGCAGTTGGTGTTGTCTCAATTCATGCATTGTCCTAGAAAGGAACATTGGATTCCAGGTCAAAGAGTGTTAAGATACATTAAGGGTACACTCAAAGAAGGTTTGTATTATGGTTTCACATCAGACACAAACATCAAGATATATAGTGATACAGATTGGGCTGGTAGTCTTGATGATAGGAGGTATCTATGTTATGTGGGAGATAAGCTAATCTCTTGGTGTTCTAAGAAGCAACATACAGTTGCTTTGTCATCTACAAAATCAGAGTATAAAGGTATGGTTAAAGCTACAAAGGAGGTCATATGGTTGAAGAGTCTCATGAAGAGTTTTGAAATCATTCATAGTATACTCACTATTCAAGGAGATAATATGAGTTCATTGTATCTAGCTGCTAACCGTGTTTTTCATGCCAGGACTAAACATATTGACATTCAATATCACTTTTTGAGAGAGAAGGTGATTGATAAAGAAATTGAAGTCATTCATACTTCAACAAAAGATCAGATTGCAGATTTGTTAACCAAAAGCTTGGATGGACCAAAGCTATAGAGATTCAAAGACATGGCAGGTATAAAGAAGATGGAGAAAATCACAATTGATGATTGAGGGGGAGTTGTTGGTGCAAGACAACCATCAATTGATGATTGGTCAAAAGATGAAGCAAAGACCAATATATGAAGATTGAAGTTAGTGCATAATCAGAGAATGAAAGCTTGTATATGCATGTACATTAAGCATGCTTATCCTTTTGTAATGGTCACGAGTTTGTACAAAATACCTATATATAAAAGTAGAAAGATAGGGCATGTATGAGAGATGATGAATTACAAGTTGTAAGAGTCATTAGACACTTTAGAGGTGAAGTGAATAACTCTCATCATTCATATGTAATTTTTTCTTGAATAGAAGAAAGTTGCACCCGATATTTTGCTCAGTGCTCCTTCTATGGTTATTCTTTTGTGAAATGCTTTTGTACAAGTCTAAGTCTATAGTTGAGTGACCTCTGAACAAATTATGGATGGATGGATGGATGGATGGATGGATGCATAGATAGATAGATATATAGATAGATAGATAGATAGATAGATAGATAGATAGATAGATAGATAGATAGATAGATAGATAGATAGATAGATAGATAGATAGATAGATAGATAGATAGATAGATAGATAGATAGATAGATAGATAGATAGATAGATAGATAGATAGATAGATAGATAAGTAGGTAGGTAGGTAGGTAGGTAGATAAATAGGTAGGTAGATAGATAGATAAACATGTATATGTATATAGTTGGTGGTCAAGGCCAAGCAAGAAGAATGATATGGAGTGAAGAGAGCCATCATAGAAGATGAGGGAGCACATAAGAAGAGCCTTGCAATTCAAATGTGACAAACGTATTCAATTCTTCATAAAACATTGATTTTTACCACTACCTCATTGTATAAAATCTCATTTTTTTAAATAGATGTTTTTATAGAATCAAAGGAGTCAACGAGCTTGTGGAACCCAAGTAGAGTCCATGTTCCAAATTACATATTTTTTTGATATCTTTTCAGCGCTCAAATGAGCACTAGGACCTAATTATAATTGGGTCAAATACTAGGTTGTAAACCAACCAATACATACCTAAAAACTATAAAAGGATCTAGAGAGCTCATTTTCTTGGTCCTTGATTTTTGAGAAGGCTTGTATGAGAAAGAACAAATCTTGTATTCTTGAGAAGTAATAGGCATCTCCATTATTCCATCTTTTCTACTCTTCCGTGTGTGTGCATCTTGTGTGCTCCTCACTTTCAAATTTACAACACTCACTCATGATCTTAATATCACCCTCACATTTCCACGAATTGACAATAAGGAGGTGGAACTTCATCGACATTGATGATCATCATTGTTCTAGGAGTGACCCCAACAAAAGTTTACCACCATTGTTGGGGGGCACTACTTGAGGGTGTGTGTGATGGTAAGAGAGTAGAGTAGAGACAGAGTGTAGGTAAGTAGTTTTTGCAATGTCTTTTCTAATTTTTTAATTATTTGCATCTTTGTTTTGATTTCCATTGCCCCCATTCATCCCCCTCATCCCCTTGCACTATCACCATCTTTGCCCAAATTGCACCTTCCTAAACATATGTCCACCTTCCCCTCAGTTCTCCTCATTTGCTTGTGTGTGAGTGAGAGAGAGAGAGAGAAAGAGAGACAGAGAGCAATCTTGTATGATTGTTGTTGGAACAACAAGCTTTCATTATGCTTGAGGTGGACATGATCTTCATCAAACTCATCATTTGAATGATGCCACATATACTCCATGTAGAGTTTTATTTGCATTCACTTGTTGTATTGAGAGTTTGATCATAGGAACACCTTCTTATGTAACTTCCAAAGTATTTATCTTTGTAAAAATCAAGAGTAAAAGAGTTGAAAGCTACGAGTTAGAAGTGTTTGGGATTGATTCTCAATCAATCAATCAAAAGGTAGATGTGATTTGAAATCTTTCTTTTCGTAGATTGTAGGAAATTATTCCAATCAATCTAAACTTAGAAATCTACCTAAATTTGAATTCAAATTCGTGGAGAGAAGGCATGATAATGTACCCAAGAGTCTATATAAAAACTCCAGATCATTTGTACATTAAGTAGGATGATGATTTGAAGTAATACATATACTTCTTGTTCATTGCTTGGTGCAGCTTCAGTTTATTGCTCTTTCTTCCTCAGACTCAATGAACTTGCAATGAATGTTGCTCTCTCTATAGAGCTTTAAATCTAGTGATTAAAGTCTCATTAAACAGATATTACTATCTAGTTTATGCTTACAAATTTTCAAATCATTTGATTCATTAATTTAAGAGATATTGAAGATTTACAGTCTCACGGTCATTCTCTGCAACTCCCTAAAATTTCGGGACTACACCATTTCAGTGTTAAGGTGATTGCTCCTTTTATTCTTCATATAAATTAGGGTTTTTATGCATTATAGCAAGCCAACCCTATGTATGATACTCCCTTAAAAGGAATTTTTCCAATTGTTATTGTGCTAGCTGCTCATAACTTCTATCCATGTTTAGAAGGTTTTTGTGAGCTAGTCATGGTGCAAGTTATTTGTTTTGCATCAACTTGTTCTTGTTGATGTTCCAAAGTACCTATTGGGTTTTATTGTACTAAACACAAGCTTCCAAGTTCTAATTTACATATCCAAAGAGCTAGGGCTGGTCCTATGCTGGTTTGCTAGACCAACTTCACCACTTGAATACTCTACTCCCCAAGCCTCTCCCAGCTTCTCCAAACTTTCTTTCACTTGTTTGGAGTGTTTTTGTTGATTTTCTTGCAAATTTTGGACCACCATTCGCTCCAATGACCTGCATAAGTATGAGAAGCCACTTTATGCATCCCAAGGTGCCAAACCTTGTATGTTGTCAGAGAAAAAAAAAGGTGTTTTTTGGGAAATGCATCTACATATGATTGTACCTTCATCGAATGTGTTTCCTATAGGCCTTCATGAATGATAGAGGAGAGAAGATATCGACGACACCGTGAAGAGTGAGTTGGATTCTATTCACAAGAATGGTACTAAGGATTTAGTACCTTTGCCAAAGGGCAGGAAAGCATTACCATGTAAATGGGTATATAAGCTAAAATTCATATACGATAGTCTTCTCCAAATTATAAAGCATGACTTGTTGCAAAGGGTTTTAAGTAGCAACACGGTATTGACTTCGAGGAAATCTTCTCTCCAGTGGTCAAGATGACTACCCTATGCATGTTGCTTGGATTCGTTGTAATGGAGGACTTAGAGCTAGTCCAAATGGATGTGAAAACTGCTTTCTTGCATGGAGATCTTATAGATGAGATCTATATGGAACAGCCAGAGGGTTATATAGTTCCTAGCAAAGACAGTCTAGTTTGTAAGCTTAAGAAGAGCTTATATGGACTTAAACAGTCTCCTAGACAATGGTACCAAAAGTTTGATGCTTTTATGAAGTCTCAAGGCTATTCTCAAAGCAATGAGGATCGTTGTCTCTACACAAAGAGATGCTCAGATATCAGCTTGATACGCTTGATACTTTATGTCAATGATATGTTGATTTCTGGGAAGTCCTCTTATGACTTTACAATTCTCCAAAAGAAGTTGAGTGAGACATTTGATATGAAGTATTTGGGGGATGCCAAACATATTCTTGGCATGTGCATTACTCATGATAGGAGTAAAAGATGCATATACTTGTCTCAAAGTGAGTACACATGAAAAGTGCTTCACAAGTTCAATATGTAGGGTGCAGAGGCATTGAGTACACGTTTAACCACATATGTGAAATTGAGAAACAGATGAGGAAAAGGAATTCATGATCAAAATTCCTTATCAGTCTGCTATTGGTAGTCTCATGTATGCTATGGTAGCTATGATGGAGAGTGTTCATCTCCAAAAGAACTAGTTATCCTTGATGTTAGAGCACCTCTATATCAAGAACAACTCAAAACCTTAACCAATTTTGGAAGACCAATGCCAAATCATCAAGATTATGTCTAACTGTGAAGGAAGTGACTACACAGAAAAGTCTGTTGCACTTAACTGATTCATTGGCTTGTAAAGTTTCTAATGAAACTTTGTACAAGGTGTTGGCTAAAGATTGTGCACCTTCTCCAAGTTAAAACATCTCAAAAGGTTTAGTAAATCTTGAGATTTACTCCAAAAAATTCACCTATGTCTAAAATTCTACTTCTGTACAATCGACTTTGACACTTGCAACTTTAAATGAAAAGTTCTCTCAAACTACTTCATGTTCCTACTATTGCAAAGAATTTGATTTCAGTAGGAAAAATGGTAGAGAAAGGATATCATGTTATCTTCAATGAAAAAGGTTGCTTTATAAAGAATCCAAAAGAAGGATTCAAGTCATTGCTCAAGGAAGGAAAGAAGGTAGGATGTTCACTTTGGACATTCAACAACCACATGGAAAGGTGATGTATATTCAGTTTGGAAACAAGAGGATTGCTGAATTCGATTTGTGGCACAAAAGGTTTGGACATATCAACATTCCCAAGCTCAAGGACATGAGCAACCATGAAGTGGTAAGAGGTCTTCCAAGATTCAATGATGTTGGACTACATGAGTTTTGTGAAGCATGTCAACTAGGAAAGCAAACTCGACAACCATTCAAGAAGAGCAACTATGTGGCAAGGAATGTCCTTGACTTGATACACACGGATGTATGGGGACCATCACAACAACCATCAGTGGCTGGTAATAGATATTTTGTCACTTTTATTGATGATCATTCAAGAAAAGTATGGATGTTCTACATAAAAAGAAAATCAGACATGTTCTCCATGTTCAAGAGATTTAAAGCACAGGTAGAAAAGGAAACAGGATGCTATAGAAAGACCTTGAGGTCCGATGGAGGAGGAGAATATTCCTCTAAAGAATTTTTAGATTTTCTTTATGAAAATGGCATCAAGCGACAATTTACATGTAGTTACACACCTCAACGAAATGGAATAGCTGAAAGGAAAAATAAAAATATCAGAGAAGTTGCAAGATGCATGCTCAACGAGATGAAGGTGCCATTAAACTATTGGGCTGAAGCAACTAGTACGGTTGTTTATTTGATGAACAAGTGCACAACGGCTGGAGTGCATAATCTAACTCCGAAGGAGGTTTATTCCGATAAGAAACATGACCTTACATATCTCAAAGTTTTTGGATGTGTGTGTTATGTTCACATCCCTCAAGAACTAAGGACAAAGATGGAGGCAAAGTCAGAAAAATGTATTTTCGTTGGATATTCATCGGAGCAAAAGGGATACAGGCACTACAATCTGGTGACAAAGGAGGTAGGAGTCTCACGAGATGTGGTATTTGATAAGCTAAGACCATGGTTTGGAGACAAAAAGGAAAGAGAAGATTCTTGAAGAAGATTGCGAAGATGATGGAGGTGTTGTCCAATAAGAATTTCTGCAAACAAGCACTCAAATGTCAGGTCCAGAAGCTTCTACATCACATGGAGAAAGCTTAACATGGAATGGGAGACTAAGGAGTCATTACTCATCACCAACATCAAGTTATGAAAGATTTGAAGCTGAAAGTGCTGCCCAAAATAGTGATTCAAATGCAAGTGAAGAAGAGTATGAAGAGGTGATTACACCAAAGGTAAAGCTGAACCGGTTGAAGAAACAATATTCAAAAGTAAATGAAAGGAGGTCTTCGAGAGCAAGGTATCCAATTCAAAGGTTGAGTATGATAGTTTTATTGCAATGTATTTTGCATATATGACACAAGTGGTCAAAGACAAAGAACCGGATGCATATGAAGAAGCATGTACACAAAAAGAATGGTAGCAAGCTATGCAAGAAGAGATAAAAGCTCTCAAGGACAATCACACATGGGAGCTAGTTCCAAAGGCTGAAGGTATGAAGATTGTTCCAAATAAATGGGTGTTTAAAATAAAGAGAAATGTTGATGGTTCTCTAGCTAGGCATAAAGCTAGACTAGTAGCAAAAGGATTCAAGCAAACTCACGGCATCAACTATGAAGAGTTGCAAAGATGGGAACAATTAGAACCTTGATTGCAATGAGTGCAACAATGAGATGGCCATTGTACCAACTTGACATAAAAAATTCTTTTTTCAATGGTGAACTTCAAGAAAAGGTATACACAAGTCAATTGATTGGATTTGAAGATAAAAACCATCCAGATTTTGTTTATAGATTGAAGAAAGCTTTGTATGGCTTGAAGCAAGCACCACGTGCTTGGAATCAAAGATTGGTCGAGTACCTCAAAAGGTGTGGGTATAGTCCAAGTAGTGCAGATCCCTCTCTCTACATGAAGAAAGAAGAAGGCAAGCAGGTATATATTTGCATATATGTTGATGATCTCATCATAACAAGAAGTAAAGTTGCAAGAATACAAGAGATAAAAAGAAAACTCGATAAGGAGTTTAAAATTCCAGATCTTGGTGAGCTGAAATACTTTTTAGGCATTGAGATAGTCTATGGGAAAGATGGCATCTACTTGATGCAAAAAAAGTACCTATTGGATGTTCTTTTCAGATTTGGAATGAGTGAATGCAAACCACTCACTCAACCTATGGACACAAATATGAAGCTATGCTCAAATGATGGAGAGAAGTTACATGATGTAACTACATACATGAGTATTATAGGTTCATTGATCTATGCTACGATCAAAAGACCAGATTTGGGTTATATTGTTAGAGTTCTTTCTCAATTTATGCAAGCTCCAATAAGTGAACATTTAAATTCAATCAAACGAGTGCTAAGATATGTGAAGCACACAATCAATCATGCCTTGTTTTATAGATATGATGAAGAATTGTAGGTAAAGGGCTTCAGTGATGCTGACTGGGCTGGTTCAAAGGAAGATAGAGGATCCACTTCAGGTTATGTGTTCATGATAGGTAGCAAACCTATCACATGGAGCTCGAAGAAGCAACCTACTATTGCACTATCATCTAAAAGTATGGAATACCAAGGGGATTATAGAAGCAAAGGACTAATCTCGAATAAAGTAACAAATTGCCTTACAATCCTTATTGCTTCTTCAACCATTGGGTGCGTGTATTCAGGAGCCATAAACCAAATGCAAACAAAGGAACAAAGCCTGTCAAGGGATGACATAGACAAAGAGGGGGAGAGTGTTGCAGAGAAAAGAGACACAAAAGAGGAGCCCAAAATTTTCAAAATAATGGGCATAAATTTCTTTTTCAAAATTCTAGAAAATTCCCTCGAAGCTATGTAAATGCACTAGAGGAGTCCCCTAGATGCATAAACCCAAATCATTGTAATATATTTCTTGTAAAATAGTAGGAAATTAGAGATTAGCCAATAAAGTGCCGGTCACTTGTGTGAAAGGACTATTTTTAGGGCACCTGTATATAAGTCACTTTGTGCCTCTTTGTAAAGACTTTTTGCCATCGTGAAGAAGGAGAGTAAAAATTTCGAATTTGCTTCTTTCCTGCAGATTTTCATCTTCTCTATGATCTTATGTGTGTGTCTGAAGCTTGGAATGTGTGTATAGGAATGTTGTCTACCCCTCCCTATCACTTTTGAATCACTAGAGTGTGTGTGTGAGCAAGTACAAATTGTGGAGTGAGTGTAGGTGTTTCCTGCCATTCACTATTTTGGCCATAACTGGTCATCAGAGTTGAGTGAAAATACTAGCAATAATGTGTCTCATCGAGAGCTTCGAATTGGCCATATTCGGAGTTCGAAGCTGGGAGAAACATTCGAATTTGTATTTACTGTTGTAAGTGGTATCGCGACAGACACTTCAAGAGATTGAGTGAGTTGGAGAGGTAGTTTAGTCTTTTCTCATGCATTTTAGCTGAACCACTTCACTTTCCATCATGTGCGCACATGTCCTCATACACTTGGTTCAGGAGGTTCTTCAGATTGATAATTAAGCGTGTGTCAATCCACCACTATACACACTTGTGTGGCAAATGAGATTTAGTCTCTTTGGCACAAGTCCCTAAGGTCTCGTGAATTAGGTACACAATGGCTGATCCACACCACCAAGCTGCTGATGGCTAAGTCCTCTCCATAAGCAACAGTGTGAGCACACTCTTCTTCAAGAAGAACTCCATAGCTGCTCCTCAACATGCTCCTAGAGTGCACCATGGCTGCCCCATGTGTGCTAGAGCACCACCTCTACTGAGGGACCAAAGCTGGTGTTGCAAATTGGTGTAAGATAACTCAAAAGTGACCCAAGGACTCTCTTTTACAGCCTTCCAAAGGTCTTGCAAAAAACTCACTAAAAAGCGCTTTATTTTAATCTCACTGCTTTTTAAATTGCTTTTGCTTTATTTTAAGTGAGTTTGCTTTATTTTTAAAGTTGCTTTTAGCTAACTGTAAAAATAACTTCTTGACTTGCTTTTTCACACTTCTGACTGCCTAATGAATGATCTGACAACATTTTTATGATCCTCATGCCGAGAGCTATCATATGAGGTCAAAACCCTAAATTAACAGAAAATTAGGGTTAGGGTTTTCTCCCAAATCTGATCTCTGATGACTGTATTTCATATATCATTAGAAAGCTCTCTTCAAGCTCTACAAGATAGGCTTATTAATGTTAAGCGGCTAGGTATGGTTGATAGATCAAAAACAAGGGCATCGGATCCTTGGTTAATGCCAATGAAATTCAGAAAAGTATATTGTGCATGCTGAAACACCTTTATTACAGTAAGTAACATGCTTAAAATTTTGTTGGTCATTTTGATTGCTAAGTCCGGTACATCTGCATATCTGGCAATCCAAAATTCTATGGTTTTAATCATGTACTCTTCGATGGGTAAGTAGTTACGAGGTGGACTTGGCAATAATGGATCGTTAAGCCATTGATTATTTATGCTTCCCTGGCGTTGTCCTTCCCAAAATTGTGTCCAAGAGCATCTTCTGAATACTGGGCAAAAAGATGGATTTACTTGAAGTATGTATGGTGATGATTCCCATTGTACCCGTAGAGTTGGATTCTTCTCCAAAAATTCTCTTCTCCATCTAGGATCAGCTTTGTCAAATTCCTCTTGTGAAGGCAAATGTTTGCATGCTAAACTGGAGGTTGCTATCTGGCTCTTTATTTGTTGCAGTCTTTATGTATTGTCGTGTTTGCTCTTTAAGTAATCCATATGGTACATTGAAAGGTTTCAATACTGTTGGTGCAGGACAATCAACAATTGGTGATTATATAAAGCCTAGAAGTGAAGAAATGAAGAAAAGATTGAAGTCCAACTTCATGGAGTAAAGAGGAGATTCAGATAAGTTCTTTAAAACATCTGTACATTAGCTTTGTAAATACTTCAAAAGTAATGACGAATCAATACTCATATGTATATATAGATACGTGTAGATGGTCGTATTAGAATAATGAGATGAAGCATAGATGAAAAGATGATGTGTATTGGATGTATCATCCATCAGATGTATGAAGAGTTGAATAGAAAGAATGTTCAGAGAATTGCGCGTCGATCTTTTCTCTAGTTCTCCTTCTGTGTTTGATTTTATCAGAAATCCTTTTGTACACATCTAATTCCATAGTTAATATATCTATGGTTAAAGTTTGAGAGTTCAATTGCAAACAGGCTGAGAGAATTTTGTGTAGGAACATCTATATGTGAGAAAGTGTTGAGTGTCTTCTGAAATAGGCGCAGTTTTGATGGTCAAAGAAATGATCAGTTCTCAGTGCACAGTGTAAAGTTTTACACAAATGAGGAGTCAAAATCTAATTTGGAAGGTAAGCCATCTATCGCTAAAAGCATTTGCTTAAATGGGTTCTAGATTGGGAGAACTATGTGTTAGACGTTGCAGGTGTCAAAATCGACTCTACAGGAAGGCAGTTTCAAACATAGGTAGATTGTTTGAAGCATTTCTCATAATCTAATGAAGCTTTTGAAGTGTTTTAGCTTGGAGGAGGTGCACAAACTCTAGGCAACACACTCTACAAAGTTTCATCAGAAACTTTACACAAATGATTAATCAATGAGTGATTAATGTGCAACAGACTTTTCTGTGAAATGACTTTCTTCACAGTTAGCTAATTTTTTGATAGTTTGGTGATTGTCTTCCAAAATTGGTTGGAGTTTAAAGTTATTCTTGATATAGAGGTGGTCTAACATCAAGGATAGCTTGTTCTTTTGGAGATTAACACTCTCCATTAGTGGTATCAGAGCAGGAAGTATTAAAATTGAGGAAAGGAAGACCCCGACTGCTGCAGATATACAAATTTCACACCTTGAAGATTCAAAAGGATAAAGTGTGGAAGAAAGACTCAATGAAGACACATAAAGGCTATCAAAAGGATCAGAAGGAGTAAACTTCAAAGCTAAGGTACATTCATTTCTTATAAGGATTAAAGATTTGATAGTAGAGGTGAAGAAAGGATGGGAGATAGTCTCCAAATTGAGAAGTTGGATAGAGAGAACTATCCAGCTTGGTCTATGAGAATGGAAGCTCATCTTATGAGCAAAGATCTGATGGGATACATCACATGAGAGGAAGAAAAGCCAGAGTTCAAAGATCCTAGTGTTCCAACTAGGGAGGAGCTTGCAGATATAAAGATTTGGATGAAGAAGGATGCTCAAACAAGGAGCATAATCTACATGGCAGTGAATGATTATTTGCTTCCTCATATCAAAGGACTTGAAAGTGCAAGTGACATTTGGAATGCTTTGAAAGAGCATTTTCAGAATACAACCAAATCAAGGAAAGCTTCATTATGGGCAGAATTTACTACATTCAAGAAGAAGGCTTCACAATCAATATCTGATTATGTGACAAAGATGAAAGACATTGTTGATTCTTTAGGTGCAGTTGATGAAGATATTGAAGAAGATAAGTTGGTAAGACAAATTCTCACAGGGCTAAGAGGAGATGAGAAGTGGAAGCCTTTTATTTTGTCTACAAAACTTTCATTAGATCATTTCACTCCTGATTTGAATCAATTGTTAGGACATATGCTAACTTTTGAGAATGATATCAAAGGAGATGTTGATAAGAGTGCAGGTCATGCAATGTATTCTAAAGACAAGAAGAAAGCTAGCAAAGGAAAGCAACAATCAGTTGAAGATGAAGGTACTCCAAGTCAAGCAAACTTCTTAAGAGGAAGAGGAAGTGAAGAAGTAGAGGAAGAGGCAGAAATAACAAAGATAATGTCAGAGCTTGTTGGATATGTGGTAAGACCAATCATCTATCTCATGATTGTTGGCATAATAATCAAAGCAATGGTAACTTTAATCAGAATTTTAGTCAAAGAGGAAGAAGTGGCAGATATCAGAGAGGAAACTTTAGAGGTAGAGGTGGTAGGAATTCTTTTGGAAGAGGTGGAGGAAGAAACTTCCAAAATCAATCCTATAATAACACATACTATAATTACATGGTTTTATGTATTCAGAAAGACTTGAATTGGTACATACAGATGTGTGGGGTCCTTCAAAGGACTTCAGTATAAATGGTTCAAGATATTATATCATATATGTTGATGATGCTACCAGGTGGATTACAATCTATGTGATCAAAGACAAGTCAGAAGTGTTTAATACATTTAAACATTATCATGCATATGCAGAAAGAATTACAGGTCAAAAATTGAAGAGGTTAAGGTGAGATGGAGGGGGAGAGTATTTCTCTAATGAGTTCAATGATTATTTGTGGAATGCAGGTATAAAGAGAGAAGTTACTTGCAGGTACTCTCCTCAACTGGGGTAGCAGAAAGGAGAAACAGAACTCTTGTTGAGTTTGCAAGATCCATGATGAAGGAGAAAAATTGCTGAGGCTGAGGCTGTAAACACAGCCACATATTTGATCAATAGGTTACCATGTAAAGCCTTGCAGGGTATCACACCATATGAAGCTTGGTGGGGTAAGAGACCTACCTTGGATCATTGTAAAATATTTGGATGCTTAGCATCAATGGAACTATGGACCTGTGATATTAGTTATGGGCCTACTAAGTTTCCAACAATATATGGCCCAAACGACCATGCCAAATACAAGCCATAGGCTATTCAGTAATAGTTAACAAGTGTTCTTTGTGTGATACAAATAAAGGATAAAGTGATCCAACTTTGTTTCCTTTTGCAATAAGCATATTGCCCTTTGATATATGAAAGGACTGAGCATAGAAGACCACCTTGTAACCAAGGGCATCGACCAACTGACATCAAACTAGGTGATAACTGAGGTACATGGCATACGTTATGCATAATAAATTTTGAACCATCAATGAACTGCACAACCACATCTCCAATCCCCATAACATCACACTGGTAAGAGTCACCAAGTCTCATAGTACCAAGAGACTTTGTTGCATAATTAGAGAACCATTCTCTGTGTGGTTTCACATGGGAAGAAGCACCAGAATCTAGCAGCCACGTGTGGGAAAGAGAATTAGCTATAAGAGCCTCAGTTGGCACATTACTATCAAGTGTCAACACATTAGCGTCATCAAAAACAACATTAGTTTCTTCAATCTTCACAATTGAAGTAGATGATGTAGGTAATTGTTTAACATGCCCATCAACATTATGTCCTTTACCTTTAGCATTCTTTACTGCATAACAGTCTTTCTTCATGTGTCCATTCTTTTCTTTAGCATTCTTTACTACATAACAGTCTTTCTTCTTATTCCATTGACCATTCTTTTCCTTGTTCTTGCTCCTGCCACGTTGCTGATTCTTTCCTTGGTAAGAATCACGAACATTATATGCATCTCCACTCTGAGTGCCAACCATAGATTTCCTACGAATCTCATCACTCAAGAGTGTTCCACATATGTCATCATAGACGAGTTTACCACCAGGTGCACTATTACTAATAACTCTGCAAAATGTATCCCATGATGATGGCAAGGTGCATAACAACAATACTGCTTTCATTTCATTATCCATATCCATTTTCTGAGCCTGTAACTAGGAGAATATAGCATCAAACCCATCTCTTTTTCATATGTATTGCATAATTTCTTCCAAAGCTCCTCTTCACTTTCATAGTCTAGTACTATAAAGTAAACATTATCTGCCAAGTGCAAGTGAATGGTAGACCTGGCCATTTCATCTAACTCATCCCAATCATCTTCATCCATGTCAACAGGCTTCTTTGAAATCCCATTTACTGGCTTCCATTGGCTCCTTTGAATCAGCACATCTTTAATCTGATTCTTCCATAGAGCAAAGTTTGTGCCATCAAATTTTCAGATCTCAAAATGGTCTTTGCCCTGCAAGTTATAGCTCCTCCTCGGAACACTGGCACTAGACCCTGATCCACCAGATGTGCATGAGACCTCTGATGCCATGATGGTAGATAGTTGAATAGAATGATAATGGAGCTAGAGGAGTCCAAACACCAATGAATAAGTGTATCAAAGAGTAAATCAACCAATATATAGTTGACTGAATCAAATGTAGAAAAACTTTGCCAGAGTATCCTCTGCAAAATGAGCATATGACCAATATCAAAATATCATAAAACTCCAAGTACTGACATGTTTACCTGCATAGTGAATCACTGACTCCACTGCATATAATCAGTTACCCAATAGGAGCCAACTAGGCTTATCGAGCACCTATGAACAACTATCATACATCTCCTATGGTGAGGCTAGGTAAGTCTTCCACTTGCATCACCGAAGAGAGCCCGACATCTAGGTGTCTCCTAGTTAAGAAAACCTCACCATGACCCTCTTGCAAAAACATAACCGCTATATCAATGACCACATGGACGTACATAAACGATATCCACAAAAGCGTACATGGTGTGTATGTGC
>CM035442.1:72789074-72821574 GCA_020310875.1 Ceratopteris richardii | reverse complement strand
CTTGTCATTTTCTTCTTTAATCTTAGCCAAATAGACACCATTATACACGTATGGTCATTGTTTCAAGGGCTTTGCCTCGGGTGTCATTGGAATTCTATGGGAGCAAATGGATGGGTCTACTCCCTTGATGTCTTTGTAGGTCCATGCAAATACATCCTTGTATTCCCTAATTAGCTCTATCAGTTCTTGTTCTTCTTTAGGAGATGCCTCCTTTCCAATGTATGTACATATCTCCTCTTCCTCTTCCATGGTTACTAGCACTTTCTTGGTTTGTTCCTTATTATCGTTAGCCTCTCCTTCTTTTTCTTCTCTCTTGGTCATTTGAATAGCTATCTTCTGTTCTTCTATTTTGTATCTTTTGAAATGTTCCGAAACTTCAAAGAGATCTAGTGGTCACTCTACTTTATCTAACATTTCCTCATTTTCTTGTCTCATTTGAACCGCTTCTACTGTGAACACTTTTGGTGTCTCCTTTTCATTGCTTGCCTTAATCTCTTCTAAATATCATTCCTCTGAATCAAATTTTGGCTCCATCTCTATGTTTTCATAATGCTCCTTCCATTCTTTTTCTAGTAATTCTCTCGCTTCCATTTCTTGAAGGATCACCATGTAAAGATTTACATCATAACCTACTTCATCCACACACTCGTTTGTGCTTAGTATTTCTTCATTTACACACACATCTAGGGTGGATAATATTTTCATCCATCTGTGTGGTTCGAATGCTTCATTCGGGAAGATTTGAGGCATGTACATTGGATCAGCTATGGGTTGGTAATACTAATGCCCTATTGTCCATAACTGGGTCTTGTTTTCCTCTCTTTTTGCCTCCTTGAACATCCATAGTTGAAAAACTTCATTCATCCATGATTGATCACTAGATCCTGTGCTATGAATGGATAGATCATCTTCTTCTCAGTGGACTGGGTTCCATTGTAATGGCTGCACATCCCTATATGAAAAAGTATGTAAATTTATCTTCGTAGTTGTCCCTTGGTGGTAAATACAATGCATCTCTACCCCAATCTTGTACTACTCTGAGTTGTCTCATGAAGGGTCCTCCCAAAACCATTTCATAATTATCGGCTTTCCCAAATTGACATATAGCTAGAGTGTGTTTGAACTCTACTCCATAGGTGTTCAACTTAATTTTTTCTAGTATTCCTAGTGCCCTCTCCAGGTGACCGTCTGATGCATTTGGCCACTTGGATTGGTCTCAGCCTTCGGGGACACTACATTTATTAGTTTGACCTGACATCATGTTCTTTGTTCCTTGATGGGATCCAAATGGGTTTTGCGAGGTAGTTGCCTATTCTTGAGGGAATACAAGCAATCCCATGTATTTTAGCCGAGGCCTATCAACTTTGTCTACCGGCCAATATCTCCTTTGATTTTGATCTAGGTACGTGACTCTAGACACATCCTCTAGATCATTCAACTCATATATAGTTACTACGATTACCCCTTCTCCCTGTGTAGGTGAGTCGATTTGTAAAAGCAAGTTTGCTCCTTGAATCAAATACACATTCATTAGGTAATCATCTTGAGGTATTAGATCCCCTCTCAAGAGTTGAGTCACTACTGACTTTCCCCTTGGCATAGTCACAGTGTCTCCGTTGTTAGGTCTTCTTGAGGTTCCTTGCCCTTATAGTTCCCTTCTATCATTGATCTGGCCTGGATTTTTAGTCACTATATAGATCTGACCCAACTTATCCATATAAACTCCACCTTCATACTTGACAGTAGGTCTTGGAATTATTTCTGAATTCGTAGAGTTTACCATTTGTGCTACTGACCTATTTATGCCATCAAGGTAAATGGTTACTCCTTGTAGGTTGGTGGAAACATATTGTAGGGATGTCCGGTATTCTCCCTATATGGTGGACATGAAAAGCTTTTGTGAAGAAAAATTTTCAGCCATAGCTAAAAATGCTTTGAAGCAAGAAAATACATCATTCTTTGCTTTCATAGGATACACCCATGTATGGTGAGTAGCATCATCAATGAAGGTAACAAAAGATACATGATTCCCAAAAGATGGAGTCTTGATGGGACCACATACATCACTATGAACAAGCTGCAATTTTCTTGTAGTATGTGTATGACCATCTTTTGGAAAAGAAGCACGATGCATTTTTCAAAGAATGCAACCTTCACATGCATGCTTTTCAATGGACTCAAGTGTAGGCAAACCAATAACCATGTCCTTCTTTTGCAAGTAAAGCAAACTATTGAAGTTCAAGTGACCAGAACGAGCATGCCAAAGCTCTATTTCAGCCATCGAAGAAGTATGAGCAACCAAGGCATTCGAGGCAGCCCTCTTGTATGTATCCATGCGATACAAACCATTACATAATGTACCGGACATCACGATAACATCGCCGTTTCTAAAATCATGAACCTTACACTTATCATCAACAAAGTGTACATGAAGTATAGCTTTGACAATCAACGGAAATGAAATTAAGTTCTTCTTGATACCGGGCACATACAATGCATTTTTCAAGAGAATCACACCTTAGATTTTCAATTGTAAGCTCAATTTCTCCTACTCCAATGATAGGATAAGAGGCATTGTTTGCACACACCACATGTTCTCCTTTGGGTGCATCTTTCAAAGAGGCAAAAAATCTTTTGGATGATGTTATGTGCTTTGAAGCACCACTATCAAAGAACCAATCTCTTATATTCCAGAGATTTACATGCTTGCAGGAATGAGAAGTTCCTTGCTCGGAGGATAGCCAAGGCCAAAAGCCAGAGAGTTCATATGAGGACCTACTCATGATGGGTAGATGAGTAGAGGGACCTTAGAGAGAACTCTAGATGGTGACTAGGCAAGGGCTATAAATAGGTTGGGAGGTGAGTCCCAGGCATGTGATTATCCACTTCTCACATTTGGTATCAGATAATGAATTAGTTTGTTTAATCATAAGGAATAACATGTCGCATCATTTTTAAGTTTGAAAAAAATGATCGAGCAAATAGTTAGTAAGGTAGCAGCCTCATAGAGATTTGGATGGTACTCTTTGAGAGAATGCCCAAATTCATTGAAATTTGGAGGGAAATTAGCCCTTAGGTTTATCTTTAATCTGACCAATTTTCTAGTAATTTGAAGACTTAGGTCAAATGACCTCTGCACTAAAAGTGCTGCTAGTAGAGGTAGAGGCCTGAAACAAGTGGCATAGGCCTGTTACAAAGGGCATTTCTCTTAATTGGTATATCCAAATGGGAAAATTTTTGTTGGAAATAAAATCTTGATAGATGTACTTTGTGCATACCAAGTTTCATGTTTTTTGAAGATCATTTGATAAGTCAAAAGATCTCTGCACATGAAAGTGCAGCCTCTAGAATTTATGAAATGATCAGAGACCATGTCACCTAGAGGTGATTGGTTCTCTTAGCTCATTTACTCAAATTGAGTTCTTTTTGTTTCTAACATTAGGTACACACCTCCAGATAGTTTGTATAAAATTTCAAGATGAAATGTTTCTTCAGTTAGGAGATATAAACAAACCAGTAAAAGTTAGCCTCTGCAAATTTTAAAAATTTTGCAGGTATAGAGGCTTAGTATTTTGGTCATTGTGAAAGATCAAAATGTCCAAATTCTATGAAGATTATATAAATAAAATTAGATAGTAGTAGCTATATGCTGTTAAAATTTGGAAGAAATTTAACATCATTTGATAGTTCAAAGGACCTATTCTTCTTAGACCAATCTCTGGTGAGGATTTTCCAAAGAGTGATACATGTGTCTGATGAGCACATGACATTTTCCTATTGGAAACTCGAATTTCAAAAATTTTTGTTGGAGAAGCTACTCCAGTATAGACACTATGCTATAGCCAAAATTCAAGGATTTTGGAAGTTATCTTCATAGTTAGAAGATATTATAAAAGTGCAGCAGTAGTGTTTCTAGGCTCACCGAAGTGCAGGTGTAGCAAAGATAGAATTATACTTTTGAATGAGTATTTGATTTCATTTTGAATTGAAATTTTGTGAGACCAGAATAATTAAGTGACCTAGATTTTGGCACAAATAAATTGAAATTTGGAATTTGTTTGATCAGTCTAAGGGCTTCAAGAAGATGACCCTGTACATTTTTCAGAATTGGTCATTGAGTGTTCGACACTTCTAGTAAAATGGTCATAAAACTCTGAGCAAATATCCAAATCAAGTGATTTTTGTGCCTAATGAAATCTTGAGAAAATCTACAAAAGGCTAGAGAATTTCATAGATTTTGGATGAGTAAAAGTTAGTTAAAATTAAGATTTAATCTGCTGATGTTGGAAATTGTCTATGCAGGAGACATTGTTGAAAAGAAAAGATTTTCCACACGTTTTTAAGCGATTTTTACCTATTGGTGCTAAAGAAAACCGTAAAGGTAAACGTAAATGGTAAACGCTTCATCGTGTTGTAAACGTATTAGCTTTGCTCCTTTACGATAAACGGTTAAGCTCACCATGGGATAGTTATGCCCTAGATACTTGTTTATTGAGCATTGGTTTATGGTGACCATTCTCAATAGGACAGAGGAGACTCTGTCAAAATTTTCAAGAATATATATAGTGCCACAAGAGCATGGAAGAGGGGAACTTTAGTAGTTGTTCTCATTTCGTATAAGTGGATTCATACAAGTCGTATAAATTCCAATTTATCATGAGTTGATATTTGATGCAAGTGGGTATTTTAGGGAGACATGGGCAAGTTGCCGAGGTCTCTATAGGTGACAAGCCATCACAAGTTAGTGGTCAAGGTCTAGGCATAAGGAGTCCGAGGATATTCCGAGTACTTATGCTGCGCACATATGGACTCATTGGTCCTCAGAGGGATTCCTACAGTATGCCCAAGGCAAGGAATACTATTTGTTGGTGGAAATGCTAGATATAAAGCACAGAGACTAGTTGTCTACTTTTTGAGCATCTATTATTTTAGACACCTACCACACTCTAATTTTATTATTTGGAATCATAGATGTTGATTCCCAAGTTTATAGCTCCTTCTATATCATTGAGGACAATGATATTTAGAAGGGGGAGAGAGTGTTATATTCCAGAGATGTACATGCTTGGAGGAACGAGAAGTTCCTTGCTCGGGGGATAGCCAAAGCCAAAAGCCAGAGAGTTCATACGAGGACCTACTCATGATGGCCAGATGAGTAGAGGAACCTTAGAGAGAACTCTAGATGGTGACTAGGCAAGGGCTATAAATAGGTTGGGAGGTGAGTCCCATGCATGTCATTCTCCACTTCTCACACAATCGGAATCAGCCTCACTCACAACCATACATTTAGAATGCAAAGAAGCATCATAATGACATGTAACAACACATGCCCAAAAATCTTGAGCCATGTTGGCTTCATCATTCTTTACATTTGCTGAATTTTCAGCAATAGACATGCCAAATTCCTTCTTCTTTTCATTGCATTTAGCAAGCTTTCTACACCCATCAATAGTATGACAAGCCTTTCGGCAATATTTGCATCTCTTCTTCTTTTGCAAATCAGCATCATTAGAGGAATGAGTGGAAGAGAAAGATTGAGGCTTTGGTTTTGATGAACCCAAAGTTGAACCATACTTGCTTTTCCCCTTTTGTGAGATAGCAAGTGCTTGCGTTACCTCAAACAAACCACTCCTATTCACTCTAGATTGCTATTCTTGCAAAAGAATAGACACAACCTCATCAAATTCACATATATTAGGATTTCTTTTTTCTACCAAACGAAGTGTAGCAGCAAAGCTTTGAAAAGATCTCGGTAATCCTTTTAACAATGTAGAAATGAGTGATGCATTTGGAATAATCTCATCTATGTTTGCCAATTGCTCTTTCAAGTCCTTGATGAGTGTCACATACACATCCACTGAATCATTTTCAGCCATACATACATCCTCAAGTTGCTTCCTCAATTATGCAACACATGCTTCATTACAAGAAGCAAGAGTGTCCCATGCTTGTCTTGATGTAGAACATGACCGAATGTGTGGAACTATGTGATGCTTCACAGAAAGCGCAATCAATGCATGAGCTTGAGCATTTTTTCCATCCCATCTAAACTACTCCTATGTGGGTGGAGAAGGAGAAACCACTATACTCGAAGAAGAAGCTCCATCTGTGACAGTAGACTGTGAAGTAGAAGAGGCTGCCAGTCTTCGATCTACATCTACCATTATGTTCCAAAGTTGTTTTGCAACAAGAACATGCTTCATCATGTAAGAACACATTGGATAGTTGGTCCCATCAAGCTTATTTTCAGCTTGAAGCATGCCAAACAAGTCATTGCTACCCCCATTTCACTAAGAAACAAGAATGTGACAAAATCCTCACTTTGACGAAAGCTAAAGTGAATGCTGAAATTTCAGCTCACAAACCATCACTCTGATGGTGATTCTGACTGCACAAATGGCTTTGAAATGGGGGTAAAACCCCAAGGCACTTGATGGAAATGTTTCTTACCTACTAAAATTCATTGTTCTATGCTCTGAAGTCATTTTGCACTGTTAAAAGTGTGTGTGCATGGTGACGTGAAAAACCGAAACTTGAGAAGGAGCTGAACCTGCTCTGATACCACTAATGGGTGTGTGTAGAAGTGCGAGAGACACATGAGAAGCACACACAAGGAGCACAAATGCAGCAAGACACACGGAGAAGATGATGGTTGGAATAGCTCTCTCTATTGACGATGAACTAAACTGAAGTAAGAGCTGAATAATATCCCTAAGTACAAAGTACCACCACATATGAGTGAATCATGTATGTGGTAATATGCGGAAAAAACCTCTAGCCAACACTGGAGCAAAAAGTGCCCATGTATAGGGAAAAGATTCACATCAAAGCTACTCAAGCAACACATAAATGTAACAAAGGTAAGATCTTCTGGATAAGGCATCTGACTGACATTGTTGACATCCTGGACAATAGATGATGACAAAGTCGAACCTGGATAGAAAGTTACTCCATCGCGATTGCCTTCTATTGAGGATGCAGGTGGTCATAAAATACTCTAAGTTCTTGTGATCTGTATACACAGTAACTTTGTGAGCTTCTCCTTCTAGATGGTGATGTCGGGTATCAAACACGTCTACTATGGGAAGAATTTCTTTATCATGGATTTCATAATTAATCTTTGGAGGGGAAAATTTCCCTGAATGATATGCAACTGGATGTAGTTGTCCATCATCTCCATATTGGGTAGAATGACCCCTAGGGCAAAGTCTGATGCATTTGTCCGTAGAAAGAAGGGCTTGCTAGAATCAGGATGGACTAGAATTGGAGCAATGGTGAATGCTAATTTCAAGTTTTGAAAGGCTTTTTTTGTTTCTTCATTCCATGAGAATTTCGATTTTCTTGTAAGCTTGGTAAGAGGTTTCACTATCTTGGAGTAACCTCTGATGAATATCCTGTAAAAATTGGCAAACCCTAGAAAACATTGTACATCTCAAACACAAGAAGGTGGTTGCCAATCAAGGATTGTGTTGATCTTCTTAGGGTCCATAAAGATTCCTTTCTCTAATACAATGTATCCTAAAAACTCCACTTGTGCCTGATGGAAAGAGAACTTCTCCAATTTTGCATATAACCCTTTTTCTCTTAGTTTCTCTAGGACTATCTTTACGTGATATTCATGATCCTCTAGAATTTCGGAGAATATCAGGATATCGTCGAGATATATTACCACAAATGTTGGGAAAGATGGATGGATGTACCAAGAGACTGAGTAGGTATTGCTAAGCTTGCTTTGTACCAGCCCTCTTTTGCTTCAGAGTTGATACCTAGACCTCCTTAGCTTTCCAATGATACCATAAAATGTCCTATGTACCTTGGAAATGATGTGTGTAATGATTGAATCAAAACTGATAACTTTGGAAGTCACAAACTCAAGAAAACCTTCTATTTATGTCTTGAAACCTGCTAGGTATTTTGCTCAGTATGACCAGCACAATAGGAATTGGAAAAATTCCTTTTAGGTGTATCTAATTAACTTAGTAAGCTACCTATTCCAAGTGGAATGATGTAAAATAATAAACTATGCTAAGAGAAATCAATTTAGCAAGTTAAGTTATACCCTCGACTTTTTAGGACTGTAGTAGAAAATGACCAGAGATCACCTAGACACAGATTTCTCCAAAATGGCTGAATAGAATGTCTTCAAACTTTGATACATGGTGAAGAATTGACCGGGATATGCCCTTGACAAGTTGAGAGACTTTTGAGTAGACTAACAGAGAACTCAGAGATGGACAATGTGAATGTATGTATTAATGAGCATTTGTATACAACTCCATTGGCATGAATATCATTGCCAAATGGTGTAGAGAGGTGTGGGCTAGAGTGTAGACCTCACACACACTCAAAAATCAATAATGCTAGGCTCGGGAGTGCTCTCTCTTACCCGCGACTTTTCATGTCCATTTTTATAAGAGATGGGTAAAAGTTTGACTTCAAATTCAAACTTTTGGCTCTCTATGATCAAGCTCCTAAATGCTTGGAGATATTCTTTCAATCAAACAACTAATTTTCCACAAATCCTTTCAGTAGGTGATTACAAGAGATTCCAAGTCAATTTGAATTTTACAATGAGGTAAAGTGGTAATTAACCATTAGCATATGTTCTTATGCTTCTTCATGTATTTATAAACTTCAATGCATCCTTTGAGCCAAATGTGTAGGCTTGTAATTTACACCAACAGCTCCCCCTCAAGACAAACATTTTGGCTTAAGTCTTTATCTTCAATCTTCAAGTATATCCTGCAATCCAATCATGGATTTGAACCTGCAAAGTTTGGTTCCATCCAAAGCTTTAGTCAACAAATCTGCACATTGTATGTTGGTTGATACATAGGTTAGTTGAATGTCCTTGCTTATCAATTTCTCTCTCACATAATGGTAATGGACCTCTATATTTTTGGTCCTAGCATGATAAATAGGATTAGCTGCAAGGTGAAGAGAACTTGTATTATCTCCAAAGATAATTGGTGACCTAGTGTATAATCCCAATTCTGTATACAAAAGGTTAATCCATATTGCTTCTTGTGTGGCATTAGCCAGCCCTCTATACTCTGCCTCTGTAGAAGACAAAGCAACAGTAGGTTGCTTCTTTGAAGACCATGAAATTGGTTTGTCACCTGCAAAAGAAATATATCCAGAAGTGCTCCTCCTATCATCCTTGCATCCTGCCCAATCTGCATCTGAATAAATTTTGATATCAATATCTGAAGTGTAAGGGAAATAGAAACCATGGTTCTGTGTACCCTTGAGATACTTCAAGATTCTCTTGGCAGCCTCTAAGTGAGGTATCCTTGACTTGTGCATAAATTGACTTAGCACACTAACTCCATATGTAATATCTATCCTTGTTAAGGTAGCATAGTTCAAACTACCCACCATACTTTGATAACCTGTAATGTCATTGACTTCATCACCTTCATGGGCACTTAGTTTTAGGTTTACCTCCATTGGAGTGCTTGCTACTTTGGCATCCTGCAAGTGAAACTTCTTCAACATGTCCTGTATATACTTTTTCTGAGTGATGTATATCCCTGAATTAGTGTAGACTAATTCAAGTCCCAAAAAATACTTCAATAGACCAAGATCATTGATCTTGAACTCCTTCATCATTTGACTTTTGATATATCTGATTCCATTGACATCATTACCTGTAATGATGATGTCATCAACATAAACACAAAGGTATATTACCTCTGAATTACTTCTCTTAATGAATAGAGAAGTATCTGCCTTGCTCATGATAAATCCTTGGTCTTGGAGGTATGTACTTAACCTGTAATTCCATGCCCTAGGTGCCTGCTTCAATCCATATAAAGCCTTTTTTAATTTGCAAACATATGTTACCTTCTTAGGGTCCTCATAGCCAGGAGGTTGTGACATATATACCTCCTCTGAAATCCATCTTGACATCCAATTGTTACATATTCCAATTTTTTGATGCAGCCACACTTACCAACACTCTGATGGTTGGCATCTTGGCCACAGGTGAGAATGTCTCCTCATAGTCAATGCCTTGGGTTTGTGCAAAACCCTTGGCTACCAATCTGGCTTTGTACCTATTAATTGTGCCATCAAAATTTCTTTTAAGCTTATAGATCCATCTGGATCATATTACCTTCATTGAGTCCTTCTTAGGTACTAACTCCCATGTGTCACTCTCCTTGAGTGCTTCAATCTCCTCATCCATAGCTTCTTTCCATTCTGATTTGGTTATTGCTTCTTCATATGACCCTGGTTCTTCATTTGACAAATCTTTGGCAAGATAAACAGAATGTTTAGTAACAAGAGATGTATCATACCCATATCTGATAGGTTTCTTGCTTTCTCTTTGTGATCTTCTAAATGGTTGAGTTGAAGATTCAGGTATGTCTTCAAGCTTCTTCATCTTCATTTTGCCTTTGGACTTCCATGCTTTGAATTCTTCAAGGTTGATAGTATCTTCATCATCTGAACTTGAGGCTTCATTCTGAATAGGTTCCTCCTTTGTAAAACTTGGAAATTCCTCTTCCAAATCATAGGGTAACTTGACCTTCCTGCATTCATTCTCATACCAAGAATCATTTTCATCAAAGACAACATCTCTGCTTACCATGAATCCCTTATTGATAGGATTATAAAACTTGTAACCTTTTTTATTTAAATCATACCCAATAAAGATGCATTTTTCAACCTTTGGGTCTAGCTTACCTCTTATCTGAGAAGGAATGTGTACATATGCTACACATCCAAATATTTTGCAATTGTCCAGTGAAGGTCTCTTACCATGCCATGCTTCATAGGGTGTCATGCCATCAAGAGACTTAGATGGTAACCTGTTTATGAGGTAAGTGGCAGTGGAAACACTCTCTGCCCATAGATAGTTAGGTAACCTTTTCTCATTAAGCATAGATCTAGTTGTCTTAACGATTAATCTATTTCTTCTCTCAGCTACCCCATTCTGTTCAGGAGAATACCTTGTGGTTATCTCTCTTTTGATGCCTCTGTCCTGCAAGAAGTCTTCAAATATCACCTCCTCCATCTGACCTTAGCCTCTTCAAATTCCTTCCTGTCTGGTTTTCAACTAATGCAAGATGTTTTTTAAAGCAATTAAATACCTCATCCTTGTGCTTCATAAAGTACAATACAGTCCATCTGCTATAATCATCAATGAAAGATACATAGTACCTTGAACCTGAGACTGAGGGGTCTTTCCCCATACATCTGTGTGGACAAGCTGTAGGTAGTCTTCATGCATGTATCCTTTCCTTGAGAAGGGTAACCTGTGAGACTTCCCAAATCGATAAGCACCACACTTATAAATCATATGTTGCTTGGATACATTAGGTATCCCAAGCACACATTGGTCCCTGCACATTTGTTTCAAGGTTCTTTCTCCTATGTGCCCTAACCTTTTGTGCCAAATCTCAAGCTCTAAAAGTGTCTGATCTTTATAATTGTATAGTGCAATGTTCTTTGTATCTTCTAACTCAAAAGTGAAAAGTCTACCTGATTTTTCTCCTTTAGCAATCCTCTTGAACCCATGTCTTGGATCCTTCACGTATGCTCCATATTGGTTGACTCTGACCTGCAAACCTTTCTCCACAATCTGACCAACACTCATCAAATTTTTGGTAATGGTTGGTACATAAAGTACCCTGCTCAACAAATTCTGATTTCCATCACAAGTATTAACATTTCCAACTTTAACTATAGAATGCTTTGTGTCATCACTTGTTTGGACTTGATGCTTACCTTTTGGTTCCTCAAGATCAGAGAGTAATGCTACATTGCCAGCCACATGATTTGAACATCCTGAGTTAATGTAGAATAGGTGGTCATCATTTGTACCTGATTTTGAAGTCATGTTCATGATTAGAAGAGAGTCATCCTCCTCCTCTGTGTAGTTGTTGTAATCTTTCCTAGATTTGAATCCTCCTTGGTAGTTGCCATTGTAATTATTGTTGTAGTTGTTGTTGTAGTTATTGTTGTAGCCTTGGTGATGGTTGAATCTACCTCTTGACTGTGAGTAGCCACCTCTTTGATATCCTCTTCCTCTCTGATTCTTGTAATTCCTGAAACACTCATCTGTAGTATGATTTGATAGACCACAAATGTTGCATGGTGAGGAGTTATAAGATCTCCCCCTACCTGGCTTACCTCCTCTGCCCCTTCCTCTTGATGATCTACCTCTCCCTGCATAGTTGGCTTGGGAGGTAGAACCTTCATCTTCCACCTTCTTGCTTTTGCCTTTATCTTTAGATTTCTTATCAGTATATAGGGCAGAAGAGTTATTACCTTTGGATGTATCTCCATTTTTGTTGAGCTTTGCTTCATGAGTAAACAATTGTCCCATGAGAGTTGTAAGATCTGGAGTGTGCATGTCCATGTAAAGATCCATAGTTGTGGTGAAGCTTTCCCATTTGTCATCAGCCTTGATCCCATTGATCACTTGCCTTACAATATGTTCTTCTTCAATCTCTTCTCCTATGCTTGCTAACTGATCTGCTACATCTTTAATCTTGGCCACAAATTCTGAAATAGCTTGCTTAGGTTGCTTCCTTAATGTTGTGAATTCAATCCACAGCTGATTTTTTCTAGCCCTTGTGTTGGAGGAAAAATATGATGACAAGGTTTCCCAAGTCTCTTGGGATGTCTTACAATTTCTAATATGTGGCAAAAGAAAATTAGATATAGAGTTGAGTAAATAAGACCTTGCCAATGCATCCTTAACACACCATGTGTTGAGCCTTTCATGTTCTTCCTTGGTTGGTAATCCTCTTGTTTTGAATGAGGGCAATTCCTCATCTCCTGAGATGTATCCATAGAGACTCCTTCCTTGTAGGTAGGTCTTCATCCTTAGAGACCATGCTTGATAGTTGAGTTAAGCTATACCCCCGACTTTTTAGGACTATAGCAGAAAATGACCAGAGATCACCTCGACGCAGATTTCTCCAAAATGGCTGCATACAAGAGATTCCAAGTCAATTTGACTTTTACAATGAGGTAAAGTGGTAATTAACCATTAGCATATGTTCCTATGCTTCTTCATGTATGTATAAACTTCAATGCATCCTTTGAGCCAAATGTGTAGGCTTGTAATTTACACCAACAACAAAGTCATCTAAATACTCTCAAAAGATTACATTCATCATATGTTGAAAGACAGCAGGAGGATTTGTGAGACCAAATGGCATAACTACATATTCAAAGTGCCCATACCTTGTTCGAAATGTTGTCTTCCATTCTTCTCCTTCTCTGATCCTGACAAGGTTATAAGCTCCTCGACGGTCAATCTTTGTGAAGAGCTTTGGTTTTTCAAGGTGTTCCAAGAGCTCTGGTACGAGTGGTAGGGGGTATCTATTCTTTATAGTGACTTTATTCAATCCATGATAGTCTACACACATCCGAAGAGTCCCATCCTTCTTCTTTAGAAATAAAATAGGAGCTCCTACTGGAGACTTTGAGTGTTTGATAAACCCCTTTGCTAGATTCTCATCAATGTTCTTGCATAGTTCTATAATTTCATTTGGGGATAGTCTGTAGATTGGTCCAAAGGGTGGTTGTGCTCTCTTGAAGATCTATAGGATAATCATAAGGTCTATGTTATGGGAGGATATCTACATTCTTCTTTTCAAAAACATCGTCAAAGCCTTTGCACTGATTGGGTAGCTGCACTGGATCATCTTTCTTGGATTCTTGAGCTGGTATGGCATAGATCGTATATGTCGGTTCCTTCCATACTACATGTCTGAAGGCCTTGGCTCTAACATATGTTGGGTTCTTCTGGATATCTTGATTGGTGATTTTATTCTTTTCCCAATTAATGTCTGGATTATGCTTCTTTAACCAAGGCATTCCAATGATAACTAAATGCTTTGGGCTCGATATTACATTGAAACATATGTGGGATTCATGGTCACCAAGGTGTGCTCTTAATGGTGTGGTTTCCATGGTTATATTCCCAGATGCTAGAGGTCATATATCTACTACTTCACCTACTATTGGTTTGTTCTTCCAAAGTATAGGAATTCCATGTTTCTTAACCAATCCTTCATCGATGAAACATGAGGAGGCTATTGAATCTACTAGGGTTGTAAGGGAAAGGGTCTTCTTGGGCATGATTAACTTGATAGGTGCAAGACATGTTTCTATGGGTGTAGCTGGAATTAGGAGCCCCTTTCTTGTCACGAGGAAGGAGATAAGAAAGAGAGCTCACACACACACTCTCAATCTCAAGGAGAAGCACACACACAGATTGAGGCAAGGAAGAATAAATTAAAACTTCTTCTTCTTCTATTACATAAAAAGGAGTTTACAAGAATGACCTAAAACAAGAATACACCTACTGTTATATAAAGACCAATACATAAGGAAAAACCTAATGTCTGCGAATGAGTGAGCTGGCAAGGAACAAATGTGTCATCACTCTCGATAGATAAATCTAATAAAGCTCAATGAAGTGTCCTTGACATATACCAACGTGACCACTATATATGTCAAAGAAATGAAAGAAGTGATACGTGTTATCCTGGATCATCACATGTTGAGCTTGATATCTCAACACTCCCCCTCAAGCTCAATGCCATGTCCTCTAATCCAAGCATCTTCTAAAACTTCTTGAGCTTCTTTGCTTCAAGTGCTTTAGTGAAAATATCAGCAACCTGCTCATCTGTTCTCACATAAACAAGATCAATATCACCTGCTAATACCTTCTCTCTGATGAAGTGATAATGTACCTCAATATGCTTTGTTCTAGCATGAAAAACAGGGTTCTGTGCTAACTGTATGTTGCCAAGATTATCACAATAGATGGTGATAGGCTTTGCACTTACACACCTAAATCTACAAGTGGCATCTCCAGCCATGGTGCCTCACATGCTGCCATTGCAGCACCTCTATACTCAACCTTTGTAATCGACAAACCAATAGTGGATTACTTCTTGCTACTCCATGTAATAGTTGCACTCCCAAATGAGAATACAAAGGCCACTAGTAGATCTTCTATATGGAATGCTACCAGCCTAATCTGCATCGATGTATCCATGAACCTGCAAATCTACACCAGCTTCATAAAACAATGCATAATCCAAAGTAGCACTCACATAACATAGAGTGCACCTCAAAGCATCCAAATGTGGCTTCTTGGGAGCCTGCATAAATTGACTTTCAAGTCCAATAGTACAGCTTAAATCAGGCCTTGTAATTGTGAGATATATAAGACTTCCCACAATTTTCTTGTACATCATAGCATTTTCCAATGCTTCATCTAATGTAGTATCCAACTTCAAATTCTAATCTAATGGCATAGAAATTGTCTTACAATCAGCCATACCATACTTTTGCAGTATATTCAAGGCATATTGCCTTTGTGACATCCATATATAAACTCAATGCCCAAGAAGTACTGCAACACACCAAGATCTTTCATGTCAAATTCTTGCATAAGATGTTGCTTTACCTCTTTGATGCCTTCTTCATTATCACCATCTACAATCAAGTCATCAACATAGATAGCCACAAGTGTGATGCCATCATCACCCTTCCTTGCATATAGTGAATGATCTGCATCACACATAGAAAACCCAATGGTGGTTAAGTAATCAACAATCGTTGCATGCCATGCACGAGGAGCTTGCATCAGCCCATACAAAGCCTTTTGCAACCTGCAAACATATTATGGATGCTTTGAATCTTCATATCCTTGTGGCTGGCCCATGTATACTTCTTCCTGTAACTCACCATGTAAGAAAGCATTCTTCACATCCATCTAATGCAAAGTCCATCCTTTTGTTGTAGCTAATGCAACAATTGTTCTGACAATAGAAATTTTAGCTACAAGGCTCAATGTTTCCTCATAATCAATGCCATATGTTTGTGCATATCCTTTTGCTACCAATCGTGCTATGTACCTGCTTATGCTACCATCAGCATTGTGCTTTACCTTGTAAACCCACTTACAACCTATGGCTTTCTTCCCTTACAGCAATGGAACCAGCTTCCATGTATCATTTCCATAAAGCGTAGCCATCTCCTCATCCATAGCTTTTTTCCAATCTGCATTTACAATTGCATCTTCAAAACAAGAGGGTTTAGCATCTTGTATTACCTTTGTCATGTAGGCACAATGATGAGCCATATAACTGTCATAGGTCAACCGTTGAATTGAATTCTGCATCCTCCTAGATCTTCTTGGTCTTGGTTCACTTCTCCTTGTATCATCTACATGTGCTTTTCTTATTCTTGGAGTCTTCACGGAGGGCAATCCAAGTTCCTCACTAATACTCTTTTCTGAACTGCTTGAATCTCCATCAATGTCTTCAAAACCTGCACATGTTTTACTACCAGTAGAAAGCTTTTCTTTAACTTTCTTGGATGTATTTGATGAATTTGTTGGACTGAAACTTCCTCACAATCTTCTGCTCCATGGATTGAGTTGGAACTATTGCTTTTTGATGCATCCGATCCACTCAAAACTGAGATTTTGCACTTGATTTTTCAACATCTTCTTTGTCATTTGGTTCAAGATTCAGTTCTTCTTTGGCATCTGCATAGAAGCTTGACATTTCATCAAATACCACATCTTTGCTCACCTTCACCTATCGTGTGACTAGGTTATAACATTTATATTCCTTTTTCTCAAGGGAGTATCCAATGAAGACACATTTTTTTGCTTTTGGATCAAGCTTTGTCCTCAACTCATCTAGAACATGTACATATGCAATACAGCCAAAAACTTCCATATGTGATAAGTTTGGCTTTTTACTTGTGAACTTTTCCGGTGTAACTTGATGTACCAGCAACAGTTGGAGTTCTATTCATAATGTATATAGCCATATGCAAAGCTTCTACCCAATAACAATGAGGCATATTCTTCTCAACCATCAAGGCTCTTGCTATTTCTACAATATGTCTATTTTTGCATTGAGCAACGCCATTCTATTGTGGTGTGTACCTACATGAAAATTGACGTCGAATTCCATGACTTTTAAGAAAGTTGAACTCATTTGACATGTATTCACCTCCTCCATCAGATCTTAATGTTTGAATATACTTCCCTGTCTGCTTTTCCACCATAGCTTTAAAATTTTGGAAGTGAGTGAATACCTCACTCTTCTCTTTCATGAAATATACCCACACTTTTTGTGTATGGTCATCAATGAAAGTAACATAAAACTTGCAACCACCCATAGATGTGGTCTTTGTAGGACCCCAAACATTTGTATGTACTATTTCTAGCACATTCTCACTAACATGCTTGTCATGTGGAAATGATGATCTTGACTATTTACCAAATTGACATGCTACACATACCTTTTGCATCTCTGAAACCTTGAAATTTGGTAGTTCGTGAACAATCTCCTTTGATTGCATCAATTTCAGCCTTTGCAAATTTGCATGTCCGATTCTTTTGTGCCAGATCTCTATATCAACAATAACTCCTGCACCTTTTGCAAACATGGCTGCATTCATTTCAGTAATTTTTGCATTTAAGGTGAACATCCTACCCACTTTGTTTCCTTTGGCAATCAATCGTCCACCCTATTTGTACTCTTCTACATATAACCCATCAACATTGAACCTGACTTGTAATCCATGGTCAACCATTTATCCAACAAAAACCAGATTCTTTGTTATGTTTGGAACATGCAACACATCAGCAAGATGTTTTATCCGTCCTCCATAGACAATGCTATGTTTCTTGTATGCTCGATAGGATGTGATGTATCATCACCTGTTTCAACATATCCAGGAAGTGGCAATTTTTGCAAACTACTAAACCATTCTACATGACTGGTCATGTGATTTGAAGCACCTGAATCAACATACCAAACATTATTATTCGATTTTGAAACACCAGCAGACATCGTATTCATCATGTGATGTCGAACCATGAACAGCTTCTCAGAATCATCTGCACTTGTGGATGCATAGTTGTTTTGCTGCCTTTTGTTAATTTGATTCTTCAACCTGCAATCACGTTCAAAGTGTCCAAGTTTACCACAATTCCAACATCCTTTACTGTCATTACTTGAATCATTTCTTTGGAAATTTCTACGACCTCTTTGGCTCCCCCTGCCTCGAAATTGTCCTCTTCCTCCTGCATGATTCTATTGTTGACCTTGGTCTTGGTTATTGCTCGCTCTTCCACTTATGAAACCTCTACCTCTGCCAGAGTAGAATACTTGCTCAAAACTAGATTTTCCTTGGGAGTTTGAATCCTCACCAAGATTCTTTTCTTCAATAATTAGCATAGATACCAGATCAACAAAATTCAAAATATTTTCCCTAGTTTGTATAGAAGTTCTGAACTACTTATATGCAACTCCTAAACCATGAAGGCACACTTCCACCTTATCATCATCATCATCTACATTCATGCCAATAGATACAAGTGACTCAGATATGCTTTTGATTTTCAGGGTGTAGTCGATTACCGACATGCTCTTCTTCTCCAATGTATGTAGCTCATTCTTGAGTTGCAATTTCCATGCCTTTGTATTCATCTCATATAATGTGACCAAACTGTTCCAAGCCTCTTTTGGAGCCTTGACATGTGTCCAATCATGTTATCTTGTATGCTAACAGATAGCCAATACATTATCTTTCATGCTCCTTGATTCCATTCCTCATATGCTCTTAATTGCTCTGCAATTCGATTCCTTTCTAGTAACTATGGAGCATTTTTGTTCTCTCCTTCGATGTACTTCCAATAGCCCTTTCCCATTAGGAAATTTGACATTATGAATCTCCAAGCATGGAAGTTGTTCTTGTCCAACTTATCACTCATAAGCTGACTCATTCCATCTATGTTTGCCATTTCTGTAGCAATTCTCAACACTGCAAAACACTACAAGCAACACTTCTACTTGAACATTGTTGCACTATGATGTGATAGTTCAATCTCAGAAAAACACAGTTCTCATGTATCAACAATACACGGAATCGCTTGAAATTTTGGATCTGGAATATATAAGTGTCGTTGAACACAACACAAGTTACAGTTTTTGAAACTAACCTGGTTATTTCTGTGGGCCCCACCTTGTGGGCTCAAATGGAGGTCGAGATGGCTCCGAAACTTCAATCTAACAAAAACAAGTGACCCTAAAGGGATAACTCTCGAAAATATTTTGAGGACTTCTACCTTCACGCCAATTTTCATAGCAAACGAAAGTCGTTTGTGAATCACATTTTCTCCATGCCTTGCCACATACTCTTCATCATCATCTTCTCCATGAGCTTTCTACAACCACGCTAGCTCTGATACCATGTCACAAGGAACGAGATAACAAAGAGAGCTTACACACACACTCTCACTCTCAAGGAGAAGCACACACACAAATTGAGGCAAGGAAGAATGAATCTTCTTCTTCTTCTATTACACAAAAAGGAATGTACAAGAATGACCTAAAACAAGAATACACCTATTGCAATATATAAAGACGAGTACATAAGCAAAAACCTAATGTCTGCAAATGAGTGAGCTGGCAAGAAACAAATGTGCCATCACTCTCGGTAGATAAATCTAATAAAGCTCAATGAAGTGTCCTTGACATATACCTGCGTGACCACTATACATGTCAGAGAAATGAAAGAAGTGATACGTGTTATCCTAGATCATCACATGTTGAGCTTGATATCTCAATATTTCCCATATCATGGTTCGGTTGTATGGTCTCTTTTACAACTGGACTTCCTCATTTCCCTACTCTACAAGGGTGGTTATGACTCTGGACTTTGTTCTCTTGTTGTGACAATTAACTGCAATATGCCTAGGGTTTCCACAATAGAGGCATAACTTGTTATCTCTCCTTCTTTCTTTCTCTTGTGGTGTTAGAGGTTGGAACCTAGTTACATCTATTTGCATAGGTTGAGGCATAGACTCATCTTTAGGAGTGGGCTAGAAGGGTTTCCATTGGTGAGGTCTTCCTTCTACTTGTTTTTGTTGTTTCCTTTCAAAAAGTCAGTTATCACATTGAATAGTTTGTATGATGTAATCATTCAATGTTAACCTCTAGCATTGTGAGCAGAAGGTCCTTCACATCATCTCTTAAACCCCATCTAAATTGGCTTATGAAATTCATGCCAAGTGAGATCACATATCAATTGCCTAAATTTTGATGCATAGGTAGAGGCAGGGTGGTTCCCTTGACATAACTTCCAAAGTTTTGTTTTTGCCACCCAACTTGTGTCTGCATCTCCAAATGTGGCAATGAGTTCTCAAAGAAACCCCTCATGGTCCTAAAGTACTACCATGTTCTTCTCCAAGATTGGGGCAAACCATGATAATGCTTGGCCACAGAGCAAGGTTCCAATAAACCCAACCTTGGATGCCTCGTCAGGGTATTTATCAGGTTGCATACAGATGTACAATTTAACTTGCTGGAGAAATCCATGAAACTTTGTGCGATCCCCATTGAAATTTTCTGGCATGCAAATCTTGGGTTCTTTCATGAAGGATGTACTAGGCCATTGATTCACTTGATTAATCCCTTGATTTGCTTGAAGACTCTCGATTCTTTCTTGTAATTCTTGGAGGAGTGCACCTACGTGCACTCGATGTCCCATCTCAACTTGTGTTTGTCGATGAGTTAGGTCATTGACTTGTTGTTGTAGATTTTGAAGTGATGCTACAATTCCATGATGCCTGGTCTTGGATAGAAGCTAGTCTTGCCAAAATGTTAGGGGAGCACTAGATTGTGCTCTTTGACTATAGTGGACAAGATTTTGGAAATACACTTATGATTACAAGAACACCCATGTAGGGAAAATGATACAAGAATACGTAAGTGATACAAGACATCCCACAACCCAGGACTAATAGGTATGAATAACTCAACTAGAGATAATACAGGAGATCCCACAACCCGAGATCGTAAGTATGAAATAAGATATTTGGATTACAAGAACTCCCTTCTGGGAGATGAACTAGATACAACAAAGAACTCGACAATATCTCATACTATGAGATTATAAGAGGACAAGATAGGATGTCCAAGAATTAGACTATACAAGAATGGAACAAGGAACAAGACAAGAACTGGAACTGGAACTTGTAGAGTACTTACTTGGTAGTCATCACTCCTTGAGCTCCTAAAATTGGTATTGACAAGATTGATTATGAATGTGGCCAACCCCTCCTTATATAGATTTTCAAGGGTGGTTGATGAAAGGCAGTTACGAATTGATGATCTCATTGATGATATCATCAATTTGAAACATGAGCTTTGGATATCTGAATGAAGTAAGTAGACAGTCGATCTTATGGTTTTGGCATGCCTCGAATGAATGGAAGCATTGGTTTCCCCAAATTCTAAACCAATCATGAGATATATAAGTCACATGGAATCTGAGGTTCATGATGGTTTCCTTGTCCATGACATACACTTACATGGCACAATAGATACATATTTACATCCACTTATACACACACATAGAGGCAGACACATAAAGTTAGATCCACACACACACACATTCAACCACATCAATGCAACATTAATCCACATATGCTTCCACATAAATAGCTATAGGCATGTAAAAATACACATATCACCACACACATGCACATGAATACATAGACACATTCTAACTTCATTTTGTTTTTTTCATCTACAAGTACAAAGAAATGGTTCACCAAATCTTTTTAGGAGGGAGATGTAAAACATAATCATTGGCAAGAATAGAGAGCATGATAACTATGCAAAAAAATTCTTTGATTTCTAGCTTTTAATTCAAGATGCAAGAATCCTCTCAATATCAAACAAGTGCATTGAAGCATGTGCATATACATGATGCTTAACACATCCAATGGGAAAATGAACATGTACTAAGTGTGAATCACCTCATGCAATCACCTTCTATAGGTGGAAATGCACCATGACACATGTAACAATAGCAGACACAAACACAAAGTTTTACCTCAACTCATTTATCTCAATATGGTCAATAGTATGTTCATTTCAAAGCTCTTGATGAGATGTATTATTCAAACTAATTTGGAAGCGTGAGATCTCTACATAAAGTTATGGCAAAAAAACAAGTGTTGGGAAGCACCTACCTACACTTTGAGAATCCCTACACTTTAGAAAAGTGAGAAAACAATGAGGTGGGGAAGGGGTAGAGAAAACTCCTTAGCACATATTTCAAGACACAGCCATGCACACAAGTTCACAAAAAGGAGATAAGAGGCCAAGGAAGAGATTTATGGGATTGCTCTTTCTCAAGTTAGTTCGTCTATTCAAAATGATAAGATTCTTTACAAATGAGTTCAAAAGCACTAATAAATTTCCCACACTCATGTCCATTCACATTTTGGGCAAATATTCAAAAAGTAAAGACAAATATTCCCATACTCATGTGACACTAGAGGACTCCTCTTAGTGCACCAATACATGGCTTTGATAGAGTTTCATTACATCATTTAGAAGGGTTTTCGAATGAAAATCCTGGGGCTTCTATTTTCATCTTCACTGCTTCGGTACTTGTCTTCTCTTTATCACCAAAATTCTAGGAGAGATTCCACGTTATCCTAATGGTTCATCCATTCAAGAGATTTTCATCTCAAGATGAAAGTCAATATAACTCATGTTTAGAAGATGCAATAGTTCTGAATAGGTGTAACTAAAAAGTTCGAAAATGTACAAGGATGAAATGGAAAGGTCCTCTTATTTCATCGTAATAGTGCCACTAGAACATCTTCAAAGTTCATACTCTTATGCTATGGTAAAATTTGAAAATATAAACCTTACACAAATAAACATAAACTTTTATTTTGGAAATTCTCAAAACAGAGCATAAGCTCAAAAATATGCTAGAACAAGTGGTTGTCGAGAAAATGTTTGGTTGAAAACAAATCTAGAATTCTTTTCTAGTAAATCTTATTCAATAAGATACTTTCAAGGGTCAAGCAAGCATAAAAGTGAACAAATATTAGAATTGTGGATAATTAGTATGAATTATAGCACTTGACTCCTATTTTTGAATGAAGCTATATATTTCAGGGTTTTGGAGGACAAAAACTCTTCAAATGGGGGAAGAAAGTACCAGAACTTATCAAAATTGGTGCAACTAATTCCATGAGTATAGAATCATGGGGTAGAAGAACTCCTTTTTATAGATGTTAAGCAAAGATGGACTTGCTAAGAAAGCAGCTTTATGGCATGCTAAAATTAGAGGAAATTGGGATCCCATCCAGACATATTGAAAAGGTGATTGCGACCACAAGGTTGAATAGAGCATGCCAAAGTCTAGAATTCTCTAAATGGAAGTAAAGATGAAGAGTAAAAGTTTGAATCCCAAGTATGTATTCTACAACTCTGACAAACAATGATTAAGCCTATGGAAGGTGAAACTTGTACTCACCTATCCTTAAAAGGATTTCAAGGGAAATCCAAAAGCACTGGGAGATGTGTAGAATTAAGCAATAAAGATATTCCTTGAAATACCTAGGGTAACTATATGAAAGCTTCAAATAAATAAAGGATGCTAAAGACATTAATAGCTTGTCCCTACAAGTAAGAACTAACTAGATCTTGAATACAACTTAAGACCTTAGAAAATAAGGATAGATGTTTATTCCATAAAAAATTGTGAAGCTTCTAAAAAAAACATGGGACAATTAGAAAACATAAGATCATAGAATGACCTTTTGAAGTGAGCCCAAAAAAAATCTAATAATGATAAGAAAATATAGAGGCAATTCCTTAGCATGCAATTTTGTTAAAGGATTTAAGTAAAACTTTAAGGCGCTCTATAGAGGATAACTTCAAACTTTAAGACAAATATAATCCACACATCAATGTTGGATATAAAGTAATGTGGTATGGGACACTATAGTTTATACTCACATTAATGTAAGAATGATCGTATGGGACATCATACCTTGAGATGGTAGGTATCTTTTAGTCTTGGGATCACTACTTAAAGTGAGATGGGAATTGCAACTCCATAGATAAAGATGAAGTCTAGGAGCATGACTAGAAAACACTTCAAGTATGAGTTAACTATAATGTTTGAAGATCATTCTAGGATCTTCATGAAGGATTTTAGTAAGACAAGTATAGTCTTACTTAAAGCTACATGATTTCTAAGTTGTAAGTTCTTATCAAAACTAATGCAAAGAACTCTGAGAAGAACTTAGGAAGATCATATCAAGTAAGGTAAGTTGGACTAATTTAGTCAAAGACATAAGCACTTAGTGGATAGTACAACTAGTTGAATCAATATAATGATTCAAAATTATGTAGTAGATTTGCACTCTAGTATAGAGGATTTTTAAAAGATTGAAAAAATAAATAAATAAAGACATCTGAAGCATTATTTCTTTTGAGTAAAGAAGAAACATCATCAATTCATGAAAAGATTGATTGGCCTGAGACATTGATGTTAGATACCATATAGATGTTTGGTGGATTGATGATGGTTTAACCTAAATCAAAGAACCTTTATGATGATCTAGTTTATCTCTCATAAAGATAGATATAATACTTCTAAAACTTGACTTGAAAGGACCTATAAAGAAAAAAAGTTTTGAGTCTCATCATGTTTGAATCAAATTAGTTTTAGTATCTTAGAAGTTTGAATCAATTACATAGAGCTTTAGTTCTTTCTTCCCACTTTTAGAACCTTAGACTTAACTTTTAAATAATATACATGGATTAGGAATTTCTCATTGTTTTGATAGTTCCTAAAAAATTGTTTGAGGAAACATTAAAAGGTAATTCAGTTGGATTTGTCATGATCCAGTTGAAGTTGGTTCCTAAAAAATGAATGAAATACGTATGCATTCTACTAGGGCTCTAAAAGCCCAATTGGACATAGTAGTTCTCTAACTGGGAAAAGACATAGTATAATTAGAAGTGAAATTTATTAGAAAATAATGTTTTTGGTCGACTTGGAACTCATTTCTTTCTAAAACAAATTGAATTCAAAGAATTTTCTCAAAAAGTCTTGAACTAGTCAAAGATCCATCTATTTTGTAAGGGCCATGCACAAGGAGTGCACAAAATGGATCTAATAGCAATATAGCTTGAAATACTTAGGATCCACTTACTTCATTATGATTGTACTATGGATACTTAGTTCAAACATAACAAAACATTGAATTAGGTAAGGATGTTTTAGATCCATCCTTGCTATTCAGTCCATGCTTTACATTTAATTTAGCCACTCACATGCAAATCTAGATGGTGTTTGACTTGGGTAGGGACCAGCCCACACATATTGCCCTCTTTTCAGATCCAATTTGGAATAGAATCCTCTTATGATAAACATACAAATCAAAGAGATGAAGACCATGATCAACAAGAATGATCATGGGGCACTAGGGAATACTCCACATAATATACGTCTACACACTTTTTGAGCATAAAAAATTTTTAAGGGGGAGGAATGTTGTATAAGTATAGGTCAAAGTGGCAAAATACATGGGTTTCAAGGGCCCAAATCCCTTTGGAGAATCCTTGGAGTTTATCAAGAAACCCTTGGGAAAGTATCTTCAAGTGTGTACTTTGAGCACTTGAGTTATCTTGGTTTTTTGAGCTCCCACTTGAAGGGTTTCAACCCAAGGAATAATTTATCCTAAGGCTTGTGGACCTTAGTCTTGCAAAAAGCTTCTCCAAGTGCTACTTTGGGGTGTATGTGAGATGAGAAGAATCATTTGATTAAGCATCCATGTGGTACCATGTGATACCGTGTAGTTGGACCTTAGAAAAGTGTCCACATGAGGGACATGTAGACAAATAGTTGGAAGTCTCCAAGGACATGCACCCCATTGCCCTAGAGGTATATATATTGGTGGATTTGGTTGCGTTGATATGTGCAATTCTCATCCCTGGCTAGTCTAGATCATGTTCTTGAGTAGTCCTCTAGGTACTAATTATGTTGCATGAAGAATCCCAACTTACATTCTAGATGAGGATCACATTGGACAATTGAGCATCAATAGACATCTTTGGTACAGTTGATACATTTGTAAGTGAGACTTTGGTGAAGGGTTTCAACCCAAGGAATAATTTATCCTAAGGCTTGTGGACTGTAGTCTTGCAAAAAGCTCCTTCAAGTGCTACCTTGGGGTGTATGTGAGATGAGAAGACTCATTTGATTAAGTATCCATGTGGTATCATGTGATACCATGTAGTTGGACCTTAGAAAACTATCCACATGAGGGACATGTGGACAAATAGTTGGAAGTCTCCAAGGACAGCACCCCATTGCCTTAGAGGTATATATATATTGGTGGATTTGGTTGGGTTGATATGTGCATCTCTCATCCCTTTTTGGTCTAGATCATGTTCTTGAGTAGTCCTCTAGGTACTAATTATGTTACCTGAACAATCCCAACTTACATTCTAGAGGAGGATCACATTGGATAATTGCATCAATAGACATCTTTGGTAGAGTTGATACATTTTTAAGTGAGACTTTGGTGAGTTTGCTATGTAATAGAGGTTAATGCTATGCATAACTAAACATGTGGACTCCCACTTTGTGGATCAAATGACTTTAAATTACAAATATACGCCCCTTTTCCATTATCAAGGTTGAAAGGGCCTATTTTGTCCTACTTCGTGCCTTATGAAGTTATTTAGTTGATTTGACACATTTTATATTGGTGGAGCCTATCTACTAGTTTGTGTGTGATGAGTAATATCTATTATCTTGGTGGTGGATTCTCATGCAAAGTTGTTCATGCATAATCTCACATAAGTAAGCCCATCTCTATACATCACATACTTCACAAGACAATGTTGACTTGAGGTACGATGCCACAAAAGCTGAAGTTTGAGAGTGCAACGGTGGACAACACAATCATGTTTGTCTTTTTGTAATTGGTAAGAAGGTCTTAGAACTTTGCTATGTTTGCTCTCTACTTTTACACGACACCCCTCTCCCTAGCATTGTGGCTTGAGAATAAGGCAATCTACAATCAAAGTTGAATAAAGGGAAAATAGAGCAAAATGTTATCGATGACCATTACAAGATTTTGTATAATTAGTTGAAAGACTCTCCATTCATGAGATGATCTTATATCTTAAGGCATAACTCTATCTATCAAGCTTTTTTCTTGTATGTCAAAGCATAGCTCATTCTCTCTTTTGAAACTTTAGATTGTACCAAAAGAGAAGCATGATAAAAGAATTAGGGAGACATACAAAGGGGACTTGTAAATCTCTCCTTGGTGGATGGGTAGGATATGCATTCTACTTTTCCACTCGATTAGAAGCAAGGCGAACTAAGGGAACTAAGTCACCCTCCATTCGTTGATTAGTTGGCAATCTCTTTATCTCTTGAAGTTCTCCTCAATGCTTAGGCATAGCTCACTAGAGGAACTTCTTGTTCCATTCCGAAGCCTACTCCTGATTCGTTGAATTTAAGAAAAAACGGATCGACAAAAAAAGGAATTCTCCACTGTCCGATATGAGCGTGATCCAACGGGCAATAAGAGGTCATTATTCAAACTCGCCTGCGCGCCTTCCCTCTTTATAAAACAGAGCGTTCCTTTCGATTCCCTCGCCTGAATTCCAGCAACTGCGTTACCAGCTTTCGCTTGCATATTCGTCTGTTTAGATCGAGAAATGGACTCCAGCAAGGGAAAAGGAGGGCGCGGCAAGGTCGCAAGAAAGAAAGGCGTTTCCAAAACTGTCAAGGCCGGGCTTCAGTTTCCTGTTGGCAGGCTTGCGCGGTATCTCAAGAAGGGGCGCTATGCTAAACGTGTCGGCACCGGAGCTCCTGTGTATCTTGCTGCTGTTCTCGAGTACCTCGCGGCAGAGGTGTGTTGTGTCATTCTGTTGCAATATGTTACGAATTCAGGCCAGCATACTCGTTCCACAGTTGTTAGTTTGTACTGCTATGCGGATAGGAAAGTTACAGCAGATCTGGTGTCATTGGACCCTCTGATTAACTGGCTTTGTGCTCTAGTTCTGTGTTGTCAATCTTTGCCATACTTGGGATTATTTTCATTTGTAATGTTGGTCTGAGTGTTGCATTGAAAACTTTTGGTACAGGTTCTTGAACTTGCTGGGAATGCTGCTAGAGACAACAAGAAGAACAGAATTATCCCTCGGCACATTCAGCTTGCAATTAGGAATGATGAGGAGCTTGGCAAGCTTCTATCAGGTGTGACCATAGCTTATGGTGGTGTACTGCCCAACATTCATCAAGTTCTTCTTCCCAAGAAGAGTGCAGAGAAGACGGAGAAACCTGCGAAATCCCCGAAGAAATCTGAAAAAGCTGCTGCCTAAAGTTCAATTCGTGGCAGACTTCTAATTGGTGCTTCTCAGCACCACCCATACGGTCGGTTTATCATTTCATATGTTCTCGTGTTCTTTCACTCTGTTCGAGTTTACACCTTTCGAGTTCATGTACGTGACCTCCGACATTCATACCGTTATTCCAAATTATAACAATCTGCGCAGAAGAGGCAATGCAGAGCTCTTTAGGCAATGCAGAAATTTAGGAATTGGTAAGTTGTCATTTTACTGAACATGGAAGAACTTGTGCATTGAAAGATGGCCACTCAGAACACGGGAATTCAACTTGATGACAACTTGATTTGCTCAGTACGTTTAGCTGTTCGCCACAAAAGATATTCCAGTGCTTGGGAGGAACTAAAATTGATGTTTTGATTAGCTCTCCCATGCACCCATCAGGAGCAAATGCTTTTCTCTTCATTGAATTTGTCTTGAACATCAATTTAAGATTATGAACACTTCGTTGAATTTGGTTTGAAGGTCTTCTTTAAAATTTAAACATCTTCAAATGATTCTAGGCTCTTGAATTTAAAGGCTTTAGATCCAAAGAATTTTAACCAAAAGTCTTTCAAATGAATAAATATATGGTCTTTTGAATGATAGAGAGATGAGAGATGATTGGGATGAGTTAGATGAAATGACTAGGTCTACCATTTGAATGCACCTAGAAGATAATGTTTACTTTATAATATTAGATTGTGAAAGTGTAGAGGAGCTTTAGAAGAAGTTGTGCAAATAAAGTGTATATGGTGAGAAAATTACATGAACTTCACATGGACACAAATAGCATTGTTATTCATCTAAATGAGTTTGATGCTATATTCTCTTAATTATAGGCTCAAAGAATGGATATGGATAATGAAATTAAAGTAGTCTTGTTATTATGCATCTTGCCATCATCATGGGATACATTTTGCATACCTATTAGCTCTATTGCACTTGGTTGTAAATTGGTCTATGATGAAATTTGTGGAGCACTCTTGAGTGAGGAGATTTGTAGAAAATCTATGGTTGGCACTTAGAGTGGAGATGCATATAAAGTTCATGATTCTTACCAAGGAAAGAATCATAATGTAGGAGCAAGAATAAGGAAAAGAATGCTCATCAGATTAAGAGTAGAAGTAAATCAAGGAAGAGGGTTATGGAATGCCATTATTGTCATAAGAAAGGTCACATGAAAAAAGACTATGCATTAAAGAATGATAAAGGTAAAGGAAAAAATGTTGATGGGCATGTCAATCAACTACTCGCACCATCTATTTTGATTGTGAAGATTGAAGAAATTAATGCTATTTTTGACAATGTTGATGTGCTGACATTGGTTAGCATTGTGTCAATTGAGACTCTTACGGCTAATTCTCTTTCTTACACGTGATTGCTAGATTTTGGTGCTTCTTTCCAAGTGAGACCATATAGAGAATGGCTCTCTTGTTATGTAGTAAATTTTCTTAGTACTGTGACACTTGGTGGCTCTTACCAATGTGACATTGTGGGGATTAGAGATGTGGTTGTGCAATTCATTGGTGGTGCAAGATCTACAATGCATAATGTACATCATGTAGCTTAGTTATTACATAGTTCGATGTCTGTTGATCACTTGATGACCTTGGTTGCAAGGTGGTCATTTATGCTCATTCCTTTTGCATATCAAAGGGCAATATGGCTATTACAAAAGGAAGCAAAGTTGGCTCACTTTATCCTTTATTTGTATCACAAAAAGAACACTTGTTAGTTGTTACTAAACAACCCATGGCTTGTATTTGGCATGGCCATTTGGGCCATATATCACATAGTGGAATTGAAAATCTTTCTCGTTCTAGCTACTTATGTTATCTTTCTTTGATTTTAATTTTGTGAACATTGTCAATTTAGAAAGCAAACTATGTTGATATATTTAGTAGTGATATGTGTGAACACTTTAGGATTGTCGGAGCACTTTTTTTCCTCTTTAGGAGGTTTTTTCGCTCGGCTTGTATATATGCATATAACCCTAAAGGGTTACTTATCTTTGTATATTCAATTGGTAACACATTCAATATTATGTGTTATGCTCCAAGCTTTTTCTTCTTGCTTGTGCTGTTTGTGTGCTTCCATAGACCTCAAACTCCAACAATTGTTATCAAAGTAGGTCGCCACTTCATCTAGGGTGTCGTCGACATCCCTTTGATCACAATCTTAGAATTGCATAAAATTTGGTGAGCATACTTTGGGTGATTTGGAGTTCAAAACATCTTCGCTTTGTGTGTCGAAATCACGATCTAAGGTTGTTTCAGCCTTCGAATGCACTATCATAGTGCTTGTGCATGCAATTTTATCTTTTTGTACCAAAGATATAGGTTTCGGAGGATAAGTAGGATGGTACCAATTACCCATTATGAGAGTATATGATATGTCATGTATTGGTTGCAAAAGAACTGTGGAATATTATGTAGGGTGTTGAAAAACATCCTATTTGACTTGCAAACACATTTGTTGAAGGTGATGCAGATGGCATTGAAGATAGCAACATTCTTCATGTTCTTATTCGTGCCACAGTTCTTGCTACAACTATTGCATAACAAATTTGTTTGGGTGGCAAAGATGCTTATGCACATGCATTGATAGCCTTATCTATCAAACATGCCATTATTCCTCACATTCACTCTTGCAGAAGAGCTAAGAATGCTTGGGATACACTTACCACTTCATACCACACAAGGAATGAGGTCTGTGTTGCTTACCTCCGAAAATAGTTGGAGAGTGAGCATATGAATGAAGGAGATTCCATGGACAATTTTTTGACAAAGATCAAAGATTTGAAGGAGCAGTTGATTTCTATTGATGAAGTCTTGCTTGATAATTCACTTATGCAGACTATTCTATTTGCTTGTACTCTTTGATTGATGATGAAATGCAATCCAAATGCCTTAACATTTGAGTTAGTCTATGTTTTGTTACAGGAAGTCACTCTAGACAGAACGTGTCCATTATTCATGTTCCACATCAAGCTTTCTTGGCTAGTCAGAAGGGCAAATGTAAATGGAGATCTTTTATTAATAAGCAGAAAACTTTTAATTCTGTACAACTAGAGAAAGATGACAGATATGAGAATAAAACACAAAAGCAAAAATTGTTTTGCAAATACTGTAAAGGAAATGATCATGTTATAAATATTTGTCCACTAAAGAGACAAGAAAGAAAGAGATTGGAATGGTTGTTGAAGAGGCCTCTACACCCAAAACCGAGTCTGCTAATCTTATTAGGAATGAAGACTGGGCATTTGCCACTTTTCGTAGTTATGATCCATTTTCTCATGAATAATGTATGTCTGCAGTAGACTTAGATGTTTAGTACTTTGATAGTGGGGCAACCAAACATATCATCTTGCAACGTAGATTCTTCACTTTAGTTGAGCAAGCCCTTATAGGGAATACTATCACATGCCCCAAAAACTCCTCTTATCCTATTATGGGAGTTGGTAAGACCATTCTCACTACTGCTGATGGTAGTTCTTTTACATTCTTAGATGCTTTATTTGTGTTCGGGATCAAGAAAATTTTGTTATCAATTTTAGCATCATACAAGATTGGCTTGGTTTTGAAATTTGTTGATGATAGATGTAAAGTTCATGATCTATCAAATGGTGACATCGTTATTGCTTCTAACATTTTATTTCATGGGCTCTATAAGCTCATAGATTATGCAAAATCTTTGAATGATTCGACATGTGCAATTCAAGATTCTCCGGCTATATTAGATGCAAAGCTTTGGCATGCACTCTTTGGTCATCTAACTTTTGCTAGTTTGCTATGCTTGCAAAAATCTAAAATGGTGTCCTCTTTGCCCAAAGTTGAGGCACCTGGTAAACATGTATGTAAGGCTGTAATTTGGGTAAAGTGCAGTGTTCCTCATTCCCAAAAGATGGTTCAGTTTGAGATACTAAAAAATTGTAGCTTGTTTACAGTGATGTCTCTATCTATCTATCTATCTATCTATCTATCTATCTATCTATCTATCTATCTATCTATCTATCTATCTATCTATCTATCTATCTATCTATCTATCTATCTATCTATCTATCCATCTATCCATCTCTCTCTCTCTATCTATCTATCTATCTATCTATCTATCTATCTATCTATCTATCTATCTATCTATCTATCTATCTATCTATCTATCTATCTATCTATCTATCTATCTATCTATCTATCTATCTATCTATCTATCTATCTATCTATCTATCCATCTATCTATATATCTATCAATAAATAAATAAATAAATAAATAAATAA
>CM035442.1:72752770-72760270 GCA_020310875.1 Ceratopteris richardii | reverse complement strand
TCTATGTATAGGGCAGAAGAGTTATTACCTTTGGATGTGTCTCCATTCTTGTTGAGCTTTGCTTCATGAGTGAACAATTGTCCCATGAGAGTTGTAAGATCTAGAATTTGCATGTCCATGTAGAGGTCCATGGCAGTGGTGAAGCTTTCCCATTTGTCATCAGCCTTGATCCCATTGATCACTTGCCTTACAATCTGCTCTTCTTCAATCTCTTCTCCTATGCTTGCTAACTGATCTGCTACATCTTTAATCTTGGTCACAAATTCTGAAACAACTTGCTTAGGTTGCTTCCTTAATGTGGTGAATTCAATCCACAACTGATTTTTTCTAGCTCTTGTGTTGGAAGAGAAGTAAAATGACAAGGTTTCCCAAGTCTCTTGGGATGTCTTACAGTTCCTAATATGTGGCAAAAGAAAATTAGAGATGGAGTTGAGTAAATAAGACCTTGCCAATGCATCCTTAGCACACCATGTGTTGAGCTTCTCATGTTCCTCCTTGGTTGGTAATCCTCTTGTTTTGAATGAGGGCAATTCCTCATCTCCTGAGATGTATCCATAGAGACTCCTTCCTTGTAGGTAGGTCTTCATCCTCAGAGACCATGCTTGATAGTTGTTCCTGTCCAATTTATCAATAAATGAAGGAAAACCATCTCCTATTTTACCTTAGTTTGCTCTGATACCACTGTTGGAAAAGATGGATGGATGCTCCAAGAGATTGAGTAGGTACTGCCAAACTTGCTTTGTACCAGCCCCTTAATGCTTCAAAGTTGATAAGTAGACCTCCTTAGCTTTCCAATGACACCATAAAATGGCCTATGTACTTTGGAAGTGATGTGTGTAATGATTGAATCAAAACAAATAACTTTGAAACTCAAAATCTCATGAAAACCTTCTATTTATGTCTTGATACCTGTTGGATCTTTTGCTCAGTATGACCAGCACAGTAGGAATTGGAAAAATTCCTTTTAGGGGTATCTAATTAGCTTAGATAGCTAACTGTTCCAAGTGGAATGATGTAAAAAGATCAACTATGCTCAGAGAAATCAATTTAGCAAATTAAACTTTACCCCTGATTGTTTAGGACTGTAGCAGACATTGATGAGTGATCACCTCGATGCATATTTCTCTGAAATGGCTGAATAGAATCTCCTCAAATTTTGATAGTATGTAGACGACTTCAAGCTGAATCCAACAAGCTTTAGATCATTGAATTCGGTGAAGAATGGACCGAGATATGCACTCCCCAAGTTGGCAGACTTTCAAGTAGTATGACAGAGAACTCAGAGATTACTAATGTAAATGTATGTATTAATGAACACTTGTATACAATCCCATTGGCCTGAATATCATTGCCTAATGGTGCAGATAGGTGTGGGCTAAAGTGTAGGCCTCACACACACTCAAAATCAGTAAAGAGAAGCTCGGGAGTGATGCGTTCTAACCGCGACTTTTTCATGACCTCTTTTATAGAGGGTGAGTAAAAATTTGAATTCAAATTCAAACTTTTGGCTCCCTATGATCAAGCTCCTATATCCTAGGAGATATTCCTTCAATCAAAGAGCTAACTTTTTCCACAAATCTTTTTGGTAGGTGATTACAAAGATTCCAAGTCAATTTGACTTTTACAAAGAAGTAAAGTTGTAAATAACTACTAGCAATAGTTCTTAGGCTTCTCCATATGTGTAGGGTCTTCAATATATATGTATGAAAAGATTGAATCAAAACAGACTACTTCCAAATAGAAGACTTAATGAAAACCTTCTGTTTTTTATCATACACCTGCTGCTTGTAATGCTTAGTACTACTAGTACAGTAGGAATTGGAAAAATTCCTTTTAGAGGTATCTAATTAGCTCAGTAAGCTAATGATTCCAAGTGGAATCACTTGAAATGATACACTATACATAGAGCAATCACTTTAGCAAATAAATCATTACCCTCGATTTTTTAGGACCTCTATAGAGTTTGACATGTGAGTGCTTCGATGCGCTTTTCTCCAAATTAGCTAAACAGATTTGCCTCAAAATGTCTCAGCATGTAGATAATTTTGAGTTGGTTCAAATCATGGAATTTGGTTGAGAAATGACTGAGATATGATCAATACAAGTTGACAGTTAAAAATGACTATAACAGAGATATCATAGATGAACAATGTAGATGTATTGTATTAATGAACAATGTTGTACACAATCATAGGCTTGATAATCATAGCCTGATGATGGAGTTTAATGTAGGCTACAGTGTAGGCCTTACACTCATACAAAATGGTAATGGAGAGCTCGGATGGTGAAGCCACACTACTGCGACTTTTTCAAGTGACTTTATATAAGTGTTCTATTCAAATTTGAATTTGAATTCAACTTTTGGCTCTCTCTAAAAGTCATTCTTCAATCTAGGAGATATTCCTTCAATCAAGCAGTTGTTCTTCTAACTAATAAGTCCACGACTTTTAAGTAGGTGATTACAAATATTCTCTAGTAAAAAAGAAATGGCTTTTACAAAGGTAAAAGGTTAAATTTCCACTAGCAATGGTTCTCATGGAACTTCATGTCCTTATGAAGATCAAGAAAAATGTGTGAGCTTGGACTTTGCACCAACAGCTCCCCCTCAAGCCATACATTTTGGCTTGATTCTTCAGCATCAATCTTCATGAATATCCTGCAATCCAATCATTGATTTGAACCTGCAAAGTTTTGTACGATCTAATGCTTTAGTCAACAAGTCTACACATTGCATGTTAATTGATACATAAGCCAATTGAATATCCTTGCTCAATAGCTTTTCTCTCACATAATGATAGTGGACCTCTATATGCTTGGTCCTAGCATGATAAATAGGATTAGCTACAAGGTGTAAAGAACTTGTATTATCTCCAAAAATCATTGGAGATGTAATATGCAATCCTAAATCTGTATACAATAATCTAATCCATATGGCCTCTTGAGTAGCATTGGCCAATCCTCTATACTCTACCTCTGTAGAAGATAAAGCAACAGTAGGTTGCTTCTTTGATGACCATGATATTGGATTATCACCTACAAATGATAAGTAACCTGAGGTACCCCTCCTATCATCTTTGCATCCTGCCCAATCTGCATCTCAATAAATCTTAATGTCCAAGTGTGATGTATAAGGGAAATACAAACCATGATGTTGAGTACCCTTAAGGTACTTCAAGACTCTTTTGGCAGCCTCCAAGTGAGGTGCTCTAGGCTTGTGCATAAACTGACTTAGCACACTTACTCCATAAGCAATGTCTATCCTTGTCAAGGTAGCATAGTTTAAGCTTCCCACTATGCTTTGATAACCTGCAATGTCCTCAAGTACATCACCTTCATGAGCACTTAATTTTAGGTTTACCTCCATTGGAGTACTTGGAACTTTGGCATCCTGCAAATGAAACTTCTTCAACATATCCTGTATATACTTTCTCTGAGTAATGTAAATTCTAGAGTTAGTATAGACTAACTCAAGTCCAAAAAAATATTTTAGTGATCCAAGGTCACTAATTTTGAACTCCTTCATCATCTGATTCTTGATTTGTTTGATGCCATTAGCATCATTACCTCTAAGTATGATATCATCAACATATACACATAGGTATATTACCTCTGAATTACTTCTCTTGATGAATAGAGAAGTATCTGCTTTACTCATGACAAATCCTTGGTCCTAAAGGTATGTAGTTAACCCATGGTTCCATGCCCTAGATGCCTGCTTCAATCCATAAAGAGCTTTGTTCAGTTTACATACATATGTTACCTTGTTTGGATCTTCATAGCCACGAGGTTGTAAAATGTACACCTCCTCTAAAATCTAGCCATTTAGAAATGCATTTTTTACATCCAACTGATACATGTTCCAATTCTTTGATGCAGCCACACTTACCAATACTCTGATGGTTGGCATTTTGGCCACAGGTGAGAAGGTTTCTTCATAATCAATTCCTTGGGTTCGTGCAAAACCCTTAGCCAAAAGTCTAGCTTTGTACCTGCTTATTGTCCCATCAGAATTCCTTTTGATCTTATAAATCCACCTAGAACCAATTACCTTCATAGACTCCTTCTTTGGTACTAGTCGCCAAGTATCATTCTCCTTGAGTGCTTCAATCTCCTCATCCATATCTTCTTTCCATTCTGTTTTGGTCTTTGCCTCTTCATATGTTGTTGGTTCTTCAATTGACAAATCTTTTGCAAGATAAACAGAGTGCTTAGTAACTAGGAAAGTGTCATACCCATATCTAATTGGCTTCTTTCCCTCCCTTTGTGATCTTCTAATTGCTTGATTGGATGATTCAGGTATTTCCTCCAATTTCTTCATCTTGACTTTGCCTTTGGACCTCCATGCCTTGAACTCTTCAAGATTGATGATGTCCTCATCACCTGAATTGGTATCTTTACTCTGAGTAGGCTCCTCCTTAGTGAGGCTTGGAAACTCCTCTTCCAAGTCATAAGGTAGTTTTATCTTCCTGCATTCACTATCAAACCAAGAGTCATTCTCATCAAAGACAACATCTCTACTAACAATGAATCCCTTGTTTGAAGGGTTGTAGAACCTGTATCCTTTTTGATTTAGATCATACCCTATGAAGATACACTTCTCTGCCTTAGGGTCTAGCTTACCTCTTATATGAGAAGGGATGTGCACATATGCTACACATCCAAATATCGTGTAGTGATCAAGTGAGGGTCTTCTATCATACCATGCTTCATATGGGGTCATCCCATCAAGTGATTTGGATGGCAACTTGTTTATAAGATAAGTGGCAGTAGATACACTCTCTGCCCACAAGTAGTTAGGTAGTTTTTTCTCATTTAACATTGACCTAGTTGTTTCAACAATTAATCTATTTCTTCTTTCTGCTACCCCATTTTGCTCAGTGGTATACCTTGTGGTAATTTCTCTCTTGACTCTGTCCTGCAAGAACATATCAAATTCATTTGAGAAGTACTCACCTCCTCCATCTGACCTTAGCCTTTTTAGATTTCTCTCTATTTGATTCTCAACAAGTGCAAGATATTTTTGAAAGCAATTGAATACTTCATCTTTGTGCTTCATAAAGTACAATACAATCCACCTACTATATTCATCAATGAAAGATACATAATACCTTGATCTAGAGATTGAGGGATCCTTGCTTGGTCCCCACACATCTGTATGAACAAGTTCTAGGTAGTCCTCATGCATGTAGCCTTTCCTTGAGAAGGGTAACCTGTGAGACTTTCCAAACTGACAAGCATCATATTTATAAATCATGTGTTGTTTGGATACATTAGGTATCCCAAGCACACATTGATCTCTGCATATTTTTTTCAAGGTTCTTTCTCCTACATGCCCTAATCTTTTATGCCAAATTTCAAGCTCTGATAATGTTTGATCTTTATAACTATAAAGTGCAATGTTCCTTGTATCCTCAAGTTCAAAAGTGAATAGTCTACCTGTTTTTTTCTCCTTTGACAATTCTCTTGAACCCATGCTTAGGATCCTCCACAAATGCTCCATATTGGTTGAATCTAAAATGCAAACCCTTTTCCACAATCTGTCTAGCACTCATCAAATTCTTGGTAATAGTTGGCACATATAGAACCCTACTCAACAAATTCTTGTTTCCATCAAAGGACTTAACATTTCCAACTTTAATCACTGAATGCTTTATGTCATCACCTGTTTGTACCTGATGCTTACCCTTTGGTTCCTCAAGGTCAGAGAGGAGCTACATTGCCCCCCACATGATTTGAGCATCCCGAGTCAATGTAGAAGAGATGGTCATCATTTATACCTAGTTTTGAAGTCATGTTCATAATTACAAGGGAATCTTCTTGCTCCTCTATGTAATTGTTGTAATCCTTCCTGGATTTGTATCCTCCTTGATAGTTGCTATTATATTTGTTGTTGTAATTGTTGTTGTATCCTTGGTGGTGATTGAATCTACCTCTTGATTGTGTATATCCACCTCTTTGATATCCTCTTCCTCTCTGATTTTTGAAGTTCCTAAAACACTCATCTATAGTATGATTTGGTAAACCACAAATATTGCATAATGAGGAGTTATAAGGTCTCCCCCTACCTTGCTTACCTCCTCTACCCCTTCCTCTTGATGATCTACCTCTCCCTGCATATTTGGCTTGGGAGGTAGTTCCTTCATCTTCTACCTTTTTGTTCTTGCTTTTCTCTTTAGACTTATTCTTATCAGTGTATAGGGCAGAAGAGCTATTACCTCTTGATGAATCTCCATTCTTGTTGAGCTTGGCTTCATGGGTGAATAGTTGCCCCATGAGTGTGGTAAGGTTTGGAATCTACATGTCCATGTACAAGTCCATGGCAGTTGTGAAGCTCTCCCATTTATCATCAGCGTTAATACCATTGATTACTTGCCTTACAATCTGCTCCTCTTCAATTTCTTCTCCTATGCTTGCCAACTCATCTACTACATCTTTAACTTTGGTCACATACTCTGAGATAGCTTGCTTAGGTTGCTTTCTTTGAGTGATGAACTCAATCCAGAATTAATTCTTCCTGGACCTTGTGTTGGAAGAGAAATAAGAAGACAATGTTTCCCAAGACTCTTGGGATGTCTTACATTTTGTAATATGTGGAGGAAGAAAATCAAAGAATGAGTTAAGTAAGTAGGACCTTGCTAATGCATCCTTCGCACACCATGTGTTGAGTCTTTCATGCTCTTCCCTTGTAGGTTGTCCTTTGCTTCTGAATATGGGCATCTCCTCATCTCTTGAGATGTATCCATAGAGGCTCCTTCCTTGTAAGTATGTCTTTATCCTTAAACACCATGCTTGATAGTTGTTCCTGTCCAATTTATCAATGAAAGAAGGAAAACCATCTCCCATTTTACCTTAACTAAGCTCTGATACCACTGTTGGGATAGATGGATGGACACTTCAAGTGATGAGTAGGTACTGCCAAAACTTGCTTAGTACCAGCCATTTGTAGCTTTAGAGTTGATATGTGGGCCCTCTTAGCTTTCTAATGACACCATAAAAGTGCCTATGCACTTTGGAAATGATATATGAAAATATTGAATCAAAACAGACTACTTCCAAATATAAGACTTAATGAAAACCTTCTATTTTTTATCATACACCTACTGCTTGTAATGCTTAGTACTGCGAGTATAGTAGGAATTGGAAAAATTCCTTTTAGAGGTATCTAACTAGCTTAGTAAGCTAATGATTCCAAGTAATCACTTGAAATGATACACTATACACAAAGCAATCACTTTAGCAAATAAATCATTACCCTCGTTTTTTTAGGACCTCTGCAGAGTTTGACCAGTGAGTGCTTTGATGCAATTTTCTCCAAATTGGCTATAGTGATTTGCCTCAAAATTTTTCAGCATGTAGTCAACTCCGAGCTAGTTCCAACAAGCTATAGATCATGGAATTTGGTTGAGAAATGACTGAGATATAATCAGCACAAGTTGATAGTTAAAAATGACTAAAACAGAGATAACATAGATGAAAAATGTAGATGTATTGTATTAATGA
>CM035442.1:72740270-72742770 GCA_020310875.1 Ceratopteris richardii | reverse complement strand
GACTAAGCATGATTTGTCATATGCAGTTGGAGTGTTGTCTCAATTCATGCATTGTCCTACGAAATAACATTGGGTTGTAGGACAAAGAGTATTGAAATACATTAAGGGTACACTCAAGGAAGGTTTGTATTATGGTTTTACATCAGATACAAACATCAAGATATATAGTGATACGGATTGGGTAGGTAATCCTGATGATAGGAGTTCAATATATGGATACTTGCATTATGTGGGAGATAAGTTAATCACTTGGTGTTCTAAGAAGCAACATACAGTTGCTTTATCATCTACAGAAGTAGAGTATAAAGATATGGTTGAAGCTGCAAAGGAGGTCATATGGTTGAAGACTCTCATGAAGAGTTTTGACATCATTCAAAGAACACCCACTATTCATGGAGATAATATGAGTTCATTCTATCTTTCGGCTAATCTTGTTTTTCATGCCAAACTAAACATATTGAAATTCAATACCATTTTTTGAGAGAGAAGGTTATTGATAACGAGATTGAAGTCATACATACTTCAACAAAAGATCAGATTGCAGATATGCTAACCAAAAGCTTGGATGGACCAAAGCTACAGAGATTCAAAGACATGGCAAGTATAAAGAAGATAGAAAAAATCTCAATTGATGATTGAGGGGGAGTTGTTGGTGCATGAAAACCATCAATTGATGTTTTAGATAAAGATTTGAAGTCAAAAGATGAAGAAAAGATCAACAAATGAAGTTTGAAGATAGTGCATATTCAGAAAATGAAGACTTGTATACATATGTATATTAAACTTGTAACTAGCTCACTTATACTTTTGGTATAGTCATGATCTTGTACATATATGTCTATATATACAAGTAGAAAGTCGGGGCAGTTATGCAAGAGCATGAGATATGAAGAATTCAAAGTTGTAAGAGTCATTAGACACTTTAGAAGTGAAGAAGATCTCTCTCATCATTCAGATGTAAAAACCTTTTAGAGTAGAAGAAATCTAGCGCCCGATCTTTTGCTGAGTACTCCTTCTGTGGTTAATCTTTTGTGAAATGCTTTTGTACAAGTCTAATTCTATAGTTGATTGATCTCTGTAAGAGTTTTTACATCCTAATTATGACCAGGCTAAGAGAATTGAGAGTAGGAACATTTACATGTGTAAATGTAAAGAAGTGAAGTTCGCAATAGGTGCAAATTTGATGCTAATGTTTTGGTCAATTCTCCTTCCACATTATAAATTTTTGAGCAAGCAAGCACTCATTCTTTAAGTTGGAAGGTAAGCTACCTATGGCTAAAAGAATTTCAATAAACAAGTTGTAATTTGAGAGAATTGTGCATTAAAAGTTATAGGTGTTAGAGTCGATTGTAGAGAAGTATAGTTTTACACATAGGTGGATTGTTTGAATCATTTCTCAAGATCTACTAAGTCTTTTGAGATGGTTTAAATTAGAAAAGGTGCTCAAGCTTTAGTCAAGACCTTATACAAAGTTTCATCAGAAACTTTACACATTTGATAAGTCAATTAATGAGTTAAGTGCAGCAGACTTTTCTGAGTAGTGACTCTCTTCACACTTAGTGCAAATTTTGATAGTTTGGTATTGGTCTTCCAAAATTGATCAAGGTTTTAAGTTATTCTTGATATAGAAGTGTTCTAACATCAAGGATAGCTTGTTCTTTTGGAGATTAACACTCTCCATCAAGCATTGTATACAGATTTCAGACTTGTGAGTTCCAAACCTCACATATTTGGAAATAATGTAAGTTCCATGCATCTAGCAGCAAACCCTATTTTCCATGCAAGAACAAAACACATAGAGGTTCATTACCACTTCATCAAGGAGAAGCTCATGGCAAAGGAGATTTACATTTCTTTTTTTCCAACTGAAAACCAAGTAGCAGATATGATGATGAAGGCACTTGATGGAATAAAGCTTTGTAGATTCAAAGCTATGGCAGGTATTCAACCTATCAGAGAATGAAGAATCAAGCATACTTTATCTTGAGGGGGAGCTATTGGGACATCAAGTTTACACTATGCTTGAGGTGGATTTGATCTACATCAAAGGCTATTGCATCAAAAGAATATCCATTGGAGAGTTCTTTTATTTATGCTTACTTATTGTACTTTTTAAAAATATTTTTCATGGATCTTTTACCATTGTAAAAGCGTTGAGCTTTACACATGTAAAAGTATAAAGAGAGCGCCTAAATTCTACGAATTTGTGGTGGTTGAGTTACATTCAATCAAGCAATCAATCACCTAAAAGTAGATCAAACTAGATCTTCACTTTTCCTAGATTGTAGGAAAGTGAAATGATTCCCTCCAACAACCATTCCCACCTTCATTTGAATTCAAGATCCACTTGTAGAAGTCTTGGATCACTTCTAGAGTCTATATAAAGACTTGAAATCACTTGTACAATACATGGAAGCAATATACATACACGTGACCATCAATGTCTTGCTCCTTCAATTCTCTACATCATCTTCTTTGTCAACAGTAATCTTGCAGAGGC
>CM035442.1:72727770-72737770 GCA_020310875.1 Ceratopteris richardii | reverse complement strand
CACATAGGCATGTGCTTTTCTTCGTAGACTTTGAAATTCAACTTTATGTCCAATTTGTGATTGATTCTTCAACAGCTCGCCCTGAATCACTAATTGTCATTCTCTGTTTCTTCATATCATCTTCTTTTCTTTTTACTCCTACCATGCTTTTGAATCTATTGGTCTTCACACCATCCAAGATCTTTGTCGTTATATCTGCTATGTGATCCTTTGTAGAAATGTACTCCACTTCAATTTCTTTCTCCATTACCTTTTCTCTCAGGAACTGATATTGTATCTCTATATGTTTTGTTCTTGCATGAAATACTTGATTTGCTGCAAGATAAATTGAACTCATGTTATCTCCATGTATTGTAGGTATAATTGATTAATGACCAAGCTTTTGAATAATGTCTGCATTCAAATGACCTCCTTAGCTGCTTCTACAATTCCTTTGTACTCAGCTTTAGTTGACGATAATGCTACTGTATGTTGTTTCTTTGAACACCAATTACAAGCTTATCACCAATGTATATCATGTAGCCATGAGTTGATCTTCTATCATCTTGATTACTTGCCCAGTCTGAGTCACTATAGGCTCTCAAATTCAAATATGAAGTAAAAGGATAATATAATCCTTCCTTTATGATTCCTTTAATATATCTGAGAACTCTTTGACATGCAATCCAATGTGGATCCTTTGGACAGTCTGAGTCACTATAGGCTCTCAAATTCAAATATGAAGTAAAAGGATAATATAATCCTTCCTTTATGATTCCTTTGATATATCTCAGAACTCTTTGACATGCAATCCAATGTGGATCCTTTGGCCAATGCATGGATTGTGAGAGAACTCCCACTGCATAACTAAGATCAGGTCTTGTTAGTGTCACATAAATCAAACTACCCACAAGAGATTGATGCTTCCTCATATCTTTCTATTTGACACCATCATATTTATTGAGCTTGTGATTGACTTCAAGTGGAGTTGAAGCTTCTTTGCAATTTTCCATACCAAACCTCTTCAACAAGTTAAGAAGATACCTTTCTTGTGATAGGTATATGCCATGATCTATATAAGTGACTTCCATTACAAGAAAATCTAATAACTTTCCTAGGTCATTGATCTTGAATTCTTTCTCAAGTAATCTCTTTACCTCCTTAATTCCTTCATTTGAAGTACCTATGGTTATAATGTCATCTACATAAATACAAATGTAGATTGTACCTTCCTCTATTCTTTTGATGAGTAGACTTGGATCTGCTTTTGAACTTTGATATCCAAGATCATTGAGATACTTCACCAATCTATAGCTCCATGCTCTTGGAGCTTTCTTCAATCCATAGAGTGCTCTTCTCAATCTGCAGACAAAATTTGGATATCTCGAATCTATAAACCCTTGAGTTTGTTCCATGTATACCTCATCTGATATGTATCCATTCAAGAATGCATTCTTCATATCCAGTTGACTCAGAGTCCATCCTTTTGAAGCTTTAATAGCAATGATTTTCCTTATACTTGACATCTTAGCTATAGGACTAAATGTATCATCATAATCTATGCCATAAGTTTGGGCATAGCCTTTCACCACCAATCTAGCTTTGTATCTAGTTATACTTCCATCTGCAAGATTCTTTACTTTATAAACCCATTTATTTCCAATTACCTTCTTACCATTTGGTTTAGAAACAAGTTCCCAAGTCTTGTTCTCCTCTAGTGCATTGAATTCCTCATCCATTTTTTCTTCCCATTGCTTCTTACATTTCGCTTCATCGTAGTTCTGAGGCTTTTCATCATCTTTGACCATATATGCATAGTTCTTCTAAGTTATGTAAGAAGTATCATAAGAATACCTTTCTGGTTGCCTTCTTGTCCTACTTGACCTCCTTGGTTCACATTCTTCATGTGTGTCTAGATACATCTCTTCATCAAATATAGGAGATTCTTCATGTCTTCTTGTTAATCTAGTTTTGGATGTACTTGCTTGCATATACTCTTCATCTCCATTCACATGCACACTTGATTTTCCTTTTTGACATCTTCTTATCTCTTCTTCAAATTCTTCAACTGTATGACTTTGATTTGCATACCAAATTTTTTATTCATCAAATGTAACATCTCTAGAAACAAGAAATTTTTTGGTTAGAGGATTCCACAACCTATAACTCATGTGCTTTTCATCATAACCAATAAACACATATTTTTCTACCTTTGGTTCAAGTTTATGTCTAAGTTAGGATGGAAAAATGATCTAGTGTTGGTTTCTTACCCCACTAAGCTTCATATGGAGTCATTCCATTTAGAGTTGTACATGGTAATCTATTCACAAGATATGTAGCTGTATTTACAGCCTCAGCCCAAAGATAATTTGGACAATTCTTCTCCTTCAGCATAGCTCTAGCAAACTCAACCAAAGTCCTGTTTCTTCTTTCTGCTACAACATTTTGTTGTGGTGTATACTTGTAGATTATTTCTCTCTTAATACTTGCATTCTAAAGATAATCATTGAACTCTTGGGAGAAGTATTCTCCCCCTTCATTAGACCTCAGTCTTTTAAGCCTTTGAACTTTGACTCTCTCTGCATATGCATGGAAATGTTTGAAAGCTCTAAACACTTATGATCTTTCCTTCAAAACATACATAGTTATCCATCTTGTAGCATCATCAATGAAAAGAACATAATACCTTGAGCCATTGATAGATCCTTCTTTTGTTGGTCCCCATACATCTGTATGAATGAGCTCTAGTACTCCATCATGTTTGAACCTTTTCTTCTGAAATGGTAACCTGTATGCTTTTCCCATCTAACATGCTTCACATTTATAAATCATATGTTGACTCTGCACATTTGGTAATCCTAATATAAAGTGATTTGCAACCATAGCTTTAATTACTCTTTCATTGAAATGAACTAATCTCTTATGCCAAAGATCAAGCTATGTAATCACTCCTTCACAATGTGTGAGCAAAGCTTGACCAATGTTCCCTTGCACTCTTAAAGTAAAGAGTATACCTTCTTTCTTACCACAAACAACAATCTGATTATATCCATTCTCCAGATCTTCAACAAATACTCCTTCATTTGTAAACCTACCTTGAAAACCTTTTTCAACTATTTGTCCGACACTAAACAAGTTTTTAGGTGTTGTGGGAACATAAAAAACATTGTTTAGCGAATCTGCTCCACTCTTGCATTTCACTTTTCCAATTGAAGGTACACTATGTTTTGTATTATCACTTGTTTGAACTATATGATTAGAAATTCCGTTTTCCAATTGTGACATCAATTCTATGTTTCTTGACAAATGATTAGAACATCTAGAGTCAATGTAAAATACCTTTAGATCTTCTTTATCTGATGTGCTGATTGAATTCATCATCAATGATGTATGACTTTCATTATGTGTGTCATTTGCATAATTGTAGTAGGTGGTGTTGTAGGATTGATTTTGTCTCCAACTTCTTCCTCCACCTCTACTCTAGCCTCCTCTTTGATTTTTTCTACCTCTCTGAGAATAACTTTGATATGTTCCACCTCTGCCTCTGCTATTGTTATTTTGATTTTGATTTGATTCTTGTTGATTATGCCAACAGTCATGAGCCAAATGATTATTCAATCCACAGATCCAACAAGACTTCTTATTGTTGTTCTAATAACCTCTTCCTCTTCCAAAACCTCTTGCTCTTCCTATGTTAGTGCTCCTACCTCTTGCATAATAAACTTGAGAGTTGGATTCCTCTTCATCCTTTACTTTACCTTTATCTCCTTTCTTCTTGTTCTTCATGCACATTGCAAAACTTTGTCCTTTATCTCCATCTCCCTTTAAGTCTTGCTCAAATGTGAGCATCAAACCAAGCAATTGATTCAAATCTAGAACATAATGATTCAAAGAAAGTTTATCTGACAAGACCAAAGGTTTCCACCTTTCATCTCCTCTCAATGGCAAGCAATTGAGCAATCAATCTATGATCTTCAATATCTTCATCTATGGATCTAAGACTATCTGCTAGATCCTTCATCTTAGTGACATAATCACTAATACTTTGACTTGGCTTCTTCTTGAATGTTGTAAACTCTGATCATAGACTCACTTGCTTTGGTAGTACTTTGGAAATGATATTACAATGCATTCCATATATCTTCAATTGATTCCAATCCTCTGATGTGTGGTAGCAAATGATTTAAAATTGTATTATAGATGTAGGCCTTTGCAATTCATCCTTCTTTTGCCAATGCTTTAAAGCATCCAGTTCCTCTTTCTTTGGTCAACTTTCATCTTCAGATATTGGCTTCTCTTCTTCACCTGTTATGTACACCATGAGATCCTTACTCATAATTAAGGCTTCCATTCTCATTACCCATGTGGGATAATTAAGTCTGTCCAGTTTGTCAATGGAGATATGATCTCTCATAATTCTTTGCTTTTACTTCAACCTGTGAGTTTAAATGGTAAAGAATAATACCTTTTTGATTTCTTTGTGTATAAATATACTTTTGAAGTAATCTTTTGATGCCTTGTGTCTTTGAATGCTTCATCTTTCAAACTTTAATGAAAAACTTTCCAAAACTTCTCGTATCTCTGATGCCTTCTACTCTTATACCACTTGTTGATGTATGAAACATCACAAGAAATGAGCTAATGTGACACTAGACAACCTCTATGGTCACCATTAACTCAATGCTCCTTCAAAATTTGAGATATAGTAGCCAAAACTAAGAACTTTACTTCTTCAAAAATTTATAGTCACTAAAATGAAATACCTTCACTCTTTTGCTTATTTCTCTATTTTGCAAATATCTTTTGGTAAATGAAAATAGAAGCGAAAACTTTTCCAATAACCTATTATTTGTTAAAAACTTTGCACTACACACCAAGTTATGACCTTCACAAGTCTGAGTTGCAAAAATAGGAAATCTTGCCTATTTTAGTAAAAGTGCCAAACTAAATATAAAAGTTTTTAACTTAGCCTTGACCTTCCATAGAAAGTCAATGCCTGGCATCAACTTTGTGCATAAAACTCCACTTTTTCAGCACCTGCAATACCCCATGAACCACATGTATGAAGAAAACTCCTTTTACGTGGGAATTCGATGCTAGGCATCAACTTTACGTTGAAATTCAATGATAGGCATCGAGTTGCTTCAAAAATCCCATGTTTTTAAGGAGGTTCAATAATAGATAAAACTCAGAGAATAAAACAAGAACTTATAAGCACAAACACGATGCCAGGCATCGAGTTGCTTGGAAAGAAGTCATTAACACAATAGGCAAAGCGTGGAGATGGAGGAGAGAGTCTCATACACAGATCTTCTGTTAACCCTTCTGATAGCTATGGAAGCTCGAAAGTTTACAATTGCTTTCTCACTTAGAGAAGCTCAACTATTTCTCATTCATACAAAATGAACTCTAGATCTCAACTTCTCATTCTCACATTCTCTCTCTCTCTCATCTCTGTTGATACAAACTAACTTACATATATATTCTCAATCTCGCGCATTTGAAAATTCTAGAACTACAGTTAATTCTAACTTTACAAATATGGTACATGTCGTAAATTGTCCTTTCACATAGGCATGTGCTTTTCTTCTTAGACTTTGACCTTCAACTTTATGTCCAATTTGTGATTGATTCTTCAACAATGATAGATAGATTGGTAGACAGACAGACAGATAGATAGATAGATAGATAGATAGATAGATAGATAGATAGATAGATAGATAGATAGATAGATAGATAGATAGATAGATAGATAGATAGATAGATAGATAGATAGATAGATAGATAGATAGATAGATAGATAGATAGATAGATAGATAGATAGATAGATAGATAGATAGATAGATAGATAGATAGATAGATAGATAGATAGATAGATAGATAGATAGATAGATAGATAGATAGGTAGGTAGGTAGGTAGATAAATAAATAGACAGAGAGAGAGATAGATAGATAGATAGATAGATAGATAGATAGATGGATGGATGGATGGATGGATGGATGGATGGATGGATGGATGGATGGTGGATGGATGGATGGATGGATGGATGGTGGATGGATGGATGGATGGATGGATGGATGGATGGATGGATAGATGGATAGATAGATAGATAGATAGATAGATAGATAGATAGATAGATAGATAGATAGATAGATAGATAGATAGATAGATAGATAGATAGATAGATAGATAGATAGATAGATAGATAGATACATAGATAGATAGATAGATAGATAGATAGATAGATAGATAGATAGATAGATAGATAGATAGATAGATAGATAGATAGATACATAGATAGATAGATGGATGGATGGATAGATAGATAGACAGACAAACAGACAGACAGATAGATAGATAGATAGATAGATAGATAGATAGATAGATAGATAGATAGATAGATAGATAGATAGATAGATAGATAGATAGATAGATAGATAGATAGATAGATAGATAGATAGATAGATAGATAGATAGATAGATAGATAGATAGATAGATAGATAGATAGATAGATAGATAGATAGATATATAGGCTATTGCACTTCCACACCTAAATATGGAAGTAGCATCTCTAGCCATGATGCCTCATATGCTGCCATTGCAGCACCTCTATAGTCAACCTTTGTACTCGACAAAACAACAGTGGGTTGCTTCTTACTGCTCCAGGTAATAGCTACACTCCCAAGTGAGAATAGAAAGCCACTAGTAGATCTTCTATGTGGAATGCTACCAACCAGTTTGCATCGGTGTATCTGTGAACTTGCAAATCTACACCAGCTTCATAAAACATGCATAATCCAAAGTAGCACTCACATAACATAGAATGCATCTCAAAGCATCTAAATGTGGCTTCCTAGGAGCCTGCATAAATTGACTTTTAAGTCTAATAGTGTAGCTAAGATTAGGCCTTGTAATTGAGAGATATATCAAACTTCCCACAATTTTCCTATACATGGTAGCATTTTCCAATGCTTCACTTAATGTAGTATCCAACTTCAAATTCTGATCTAATGGCATAGAAATTGTCTTACAATCAGCCATACCATGCTTTTGCAGCATATTCAAGGCATATTGCCTTTGCAAAATCCATATACCTATTTTTGTATGTATAAACTCAATGCCCAAGAAATAGTGCAGCACACCAAGATCTTTCATGTCAAATTCCTACACAAGAAGTTGCTTTACCTCTTTAATGCTTTCTTCATTATCACCACCTACGATCAAGTCATCAACATAAATAGCCACAATTGTGATGCCATCATCACCCTTCCTTGCATATAGTGAATGATCTACATCACATATAGAAAACCCAATGGTGGTTAAGTAATCAGCAATCCTTGCATGCCATGCACGAGGGGCTTGCTTAAGCCCATACAAAGCCTTTTGCAACCTGCAAACATATTTTGGATGTTTTGAATCTTTATATCCTTGTGGTTGGTCCATGTATACTTCTTCCTATAACTCACCATGTAGGAAAGCATTCTTCACATCCATTCTAATGCAAAGTCCATCCTTTTGTTGTAGAAAATGCAAGTGTTCTGATAGTAGACATTTTAGCTATAGGGCTGAATGTTTCCTCATAATCAATGCCATATGTATGTGCATATCCTTTTGCTACCAATCATGTTTTGTACTTGCTTATGCTACCATCAGCATTGTGCTTTACCTTGTAAACCCACTTGTAGCGTATGGTCTCTTTCCTTGGGGCAATGGAACTATCTTCCATGTATCATTTCCATAAAGTGCAGCCATCTCCTCATCCATAGCTTTTTCCCAATCTACATTTCCAATTGCATCTTCAAAACAAGAGGGTTCAACATATTGTATTACCTTTGTCATGTAGGCACAATGACGAGCCATGTAACTATCATATGTTAGTCGTTGCACTGAATTCCACATCCTCCCAAATCTTCTTTGTCCTAGGTCACTTTTCCTTGTATCATCTACATGTGCCTTTCTTACTCCTAGAATCTGATGGAGAATGTTAATCTCCAAAAGAATAAGCTATCCTTGATTTTAGAACACTTTTATATCAAGAAGAACTCAAAAGCTTTACCAATTTGAAGGATCAATACCAGATTATCAAAACTTTGAACTAACTGTGAAGAGAGTCACTACTCAGAAAGTCTGCTGCACATAACTCACTCATTGAGTGATCAAATGTGTAAAGTTTTTTATAAAAATTTGCACAATGTGTCACGTAAAGATTTTGCACCTTCTCCAGGTTAAATCATCTCGAAAGATTCAGTAGATCTTGAGAAATGATCCACACAATTCACCCATGTCTAAAACTGTACTTCTCTACAGTCGACTGTGACACCTCTAACTTTTAATGCATAGTTCTCTCAAACTACAACCCATGTATTCAAATGCTTTTAGCCATAGGTAGCTTACCTTCCAAAGTAAAGGATGAGTGATTGCTTACTCAAAACTTTACACTGTGGAAGGAGAATTGACCAAAACATTAGCATTGAATTTTGCACCTGTTGCAACTTCACTTCTTCACATTTACACATGTAAATGTTCCTACTCTCAATTGTCTCAGCCTCATCACAATTAGGATTTGAAAACTTGTACAGAGATCAATCAACTATAGACTTAGACTTGTACAAAAGCATTTTACAAAAGATTAACCATATAAGGAGTACTCAACAAAAGATCGAGCACAATTTTTCTTCTTCTCTGAAAAATTTACATCTGAAAGATGAGAGAGATCTTCTACACTTATCAAGTGTCTAATGACTCTTACAACTTCTAATACATCACATCTCATGCTCTCTCATAATTTTTCCAACTTTTTACTTGTATATATAGGCATATATGTACAAGCTCATGACTATAACAAAGGTATAAGTGAGCTAACTACAAATTAATGTACATATGTATACAAGTCTTCATTTCCTGTATATGCTCTATCTTCAATCCTCAATTGTTGATCTTTTCTTCATCCTTTTGACTTCATTTCTTTACTCAAAACATCAATTGGTGATTGACTTGCACCAATAGCTCCCCCTCAATCATCAATTGAGGTTTTCTCCATCTTCTTTATACCTGCCATGTCTTTGAATCTTTGTAGCTTTGGTCCATCCAAGCTTTTGGTTAGCATATCTGCAATCTGATCTTTTGTTGAAGTATGTATGACTTCAATCTCATTATCAATAACCTTCTCTCTTAAGAAGTGATACTAAATCTCAATATGTTTAGTCCTAGCATGAAAAACAGGGTTAGCAGCTAGATACAATGAACTCATATTATCTCCATGAATAGTGGGTGTACTCTGAATGATGTCAAAACTCTTCATGAGAGTCTTCAACCATATGACTTCCTTTGCAGCTTCAACCATACCTTTATACTCTACCTCTATAGAGGACAAAGCAACTGTATTTTTGCCTCCTAGAGCACCAAGAAATTAACTTATCTCCCACATAGCACAAGTACCCATAAGTTGATCTCCTATCATCAGGGTTACCTGCCCAATCTGTATCACTATATATCTTGATGTTTGTATCTGATGTGGAACCATAATACAAACCTTCCTTGAGTGTACCCCTAATGTATCTCAACACTCTTTGTCTTGCACCCAATGTTCTTTCCTAGGATAATGCATTAATTGAGACAACACTCCAACTGCATATGACAAATTAGACCTTGTTAATGTAGCATACATTAAACTACCTACCAAACTCTGATAAAGCTTCATGTCCTTGAATTCTTCTCCTCCATATCTTCTCAATTTGTGATTCATCTCCATTGGAGTAGGTGCTACCCTGCAATCTTCCATTTTAAACTTGATCAACAAATTCTTCAAATACCTTTCTTGAGTTACATACACTCCATGTTGAGTATATGAGATCTCCATGCCCAAGAAATATGACAAGTCTCCCAAGTCACTAATCTTGAACTCTTTCTCCATTTGCTTCTTGAGGCTTTGTATGCCCTTCTCATCTGTACCTGTAAGAATTATGTCATCAACATATATGCACATGTAAATGAACCCATCATCACTTGCTTTGACAAGC